>JACYVW010000069.1:0-201354 GCA_023065735.1 Coffea humblotiana | reverse complement strand
TGCCAACTAGAGGTTATTTACTTCGACTATACACTTACCAAATTTTAAACATAGAAGTTACAAACCAATCTCACCTTTCTTTTCTTTCCCAAAAAATAAGTTTAGAAGGGTGAGAAGGACGTTAGAGAGGGAATGCAGAATTAGGATGAGAATTTGACAAAAATTAAAAAAAATTGAGAAATTAATTTGATATTCAAATGGGCCATTTTTTATTTCTAAAGTTTGAAAATGTTGCATATTATCTTACTTTTTATCAATAGATTTGGCAAACATAGATTAAACTGTAATTTCTGCACTAATGTGTCCTGAATATATTGTTTGCAAGTTAATTTAATTAATATGCATTGCAAAAGATAGACTTTTGCGTGTACACACACAATAGTTGGACGCATAAAATAAAAAAAAAGTCTAGTTGTAAGATGGAGGGAAATAATGGAAGTATTGGAATCCAACATGCAATATTTTTCAAACGGTTCCAATAAAATGGAAACACAGATGTAAATAATTTTCTCTTTGAAAAGGTCAAGAACGGTGCTTATAAATAATGTCATGTTTTGTGCTCACAGGACCATTGCCCACCTCTGCTCTGCATAATTCCCGCTCATATAACTAACTAATAAACAACCAAACAACCAGTCTTCCAATCACCTTATCTTTCCTCTACCTATCAATCCTCTCATTTGAAATCATTTGTCTCTTTCCTTCCTTTACACGACAAGAAGTCCTCAAGCAGTCATCAACATTGTTACAACAAGGTATTAACCTTCGCTCAAGGAAAGGTAATTACTCTTCCTTTTTCTTTGCTCCTGCATTGCGTCTGTGTATTGGTTGTAAAGCTTAGTATCTTGTCCAATTCTTGATTTGTTTAATTTTTGTTCAAATTATTTAGTGCCTATGTATGTAAATGGAAAAAGAATTAATAAGAATTTGGTTGCTAAATTCAATTTTTCTTCTAATTACTAGTATGCAAATCAAGTTTAACCAGGTTATAATCAACCATAGAGAGATACACTGCTATCTGTACAATGAAGTTTTGCTAATTGAAGGACCAACCATCTATTTGTGATTAAAAAATGCAACTTTCTTGGTTAGAATGTGCCAAAGCTGATCCTAGGATTTTGATTTCATGTTTGGCTGCAGTTGGGATATTTGGGTTTTGAAGCAGAAATCCTATTTCAAAAACACAAATTATGGCAGAATGCTTCAATGTTGTCATATGTAAAATGCCATCCTGATCTACCTAATACATGAAAGAGAACCATCCATCAGCCACTTTGATTGAGTAAAGTTGAAAAATTATTTGTATCCATCTTAGGCTGACAAAAATTCAGCAGTAACTTTGAATTGATTATGTGCAAGTCTTTGAATTGCTGTGACCGGCTACTCAAACAGCCAAGCATAATTTTCATGATCATTTGGATTCAAGTTCTATGAGAATAAGTTTAGTTTTTTCACAGAGAATTTGGTTCTATAAGCTTTAAAATCTTTGGGTGTTTTCCCATTTTCCCTTACATATAGTTCACAATAGCGCAAACATCCCACAACCCCGTAGATAAGTTCAAATTTGCATATTGGGGGTAGGTATTAAGATGATGTCATGAATTTGTATTTCTATTTATTTGCCCCTGTTTTCATTGTTGAATTTGCTTAGTTTTTTATTTATTTATTTTTTTAACTCTTTCTTTCTTCATGTACATCCGTGCATAAACATATCCATCTCAAGAATGTTCCATTTGCTAATAATTATGCATATGTTCAAAAGTTATTTTTCAATTTGCTAGGTAGAGATGGCAACAAGGGTAAAAGAAGGCTTGGTAGGTAAGGAAAAAAGGGGAATTTCTCCATCTTCTAAGAAAAGTCCAGCACTTCAAAAGAGCCTTCTCCTAATAAAAGACATGATTCAACTACTTCAGAAAGAAGCGTTCCAAACTATCTTAAGCCAACCATAAGTTCGGCTCTTGATGCTTCTAGGTCTCATGTCAAGAAGCATCCTCCCAGTGAGTCTGCACAGAAGGCAACCCTTGCTAGAAGAAGATCCTTTGACAAGCCCCTCCCACCATCTCATGTACAAAAACACGAATTTCTCCTAATCCTAGGGAAAGAAATATTAGATCCTCCTCTTTTGGTGTTAAGACAACCACTACTTCACAAAAATCCCCATCAGAAAGATTATCAAAGGTGCCAAAATCTGATGGTAGAGAGCACTCCCTGCATCCAAGACCAAAGAATGTGAAAACAAGCAGCATAACTATAAAGAACCAAGAAACTCAGGGTAGTACTTTTTCAGTAAAGCCACCAACTGAAAGTCCTCATGGTACAGTTGATAGTCCAGTTGTGGTTGATTTTCCACAAGTAGCTGAACATGAAGAAGAAGATCTGGGTTCAACAATTAATGAAATTGATGAAGACATTCTAAAGTGTGGGAAAAGAAAATGTAAGTGTAACAGATGAATTTCTGGTCCTTGAAGATAAGATACATTCCAATGTGACCAAATATGAAGCAGAAAGCCATGAACTTCAGGAATTCAAGATGATTGAGTCGTCCTCAATTTTGAAAGACCAAGATGCAAACATTGGTGCTAGACTTGAAGAACCAGAAGATGAATTACAGGTTGGAGAAATTACTAGCAATCAATCAAAAATACTAGAGCATCCACATGATAAAGAGGAAAAAAATATCAACCATCAAGACGAAAATGTTGAAGAAGGCCCTAAAGTTGAGGCCCCAAAGATGGAAGGAGAAAATACCAAAGAGGATACTATTGCTGCTCAAACCTTTGATGAAAAGGAAGAAAGTAGTGATGGAAGCCTAGTTCTTGACTCACAGCATGAAACAGATTCTGCAAAGGATGTGCCAAAGAAGTGAAGAAAGGTCCTGAAAGGGAAACAACAAAACCAGAAGTGATTCAAGGGAAAAATGATTCAGCACCATTATCCAACAATGTGATAGAGGTGACTGCAAGCAAGCTTCGAGAACAAAGGAAGAACAAGGTGAAAGCCTTAGCTGGTGCTTTTGAAACTGTCATATCATTACAAGACAGCAAGTGATGCTGAATGATTTTCCTAATATATATGGTATGTAAACTAGTTAATCTTGCCCAAAAAAAGAAAAATCATTTTTTCATGGAGATTCAAACTCATGAAATGCATAGTTATAGGTGAAGTTCTTTCTAAAACATGATGACTTCTCTATAGAGGGAGTCTGCATCATTGCCTAATTTATTCAGGCAATCTAAAAACAATGCCTTATGTTCCCTGAACAAATGTTTTATTGTAAAAGTTTACATTTCTCTTCAATTGTATTTTACATTTTAGCTATCTTCTATTGTAATGTTGTAGTACTCCTCAGTCATTTACCAAAAGCAACAAAATCGACCCAGATGTGTGTAGGAGTGTAGTCAATCACTATGCCAGTTGTTAAATAGTTAGTTTCACATCTATAGTATCTAAATTGTATTTTTCAGGCACCATTTGCTTATTAGTTTTGCTACTTATAAAGGAACATAATGATTATTCTTGATTGGTTATAATTCCTTTATTGGATTGGTTACCATTTTGGACATTTACTAGCAGGAGAGTAGTATGAGTATAGCATTTCATACAATCTGTAACTAAAAATGTGTATAGATGAAGACGGTATCACATACACTTGGTCTAAAATACTAAAAATGTTCTTTGCCCTAACTATTGAAAAGATTCATAATGTTGATATAATTAAAATGAAAAATGGATATTGGAAGTAAAAAGCATTTGGTTCTATGTAGCACTAATAAAGATTATTACTTAGCAATGGATCATATGAAAGATTACTTAAATATTTTTGCTAATATTTTATTGAGGAAATAGGTACGACTCGTAACAGGAAATTCCTCAATATTTTGAGTTTAAAAAAAAATTATGCCTTCTGATGCAAAGCGTCAAGAGAGGATCAAAAGTTTAATGCAGGAGATTAAGAATATCTAAATAAGACATGAAACTGAATAGGAATGCATGCATCTAGGTTTGAAAGCAAGCATGTTCCCGAATATCACATCTTTTCTGAAGTGAATAAAGGTCAACTATTTTTTAACATAAGTAAACTTGCAATGAAAATTGGAAACATTTCATGAAACTCAGGAGTAAAAAGATCCAGATTTTCATTACCGCTGGAAAATTGTAGAAGAAAAGTATACTTCAACCATCGTTAAGAGGTTAGTGGTGTGGCACAACTATGGATAGCAATTTTGAATAAAATAAAAAGATATGAATAGTTGTAGATAAATTTTCATTAATAGTGACATTTTTATTAAGAATTAGATATGTAATTATGGTTTTATTTATGTTACAAAAATAAGGGAATCAGATAATTCAGTTTTGATTCATCTTCATGAAGCTTGAAAAGAAAAAACTCAGCAATAGAACTCGATTCCTCAGAAGATTTTAGGCTTGGAGGTTGATGCTGAGAAGATCAAGGTAACTTCTAGTAGCAAGACTTCAGAATTGGTGTGGGGAATTTTTTGGGCAAGTGATGGCCACAAGAGGAGAGCTTTTCATGGCAATGGGAATGGGTAGAAGAGACTAAATGCACGACTGGAGGGATAAGGAAAAGGTAGGAATCAAGAATAAAGATTATTCAAAACCACATAGGTTACATATTTGCAACTTGAGATGTTTAAGAACCACGAGCAACATTGTCTTTTATATTAAAAAATTACAAAAGTCATTCTGTAACCCATACTACAAGCTATTTCTCATTTCCCTCGATTGTGTTTAGAGAACAACTCATATTTTAATGTAGTTTCTCACGAGCAATCAAAACATAGTCTATTATGCATCCAATATGCCCTATTTTGAGAAGGGCAGATAAAAATTATGATATTTTGATCAAAAGGGTCTCTCTCAAAAGTTTACATGGAATTTCTACTCAAACAAAATTCTTTACCTTAGGTCTGTGATGAAGCTTGAGAAAGTCTAAGTAAACTTTCTCTAGTTAAAACTCCAACTGCCCTCAAGTTTGAGCCACAAGACAAACTATTCAATTCATTATGTCTTACAATTATGACCATTTTGTACCTCTTTTCCAACATCAAATCAATTGCATGACCAATAGATGTTGACGTAAAAACATATGGAGGTGACTTCCCATCAGACTTGAAAGTGGAGCATCCAACTGCGCAAGAAAAAAAAAAAAAAAAAGAAATCCTTCAGTGAAGCCGCACGGGAACCGGTTCACCAAGCTAAAGAAAAGCAAAATAAGGGAAAAACATTGTCAAAATAAATGGATTAGTAGATTGATACACAAGAATGATAAAATTATCAATTCTTGAGCAAAAAACACTAATTCAAGTATAGAATCTATTATGCATCATCTGGAGTGTTTCTAGCTGATGGCTTTCATTTTCTCTTTTAGTGGCATACGTTTTAAATTATGATATGTAAACAATACTAACAGATTATATTGTCCTTCATTGGCGTACATCGTAAATTAACTCAAGATAGCATTATCATTACTATTATAAAAGTATAGGGAGTCTTGGTGCTTTGGAGTGTAAGCACAATATTGTCTAGGTTTTGTACCTCCTATTATGCACTTCTTCTTTTATTATGTAATTTATTATATTTATATAGTGGCAATTATCAATATACGATCACATCCCATCATATTTGTATTATAACAATTATACACATGAAAAACTTCTAACAAAGCTCTTTACCTACTCATGGTTAGTCAATAATATTAATACTATAGAAATAGGTTTAAAATTACAAATGCCAAGAAAATACACATCAAAATAAAAGAATAAAAAATTAAATTAATAGAAAAGGAAAAAAACTACAAACAAGATAAAAGAAAAGAATAAGAGAGGATAAACTCATCACCTTTGCTAATAAATTTAATTACTCTATAAAAATAAACAATAAATTAGGAATAATTGTGGTGGAATATTTACATCTAATAATTAATGAACATAACACTTCCATCATATTTGTATTATAACAATTATCGCGGCTCGCGGAGGCTAATTTGGGGTCGGCGGATCCCCCTCAGGATCTCAATCTTCATGTGGAGGCTGCTTAATTGCATGCTTCCTTGCCCAGACATTTTGCAGCCTTTGGATTCCACTTACCCTCTAAGTGCCCTTTCTGCGCCAATGAAGAGACTCTGCAGCACAGCTTTGTCGAGTGTTGGATGGCTCGCCAAGTTTGGGAGAGGTTTGAACATGGGTGGCTATTCACATGGCAGCTTCGGACTCTCTTGCACAGAAACTACAGGATGGTGGATACGCTCAGCCGGGAGATCGCTCAAGGCCTCTTTAGCTCACTTCTTCCTTTGCTGATATGTTGGGAGCTATGGAAGGCGAGAAACAAGGCTGTATACGAGAACATTGTGGCATCTGCAACCCAATCTGCCACCAAGTTTCTTGGTCGCTAAACGTCATTGGTACAGCTTACCCCTTTGCCCTTTCTGGCTCGGAGGATGTCTCTCTGCCACTCTTGGGATTACCAACCTTTTCTAGGCAGCCCAGACACAAAACAAATCTCACATTAACCTGGTCCATGCCGCCTTTCCCTTACGTCAAGGTCAAAGTGGACGGCTCCTCGCTTGGGAACCCAGGCTTTTCAGGAGGGGGAGGCATCATTCGAGACCACCATGGCCAGGTAAAGGGGGCTTTCTCCTCCTCCTACGGGTTTCACACAAATATGGAAGCAGAGGCTATGGCACTCTTGGAGGGCCTTCGGCATTGCAAAACCTTGAGATTGACAAAATGCAAATGGATTCTCAGCAACTGCTCAACTCAGTAAACCACACCTCACCTTCACCATGGAGGATTGACGGTGTCTTAAGGCAAATACGACTTGAGTTAGCCACGGCTGATTTCATTTTGGAGCATGGCTACAGGGAGATCAATTCAGCAGCTGACGAACTCGCAAAGCACACGGCTAATACCAGGCAATCTGCCACGTATGATGCAGCAACGCTCCCAAAACGTGTAAAAGGCATTTCTAGCTTGGAAATTAGACAGTTTCCTTATATTCGATCACGGCACGCCTTCTGTAATTCAGCTGTCAATAATTAATAAAATTCATAGTTTTAAAAAAAATTAACAAATTGAAGAACAGTTGGATTTGTTGTATATATATCACGAAGGTTTAGTTATCTTAATTGGCTTTCATGAGCTTGATATTCTAAAAGGTTCATTGAAGTATTAGGAATATGATTTCTCATGTTGAGTATTCAGCAGTTGCTAAGCAACTGAATGTATAGATAGGTTAGTATATGTTTTGAAAGAGGAAAGTGTGTTCCTCATTTTGCTTATGCTCGTATTTGTAGTGATTTTGAACAGTTATTTTACTTCTTTATTTTACTGCTTCTTTTATTTTCTTGGAACCACCAAATTTTATTTTTTCCAAACACAATGCATAGATTTATACATACTTCATAACATGCATATCATCTTTGCATGAACACACAAAATATTCATCTCTAGATTTCTTATAGACTAAAAAAACTATTCACAAATCATCCAACTATTGCTCAAACCACAGTCATACATAAAAGTTTACCCTTACTAAATGAGACTATAACTTTATCAAGTGCATCTGCTTTTAGTAAGTGCTTTAAAAATACTAAAGCTTAAACGAATACAATTTTAAAATCTTACTAAATCTATTTCTCATAGCCAAACCTATATTCTCACAAAATCTAACAATCTAGACACCTATTTAGACATGTGTGAGCTAAAAAAACTAGTATGTAATATAGTGTAGGAGCTCAACACAAATGCAAATGGGAGCTTTATTGAAAAAGAATGCTTATTTGCTTTTTATATTATCAGATTTTTACACCCTCATTTTGTCATAAGAAAGAAAGGGATATTCAAGACTCTAGAATTCAAAATTTTTTACGAGTTTTCATGATGAATAAAAACAATAATAAAAGAATTAATTATAACTTGTTGGTCCTAGAACAGCCTTAACAATTTGAGAACAATTAAATTCAAGAATAATAGTTTCACTAATTCATCCAACAATAACATCAAATAGAGAATGACTAAGAAAAGTAAAGAGAGATTAGGTAAAGAAAATGCAAACACAAGTAATTTATAGTTGTTTGACTACTCTCCTTGGTGCCATCTCCACTCCCAAGTTTCTTCCAAGTCACGGTATTTTTTCACTATGTGCCTTTTCCGAAAAGTGAGGCACAATCTAATACAACTTGAAGATCAATCTTGCTTCTTTGAATCTACCAATTCCTTTTGAGCCAAGACTTTTACATTTTTTTCAAGAATAATATAAATGTGTTATAAGTGAGGATCACTTTCTCCAAATGGAAAGCCTTATACAACACACAAATTGATTGTAATACAAGAACAACAATAATCTAGTAGTGTGGATTGTACAAATAACAGTGCACATACACCCTCCATGGTGTGGATGTACAATTGAAACTCTAAAGGAATGAATAAGCAAGTTTAACCTCTTGAATTTATAGTAAGAATGAAAGGAATTAACTTGTAAGCTCTGAGATATGTTCCTCCAATTGTTAAAGCTGATTCTTGAAGATGTGATCTTTTATAGATGCTTATTACTTGCTCTCAACATTGAAAAATATAGCTATTAAAAACTAGATGTTAGGCTGATCAAATAGCTAAACCCTTGCAATTACGTCCAAACGTGTGTCCAAACAAAGATACCAAACTCTTTATCTTTGCTTCAAACAGCTGAATCAATAAACTACATCAAAATCTCTTTTCTAAAGAACACATATATCCTTTTGGCTCATTCTTATTTTCCCTTCTCTTTTTCAATAATCCATTCTTGTTCCCTTAAATGTATGTCATCATATTAAGCCATTTGTCTACTTCATTATATATTTTGTTAATAATTAAAACTAAAGGATTTAAGGACCTTGGGGTCTTCATAGTTAACCGACCTAAAAGTTGAGATTATTTACATTTGGTCCCTTGAACTGAATCAATAAGCATTTTACCCAGAAAAAAATTCTTTTGTATTTTTAAGGGAAAATATTTGACTTTTAATTCCAAAAGTTATTCAGTTTTAGTTATTGACTTTGAACTACTTTATCATTTATTGAATCAAATTCTTTTTAACTTGCTTCTAGTATCATTTATCAATCTATTATTTTTATTTTTGAAAATACTTTAACCATAACTTTTGCAAGTACAAAAGTGTTTTCGTATTTAGAAAATAATTTTGATTAAAGCAATAAAAAACCCTAATATTCAAACTACTTCCAAGTTATAATGATAACAAATTAATGATAAAAATAGGGATTAATATTTGTGATTGAGTGTTCTTTTTGTTAGTTAAAGGTTGTTCGAATCTTTAAAATTATAGAGTACAATTGGGACCAATAGGAGCAGATTAAAAGAAAGAAGAAACCAAGCACTCCCACTTATTCAGATAAAAAAGGTACGGATTGAGATTTTGGGATGCAAACTTCAAAGGAGAGTAGAGGTGTATTTTGGCTATTTAGACAAAGTAAAAACATAGTTTTTTTTTTTTCACAATACTTAAAACCAATGCTTGGATGCATTAAGGAAGGTTTTGGTTATCCGAACTGCCTAATTGTTAACTTTTAATAGCTAAATATTTAACCCTTAGAGCTCTAATTTTTTCACCTATTTAAAACTCAATTGTGTCTAGAGTAAATTAGGCAAAAAAATCATCACATTTGTGAGCTACACAAGTGTTGTTTTCATTAGGAGAGTGACTTTGCAACAAAGTGAGGTTACTTTGCGAGAGTATAAAAGTCTAGGATCAATTAGAACAGTCGTATTTAGTGTGAGCCTGACTGAATTGCATTTGTTCGAATGTCAATGTCTCGCCAACTTTTGAGGAGACACTAACTGGAAGAAACACCAAATATTGATGTGGCTTAGGAGCGAGTCTAAGCACCAAGGAGGATAGTTGAACTAGTATAAACTATTTTGAGTTCTGCTTCTCTCTTTTACTTTTTAATTACTAGTTACTAATACTTAATTATTGATTAGTTTGAGTTAATTGCTTATCATTTGTTTTAAATTTTCAAATTGTTAAAAAGTATATTAACCTAATTTGTCCTTTTCATAGGTTGCACAAGACCAATAAACAACATATTGTTTTCATTAAACAAGCTAATTATGCAAGCCTTACACAACACACGAAGCAATCTAAAAGGTGTTGAAAATATATTAAGTCGGATATTGTTTGACAAGTATTATATATAATGGTATTGCTAGGAAAGTAATACAAAGAAGTTGACAAGAAAACATATATAATGGAATAATTGCTAAACATCAGAGTTGTTTGTCACTTGAGACACAGCGTAGCTAGTTTATAGGGTATAATTTGTAGTACATTTATATGTATAAGTCACTAGTTAATTATATTATTTGAGCTTTATTTTGAATGAAAACTACTTAATTTTGCTCTTATATTATTTTAATAGGTCAAGAGCTCAATTGGAGAGAAAACGGACCAAAAATGTGGCATGAAGAGTAATGGAAGAAGAAAACATCAAGAGTAAGGGGTTTGGTAGGATTGACAAGTTTCAGTATTTTGACAATAATCTAAGCTACCAAGATTGGATTGAGATGACTCTTGATTCATTTTGAAACTAAGAGAATGCTCTACAATTCTTATAAGACATTAAAGTCTGGTTCTCACGTTTTCGTAACCAAAAATCCAAATTAGTGAAGTATAGTTTTGTTGTAATGCTCTTCTGACCAGTTCCAAGTATTTTGAGCATATCTTAGTGTCCAGACCTCCAAATGACATGTGACAAGAGTATGTTTTACGTATTTTTAAGTGTATTTTACTAGTTAATTTTGGTTCATTTTATCCAGTTTTATAACAAATTAACTAGGGTTTTGGTAAAAATATACATTTTGTGGTTTAAATGGCAAACATTGCATTTCTATGGATTTTAAAGGTAAAAACTTCATGTTTTTGTAGGCTTAACGATTCAATCATCATAGGGTGTAAATTGAGAAGAGAATCGGATGATTGGTGATGAGTTGAAGTGTTCAAAGAAGACATGAAGTGAAAAACATTCAAATGAAGAAATGCAAGTGAAGACAGTTTTGACACATCATTGTATTTCGGCTATATCTTGAGCTACACACATTAGATCGAGATGATCTTTATACCATTTTGAAGCTAAGAGATATATCGGCATTTGGTATGAAGATATTGAAGTCCAATTCAGTTGTTTTCCTGGTCAAAAAATCGAAACACAGAAGCTTCTTTGTGTGGTCGAGAGCTGAAACAGGGGATTGACCAGTCAATGATATTTTGATCATATCTCAGTCCACAAAGATCCAAATTGGGTGATTCTTAAAGCATTAGAAAGATAGCTCAAGGGGTTATAACTTACATGTTTTTCACAAAAGTTATTTCGGTATCCATCATAGAGAAAATAGCAGTTGAAGTGAGGCTAAATTTATAAAAGTGAATACGCGACTTGAGAAAACGTGGGTAAAGTCGAGCATTCTCAAGTCACATATTGTAGCCTAATTTCAGCAACTTGCTCAGCCACTTGCCTTGTTTTCACATTATTTTCCAGTTATAGTTGGAGAGAGAATTTCGGCTGCACATGCTTCTGAGGCAAAAAGGAAAAGGAAAGGAGCTTTATGTCTTGTCCAAAACCCACCTTTTTTACTCTCTTAACATTTAGATGTTAGAATCATTAGAAGAAGAGAGAGAACATATTAAAGGTAGCTCTTATCAGTTTTTAGGAGAAGAACTTAGAAGAAAGTCTTGTCTTGTTCTCTTTAGCTAGTACTTTTTGTGAGAACAATTGGAGACTTCATTGTACAGCATTGGGAAGAAATTGGGAACTTCTTCTTTTGTTGAAGAAATTGAAGATCATTGGGAACTTCTTCATTAACTTGGCTAAACTTTCTTTTTCTATCTTTTACTTGTGATTCATGATGTGTTTATGCAATGAAGCCATATGTTTTCTTGTTATATCTTACATGAGTAGCTAAATCTCTAAATCTAGGGAGTAGATGAAACTTATGGCTATTTGACATGAAGTGAATATGATTTACACTTGTTACACCTTGTATTAACTTGTCTATTTGTGCATGTTTACCACTTGTTTTTGCTTGATCACCAATAGCAAACTCTTAGTTGCTTTTACTCAATGAAAATTGGTAATAATGATTGAACAACATGAGTAGAGCTTGAGTAATAGACTCATGAGAATAGAGGCACACTTTAGTGGATTAGCTTGCATTTCATGAAGGACACAAGAGTAGATCTAGTTATTCACCATGAGAATAAGGAAAACTAGACTATATCTAGGCCATTTCATCATGGAATGAGATTTGGTAATATTGGAAATGAATCCCTAGTTAAACGAGGATTGTAACAAGAGGTAAATCTATTCAGTTGTGTTGTTTATGCCATAAGTAGAATCTATATCCCTAAACTCCAGTTTTTAGTGAATTTTCTCCTTTGTATCTTGCAAGAATCTAGTTAGAGTTAGTTAGTTAATAGTAGCTATAACTTTTTCTGCTCAATTCATTGTTAGTCTAATTAATAGAGTAAGTAAGGACCTAGTACTTGAAAAATCGCTCTCCGTTGGATCGACCCGATATTTGCCCTAACTACTAATTTGACTTGTATACTTGCAGTCCAAACGGATAAAATTCGAAATTAAACTTGTACTTATATAAAAATCTCGTCAAATTTTTGACGCCGTTGCCGAGGAGCGGCAATATTAGGGCCTAATTAACTTTATTAATTTAGACATTATTCGTATTTACTAGTTAAACTGTTTATAGTTAAGTTAGGATTTTTATTAGCTTTTGTTAATTAATTGCTACATAATCTCTTTTATTTTTGTTTGTAGTGTATGCACCTGGCTCTAAGGGTAGTTGCACCTTTTGATCCGGAAATTGAAAAGACACTACGTAGACAAAGAAGGCGTACACCACAATAAGAAAAAGAAGAGGTTCGGCAACTAATAGAGGGAATTGCAATAGAGCTACCGTTTGAAGAAAAAATGGCGGAAAACGAAGCAAATAGGCGAGTTCTAAGGGATTTCGCTCTACCGGGAACTCAAGGATCCCAAACAAGTATAGCGAGGCCAATGGTAAACGCTAAAAATTTTGAGATTAAACCATCATTAATCCAAATGGTGCAACAATCTCAATTTGGAGGTAATGCCATAGAGGATCCAAATGCACATTTAGCCACATTTTTTGAGATATGTGATATAATCAAAATGAATAGAGTTAGTGAAGATGCAATAAGGCTAAGGTTGTTTCCATTTTCATTGAGGAATAAGGCTAAATTTGGCTAAATTCTCATGCCCCTAACACCTTCACCACTTGGGATGATTTATCTAGGGCATTTTTAAATAAATATTTTTCACCAGGTAAAATTGCTAAATTTAGAATAGCTATTACTAGTTTTAGTCAATTTGATGGGGAATCGTTGTATGAAACTTGGGAACGGTTTAGAGAATTACTTTGGAGATGTCCACACCATGGACTTCCCGATTGGCTCATTGTACAAACTTTTTATAACGGTTTATCTTTCTCTACTAAAACTACTATTGATGCAGCTGCAGGTGGTGCTTTAATGGGTAAATCACCCGAAGAAACTCAAAATTTGATAGAAGAGATGGTGGCCAACAACTACCAATGGGCTAATGAAAGAGATAATCCAAGGCGACAAACAGGTATGATTGAAACTGATGCAATCAATATGCTTAGTGCTCAAATGAATAATATGATGCAAATGTTACGTCGTCAAATCAGATGTGGTCCGAGTTCTTCTACTAATGCACATGTTGCTTGTTGTTCCATATGTAGAGGAGAACACGACCCTAACGAGTGTGTTGATGTTGAGCAGGCTCAATTTGTTAGTAATTACAATAGGAATGCTCAAAACAATCCATACTCAAATACATACAATTCGGGGTGGAGGAATCATCCAAATTTTGGATGGAAGGAGCAAGGCAATCCTTAAAGGCCCAATAATCCGCTGGAATTCCAACCAAAGCCACAACAGACGAATACTAAGCTGGATTGGGAGATTGCGATGGAAAAATTGGCAAAAGGAACTTCGAAGAGATTCGAGCGAATAGAGGGGCGGTTGGATCAATTGACCGGAATGTACAGAAATGTGGAGGTCCAAATTGATCAAATCGCTAATTCTATCAACAATCGAAATCAGGGGGAATTGTCAAGTAAAACGGAGGTGAATCCTAGGGAACATATCAAGGCCATTACTCTTCGTAGTGGTAAACAACTAGAGCACCCTCCGATGTTAGAAAACAAGGGAAATGATGAGAGTGTTAGCGGAGGAGATGAGCAATTGGAGAAAGAGATAGGTGCGGGGGGAAAGTGATAAGGAGAAATTGGAAGAAAAACAACCAACATCCTCCAATACCGTTTTGATACGTTCGACAGTGCCATTTCCTCAACGACTCAAGCCAAATAAACTTGACAAAGATTTTGATAAGTTTGTTAAAATTTTTTAAACAATTCATATTAATATTCCTTTTATTGATGCTATTTTGCAGATTCCTTCGTATGCTAAGTACCTCAAGGAGATCATGACAAGAAAAGGGAAATTGGAGGATCGTGAAATGATAGCATTAACTGAGGAGTGTAGCGCCATCATACAAAACAAGCTGCCACCAAAGTTGAAGGATTCAGGGAGTTTTTCTATACCTTGCACTATCAGTAACATTGAATTTTCAAAAGCATTATATGACCTTGGTACAAGAGTATCTTTAATTCCTCTAACTGTGGTTAGACAATTAGGTTTGCATGAGTTCAAACGAACTAATATTACCTTGCAATTAGCCGATAGGTCTATTAGATATCCACTAGGAGTCTTGGAGAATGTACTTATTAAAGTGCAAAAATTTATCATTCCAGTGGATTTTGTGGTATTAGATATGGAGGAAGATATGTATATGCCAATTATCTTAGATAGACCATTTTTAGCAACTACGGGTACTATTATCGATGTTAAAAATGGCAAACTCAAGTGTCAAATAGATGAAGAAGAGGTAGTATTTAATTTGAATGAAATGATAAAATACCCTTCTTTTACTAATCATACTTGTTTAATTGACTTAATGGATATGCTAACCAAAGAGGTGATGTGAATCAATCTTGATGTCGATTCTCTTGAGTTTTGCTTAATAAGTACAAGGGTGCAAGAGGAAAATGATGAAGAAAGTGAAGCATTGGCCCAATATTTGGATGCACAACCTCCTTATAGGAAGGAGTGTGTATATGAAAAGTTTGGACAAGGAAAGGGACTTCCACCACCTTCGGAGATAGAAGCTCCAAAGATTGAATTCAAGCTACTTCCTAACCATTTGAAGTATGAATTTTTTGGTGACAATAAAACTCTACTGGTGATTGTCAATGCTTACTTGAAAGATGAACAATGTAATAAGTTGCTACGAGTCTTAAGGAAGCATAAGAAGGCTATAGGATGGACCATCTTCGACATTCAAGGAATTAGCCCTTCTTTATACATGCATCGCATTCTCTTGGAGAAAAATTGCAAACCGGTGGTCGAAACGCAAAGAAGGCTTAACCCGAACATGAAAGAGGTGGTAAGATTAGAAATTATAAAGTGATTGGATGCAGGTAATAATCTTCCCTATCTCAGATAGTGTTTGGATAAGTTCAATTCATGTTGTCCCAAAGAAGGGTGGAACTACCATAGTTAAAGGGAAAAATGATAAACTTATTCCCTCTAGACTTGTGGTAGGATGGCGAAAGTGTATTGATTATAGAAAGTTAAATGCAGTCACAAGAAAATATCACTTTCCCCTAACCTTTCTTGATCAAATATTGGAGCGTATTGCTGGTTATGAGTTTTATTGTTTCCTTGATGGATTTTTAGGTTATAACCAAATAGTGATAGCTCCCGAAAATCAAGAGAAGACCACCTTCACTTGTCCATACGGCACATTTGCTTTTAGACAAATACCATTTGGCCTTTGTAATGCCCCAACCACATTCCAATGTTGCATGATGACAATTTTTTCTGATTATATAGAGAAAATTATGGAGATTTTCATGGATGATTTTTCGGTATATGGCTCATCGTTTGACCATTGTCTTCATAATTTAGATTTGATTTTGCAACGATGCGAAGAGACGAATCTTGTGCTTAATTGGGAGAAGTGCATTTTATGGTTCGCGAAGGAATTGTTCTTGGGCACAAGATTTCGTCTCAAGGAATAGAGGTGGAAAGGACAAAAATAGAAGTGATCGAGCAAATACCATCTCCAACCAATATCAAGGGGATAAGAAGTTTTCTTGAGCATGCGGGCTTCTATAGATATTTTATTAAGGATTTTTCCAAAATAGTTAAGCCATTATGTGATTTACTATGCAAAGATGCTCCATTTCATTTTGATGATAATTGTTTAATGGCTTTTAATAGGTTGAAAAAGGAGTTGACCTCAACACCAATTACAACGCCACCGAACTGGTCGCTATCATTTGAGTTGATGTGTGATGCAAGCGACTATGCAATCGGAACTATGTTAGGTCAACGAAAGGAAGAAAGGCTTCACGTGATCTATTATGCAAGTAAGGTGCTCAATGAAGCACAAATAAACTATGCAACCACTGAGAAGGAGCTTTTGACGGTGATATTTACCTTAGATAAATTTAGATCTTATTTAGTAGAATCTAAAGTTATTATTTATACGGACTATTTAGCTCTTAAATATTTGCTCCATAAAAAAGATGTAAAACCGCGACTAATTCGTTGGATTCTCTAACTGCAGGAATTTGATTTAGAGATTAAAGATAAAAAGGGATCGGAGAACCTGGTGGTGGATCATTTATCGTGATTAGAATATATTCCTACCGATGATCAAGTTCTAATTAAAGAGAATTTTCCAAATGAGTTTGTTCTTGCATTAACTAAATCCCCATGGTATGCAGATTTTGCTAATTCTTTGGTAAGTGGGGCCTTCCGAAGGGTTTGAATTTTCACCAAAGAAAGAAATTCTTGCATGATGTTAAAAGTTACTTTTGGGAGGAACCACTGCTTTATAAACATTTTGCTGATGGTATGATAAGAAGATGTATTCCCGAAGAGGAGATACGTGATATTTTGTTTCATTGTCAGAACTTAGAAACGAGAAGTCATTTTAGCAATTCTAAAACCGTAGCTAAGATTTGGCAATCGAAATTTTATTGGCCTACCATGTACCGAGATGCTCGAGAATATGTTAAAAATTGTGATGTTTGTCAAAGAACCGAATTATTTCTAGAAAAAATGAAATACCCTTAACTACTTTCTTAGAAGTTGAGTTATTTGATGTGCGGGGTATATATTTTATGGAACCATTTCCTAGTTCTTTCAACAATAAGTACATCTTAGTAGCGGTAGATTATGTTTCTAAATGGGTGGAGGCAATTGTTTCACCTACAAATGATACTAAGGTGATGCTTAGGTTCCTTAAAAAGAACATTTTTAGTCGATTTGATATTCTTAGGGTCATAGTAAGTGATGAAGGAAAGCACTTTTTGCAATAATCAAGTTGATTCTTCATTGTTTAAGTATGGTTGTAGGCACAAGACATCACTACCATACCACCCACAAGCAAATGGACAAGCTGAATTAGCCAACTGAGAGATCAAGCTCATCTTGGAGAAAACGGTGAACAAATCAAGGAAAGATTGGGCGAGACGTCTCAATGATGCATTATGGGCGTATTGAACGGCATTTAAGACACCTTTGGAGATGTCTTCGTATCGATTAGTAATTGAAAAAACTTGTCATTTGCCGGTAGAGATTGAATATAAAGCATGTTGGGCAATTAAAACGTTTAACATAGATTTACATCTTGCAGGTGAGAGGAGACTTCTTGAATTGAGCGAACTTGAGGAACACCGGTTACATGCTTACGAGAATGCAAAAATCTATAAGGAGAAAGTGAAATATTGGCATGATAAGCATCTCGTATCCAAACAATTTGAAGTGGGGCAAAAAGTGTTATTATACAACCCACGCCATAGGTTGTTTCCGGGAAACTAAAATCAAGGTGGTCGGGACCATTTGAAGTCACTCAAGTGTTTTCTTATGGAGCCGTTGAAGTGGTGAATGCAAAAAATGAATGATTCAAGGTCAACGGACAACGATTGAAACCCTACTTGGCTGGTGAAATCGTCTCCAAAGGACTTATATGTCCTTTAGGTGACTTCTCTTCAAAGAAATGAGCCAAACCTTTTGAGTCGAGCCAATGACTATAAACAAAAGCGCTAGTTGGGAGGCAATCCAATGTTTTTGTTAAAAATGTTAATTTGATATGATTTTATGTTTAACGCGTGTAATTAAGTTAGTTGTTGTTTTTGTGTTATAGGTTTGGTAAATGGAGACAAAGATGACCATTTGAGGTGGAAAAGGCGAAATTTGATCAAGAAACTCAACCTTGCGATTTGTGTTAAATGTGTGTTTGATCCGTTAAGAAGGGGTAAAATGTATGTTTTGATCATTTTACATGTGCATGCGATGATAATTTTGGCAAAAGAATGATCTAGGATGCATTTTAAATTTTTGGGGGTAAAGTATATAAATTTTGAGAAATGGAAGTTTCTGCAAAAATTGCAGATGAAAATGTGACTGCAGGCAAAAACGCAACTTCAGTCGCGTATTGCCTAAGTCACGTTTTCAATTCCTCGTTGTTATAGAAGAAAATGCGAATTAGAATACGCAACTAAAGTCGCGTATTGCATGAAGCCGCGTATTCAATTCCGCACCAAATCAATAGAAAACGCGACTTCGAATAAGCGACTGAAGTCGCATATTCCAAGGTACGTATTCTGTCCTTGGTACAAAAGTCAGAAAACGCGAGTCCACTTCAATTCTTTCTTCTTCTTCTTCGTCAACCCAGCCGCGTATTCCTTTCTCTTCTCCACACAAATTCTCAAATCTCCATTATTCCTCCATTTTCTTGCTAAAAAACATCAACCCAACATCTTTTGATCATCCTAGAGCCTGTCTAACTGATTGAAATTTAAGATAAACATCTAAAAATCGGTTTCCAAGAAGATTGGAGACTAGGGTTCTTAGTTGCAATTTCTTCAATTGGAGGTCAATTGGAGTGAATTTCATAGGGCTTTTTGCACAATCATCATTTTCAAACATCATACTACATAATTGAGGTAAGTTTCTTCATCAAATTTTTATATTTTAGAAGTTGGTATTTTTCAATTTCCTGAATTTTCTGACATCTTCTAATTTCGAATTTTTGATGCATATTATGGATGTGTATGGCCTCTACTATGTTTATTATGATTGTTTAAGTATGTTTAGATGTTTAAATGTAGCAATTGACGGATTATTAGCTGTTCACTTCTGTAAATTGCTATATTTGAAAAAAAAATTTGAAAAAGTTGCTTAGATGGTGATTGAACCCTTGTAGATGGTTGATTATTGTATAAATTGGTTGGTTGATGATGTTTAAGCATAAACATTGTGTATAGTAAGAATTTTGGATGATTTTGTGAGTTGTTAGGATAATTTTGCTTAACCATGTTTATAGCTAATTGCGCATTATTATTGCTAATTACTGATTGCTATAATCATGATTAATGCTAATTTCACTGATTGGAATATAATTGTTACATATTGTGATTAAGTTGGTGATTTTGGGCAATTTTTGGCATAATATATGTCCCTTCTCGTAAGATTGTTTAAGTATATTTATTTGATTTCTTATGACTTGGAGGGATGTATTTGCAAGTATTTGAGTCAATTCATGTTATTTAATGTCAAAAATATGAAATGTGTCTTAGTACATGTGGATAATTGAATCCTTTTTATTAGGTAGGTACTATGGCTAGAGGAAAACAGGTTGTATATTCATCCTCCAGTAGTGATGATATGGAGGTAAGTGAGGAGGTTGAAGTAAGTGAGGAGGAGAGGTCACCTTCTCCTCAATCGGTTAGCCGACAACCAGGTGAGGGCACTTCATGTGGTGCCGCAACGTCCGTTTTTGACAGTGCCAGGTTTTCTACTCTGAGGAATCAAGAGTGGCACGAGGGGCACGCTAATTTGGAATTCATTTTTGAGATGCACGTGAGTCCTGAAGTGGAAATGGTTTATCTCATCTCTGAGGCTTTCACTCAACTTGGTTGGACACCGATTCTCACCTTGTCAACTTACTACTATCCAGACTTGGTGCGCGAGTTCTACACCAACATTGAGTGTAAAGCACGCCATAGTGGTGAGATGGTGGAGTCTTGGGCGCGTGGGAGACATATAGCCTTATCACGTGAGCGCCTGGCTGCCATCTTGGAGTGTAGTGATCAAGGCCGAGCGGTAGACTTGAAAAAGGGATTCGTTGCACCAAATAGGCGGTGGGATCCGTCACAGGCCATGAATAGGTTTGGTCTTAAGTACCAACCCTTTCGATCCTAAAGAAAAGAGACAATGTTGGCGAGTATTTTCGAACCTCGCCACCGTCTCATTATTTACATGATGGCCACAATGTCATACCTAAGAAGACGGGGCATATGGAGGTCTGCAAAAGTGACATTTATTTTCTCGACTATATGTTTCACAATCGAAACTCCTCCTATGCTCGAATTCCCTTGCTGAACATCATCATTAGTCATATCAAGTCTACAGCGAGGTGATGGACAACTTCATTCAAATTACCATTTCCTCATCTCCTCTCTTTGGTGTTCGAGCGTTTTGAAGTTAATTTGTAGGGTATAAGGCGGCAATTTGTTACGCCTAGAACCGAATTATCGGCTTCTATCGTTCGTTGTCTAGGTATTGGCACGGAAAACATCCCTCGACCTGATACGGAAAGACGATAGAAGGCGCGACATGCTCAAGAAGAAGTTGGGCTGTCTACCGTAGCACCACCATCTCCTCGCAGGTGCATTTCTCCCAATCCAATTGGCAGCGACTTTTTGGACGCTTGGACGACATTAAAACCTAGCTTGCCAGAATGAGCACCCGCCTAATCCACATTGAAGATCATCTCGGCATTCATCCACACCCCACGAGCGATAAAGATGATAACGAAGAGGATGATTGAAGCCGCACCTCTAGATTCATCTTTTGTTTCTTTTATTTCTAGTTCTTTTAATTTGCGTTTTGACGGATGTTTAACTTGTCTTTTTTCTCTTCCATTTAGATTTTATGTATTTTGGCAACGGTTCGTGATTTATGGTTGATCTGGATCTCAACCATTGTACTGGGGAGTACTTCTTTCTAGCTTTTGTTTCTTTTCATTCCCTACATATTGAGGACAATGTGTATTTTAAGTATGGGGGAGGAAATGTGTGGTACTTGTAGTATTTTTGTATTTGGACAAAAATTTTTTGTATTTTTGTGTTTAATGTGTGGTACTTGTAGTATTTTTGTGTTTAATGTTTGGACATGTTATTGGAAATATTTCTTGTGCTTAAATGTTGTCTCTTTTGGGTTTGCTGGCAAGGAGTTTCGTCTAGTTTTAAGGAGAAACTCTATATCAAAATTTTTTCAAAATCTTGTCCAAATTTGCCCCAAAAAGTTTCAAAATTTTTCGATTTTGTCCAGGGGTAACAAGTTTTAGACTATTGGTAGTTCAAAGTCCTCCTACTTTTGAGATAAATATATGTGACTTGAGAACTTTTTTTCTCATTTAATTTGGAAATGACTACTCATAAAAGCCTAACTATTACATTCGGGACCCTAACTACAATTCAAGGGGAGAATTTTAAAAATAATAACCTAACTATTACATTTATCTAACTAAATACATTTTTAACAAAAATTAAACCTATCTATTACAATTTGGCATTTAAATGCCTCACAAATAATTATCAAAATTAAATAAAACAAACAAAGTTTAAAAATGGATAAAATAAGTAATTAAAAGAAAAAGCACTCAAAGTATGCAATTACACATAAAAAACACATTGAAGCACATAAGGGAAAATACCTCCCTTGAAGTAGTGGTTAATTGGGGTGAAATTTGCCCTAATTATGCTCCAAAATCAACAAAATAATCAAGGCATCAATTTAATTGTGAATAAATGGAAATAATTATGAAATCTACCAATTAAGCACTCAAATGAAGTATAATTAACAATTAAAGAAGAAAAGCAACTTGCATTTAAGAAATCAAAACTGCTAGGGACCTGATTGCAAAACATTATGAAAGTTTTGGGGTCAATTTGTAATTATTACAAATTTAGCGACCTATTGTAATTAAATTAGGGATCTAATTGAAATAAAATCAAAGTTTTTGGGTAAAAGTGAAAATACTCAAAAGTACATGGACAAATCTGCAATATTTGGCTACCGGATTCTTAGCCAAACGGGACATTGGGCCATTTTATTAATTCCTTTGGACTAAGATTGTTTTGGCCCGGTCAAAAGTCCAAGAAAAACAAGCAGGCCAATCATATTTTTCATCACTCAAGCCTAACCGAAAATACATGGGCTTTGGCTCCCCAAGCCCAAGCCATAACCCAAACACAAAATCCCAAAACCTGCAACAGAATCCAACCAAATTAACATTTACCCAAATCATAACTACTTTGCCAAAACCCAACAAATTAATAAGCCAACTAAAAATTGTTAAGATCTAGTTTCATCCCAAAATCCATAATCAATTTGTCCAAAAATCTATTTAAAATATGGAAAAGAGAATTAGAACTTAAAAGGGGCAAAATTGATTTATTGTAGAAGGTTTTGGGCCATAGCAAGGTTATGTAAAACAATAGGGGTCAAATTGTAATTTTCAAAACAATTGCATGCAACTGATCTAAGTCACCATCTACTTCTGCAACTTCGAGAGTTCACTTAGTTCTCCATTACCCAGCAACCACTTGAGACAAAATCTCAAACAAACAAGATCCTATAATTTGTACACTTTATTTCACAACTCAAAGCTAAACACAAACAGAGAGGAGCCATATTCAAGAAGATCATAAAAAAAAGGAACGAACCCAGCGGAAATATGAAACAAACTCATTGACCCAGCAGTAAAAATAAATCAAGATTCACGTTTAACAGGCTTGAATTTTCATGAAAGATCGTATTAAAGCAACGAAAGGAGAAACTATGGTTACCTGAGAATGTGAGATACTCCAAGAAAGTTATGCTGATTTTTGGAACGAAACCAAGAGAAATTTGCTGCCGAAATTTCAGCACTGATGAGCTCGGAACTTGGAGCTTCGATTTGGCCTTCTTGGAGGTGTTTTTCTTAAATGATTTCTGAACAAAAGTTCTTCCAATGCATCTTGAGATGGTGCAGAAGTAAAGAAATTCTCCTAAAAGCTAGAGATTTGATTGGAATTCCACTCTGAACATGGCTGCTCCGTCAGCCTGGTTGTGGGTTTTGCAGAAGAAGTTTCTGCACTTTTCTCTTTTTTTTTCTCTCGTTTCCTCTCTTTCTTTCTGTCCGCCGCCTCTATCTACTCTCCTCTCTTGTTCTCCCAGATTCTCTCTCCTCCTCCTCTCTTTCTCTTGTTTCTTTCTTTTCTTCTCTCAATTCTTTTTTCCTTTCTCCCTTTTTCCTCCCTTTTCTCCTCCTCTCCTTTTTCTTTCTTTCTTTTTGCCCAAAGCTTCCCTTTCTTTCCTCAATTTTCCAGATTTTTTCATACAAACTCAACAGCTGTCCTTGCCACCTAATCTTTGGCATGTGTTGTGTTGTACAAAATGACAAAAACACATGGCTAATGTTCACTCAATCCACTTAGCTATCTTTCATTCATTCCACCTATTGCCTTGTTTTTTCTTTTTACTTTTCAAGGCAAAAATTTAGAGTAAACAAAAATGTTAAATTCCTTTTTGAGATTTTCCTTGCAAATTTTCATTTTATTTTGAAAAAATTGAATTTGAAAAGATTAATTTTTTTTTGTGAAAATCTTCTTTTTCCGGAAATTTAATGCGAAAAATGTTTTAAAAAAATGATGAACCTAATTCAATAAAAATAGCCAACTATCATTTTGCAAACTTTGGTTAGATAAAAAAATAAAATAACAAATAAATCAAAATTTTGGTGTCTACATGACTATTAAGTGATTATAATTTTTGCATTTGTAGGAAAGTATATCTAATAAAGTGGAGAAAATGGTGCCTACATTTTGCATGTTTTAGTAAAATTTCTTCTCTTTACTCGATTTTACATAGTTAAGTGATTAATATGGTCAATAAGTGTAACACTCTTCTCATGATTATTCTTTTGAGGGAATGTTTATTATCTTACTTAAAAGAAAAAAAAGTTGAAAAAGAAAAAAAATGAATGAAATAAAAAAAAATTGACAAAAGAAGAAGAAGAAAGAGGAAAAGCAAATAAGAATTGCTCTACTCCAATGGTTCTTGTAATTAGTAATCAGGAGTTTTCATCTAAAATGTCGACTTTCGCGTAAAACGGTACTCGAATTAAGAGTATGCAAGGCAACTTGAGTATGTGAAATGTTGTGTAACCGATGAATTTCATCTAAAAATATCGATCTTCGCGTCAAAAGGCACTTTCACAACTTGAGTAATATTTAGTTATAGGATATAAATAAATCTCTCCCTAAGTTGAATAAGAAGATGATCATGGGATTAGATAGCATTTTATTGACCATATGGGTTACTTACTTGTGACATTGGGTAAAGGTGAGAAATGGAGTTGAACTAGCATAACTAGGATATAAATAGCTCTCCTTTACTTGATATTATGAGTACTTAAGGTTAAATGAATGATTGCATAATGGTTATTTACCTTGTTTTGGGGAACTGAAATTGACTTGTGCACATATGTTTATTTTCAAACTTGGGATCATTGTTAGTTTGTAGTTCTAATTATTTGAGGACAAGCAATAGTTCAAGTGTGGGGGTATTTGACAAGAGTATATTTTATGTGTTTTTAAGTGTGTTTTACTAGTTAATTTTGGTTCATTTCATCTGATTTTATAACTAATTAACTAGGGTTTTGGTAAAATACACATTTTGTGGTTTAAATGGCAAACATTGCATTTCTATGGATTTTAATGATAAAAACTTCATGTTTTTGTAGGCTTAACGATTCAATCATCAAAGGGTGTAAATTGAGAAGAGAATCGGATGATTAGTGATGAGTTGAAGTGTTTAAAGAAGACATGAAGTGCAAAACATTCAAATGAAGAAATGTAAGTGAAGACAGTTTTGACACATTTTTGTATTTTGGCTATATCTTGAGCTACACACATCAGATCGAGGTGATCTTTATACCATTTTGAATCTAAGAGATAGATCTGCATTTGGTATGCAGACATCGAAGTCCAATTCAGTTGTTTTCCTGGTTAAAAAGTGAAACACAAAAGCTTCTTTGTGTGGTGAAATAGGGGATTGACTAGTCGATGGTATTTCGATCATATCTCAATTCGCATAGCTCCAAATTGGGTGATTCTTGAAGCATTAGAAAGCTAACTCAAGGGGCTACAATTTTCATGTTTTGTACAAAATCTATTTCGGCCTCCATCATAAAGAAAGTAGCAGTTGAAATGAGGCCAAATTTATAGAAGTGAATACGCTACTTGAGAAAATGTGGGTAAAGTCGCGTATTCTCAAGTCACGTATTGTAGCCTGATTTCAGCAACTTGCTTAGCCACTTGCCTTGTTTTCACACTACTTTCCAGCTATAGTTGGAGAGAGAATTTCGGTTGCACATGCTTCTGATGCAAAAAGGAAGAGGAAAGGAGCTTTATGTCTTGTCCAAAGCCCACCTTTTTTATTCTCTTCGCATTTAGATGTTAGAATCATTAGAAGAAGAGAGAGAACATATTAGAGGTAGTTCTTATCAGTTTTTAGGAGGAGAATTTAGAAGAAAGTCTTGTCTTGTTCTCTTTAGCTAGTACTTTTTGTGAGAACAATTGGAGACTTCATTGTACACCATTTTGTTGAAGAAATTGAAGATCATTGGGAGTTTCTTCATTAACTTGGCTAAGCTTTCTTTATCTATCTTTTACTTGTGATTCATGATGTGTTTATGCAATGAACCCATGTGTTTTCTTGTTATATCTTACATGAGTAGCTAAATCTCTAAATCTAGGGAGTAGATGAAACTTATGGTTATTTGACAAGAAGTGAATTTGATTTACACTTGTTACACCTTGTATTAACTTTTCTATTTGTGCATGCTTACCACTTGTTGTTACTTGATTACCAATAACAAGCTCTTAGTTGTTATTACTCGATGAAAATGGTAATAATGATTGAACAACATGAGTAGAGCTTGAGTAGCAGACTCATCAGAATAGAGGTACACTTAAGTGGATTAACTTGTATTTCATTAAGGACACAAGAGTAGATCTAGTTATTCACGATAAGAATAGGGAAAACTAAACTATATCTAGGCCGTTTCATCATGAGAATGAGATTTGGTAATTTTGGAAATGAATCCCTAGTTAAACGAGGGTTGTAACAAGAGGTAAATCTATTCAGTTGTGTTGTTTATGCCATAAGTGGAATCTATATCCCTGGACTCCAGTTTTTAGTGAATTTTCTCCTTTGTATCTTGCAAGAATCCAGTTAGAGTTAGTTAGTTAATAGTAGCTATAACTTTTTCTGCTCCAATTCATTGTTAGTCTAAATAATAGAGTAAGTAAGGACCAAGTACTTGAAAAATCACTCTTCGCAGGATCGACCTGATATTTGCCCTAACTTCTAATTTGACCTACATACTTACAATCCAAATGGGTAAAATTCGGAATTAAACTTATAATTATATAAAAATCACGTCAACATGATTCTTGTGGCAGTGAAAGCTAATTTAAAGGGCTACTATTTTATTTTTGAGTAAGTGCTGCTTCGGCCTCATTAATAGAGATTTTTGGCTTCAAAGTGGATCCAGGCACAGATCCCATGAGATCCGTCCGTGGATCTGTTATAACTTGTGCCGGTGTTGATTTCGATCTTCTTGCCAGTGTTTTTCTGGTCCCAACTCTAGTGCTCACCAGAAAAAATGTGCAAAAACATAGTTTTCAGCTCCAATAAGCATTTTTTGCACTGGTGCTCACCAGAAAAATATGCAAAAACATCGTTTTTCAACTCCAATATGCCCAACCCTACCTCATTTTGGGATATTACTCTAAGAAACTATAAATATGGGCTATCTAGGACGTTTTTAGGGGTACAAAACATTAGTCTAGCTTAGTTTCAACATCTTTTCATAGTTTATTCTTGAGAGATCAAGATCAAATGGAGGCGAATCAAGGAGCATGCAAGGAGAAGATTGGAGCAAGAAATTGAGAAGTTTTCTTACTCTGTTTCTTATATTTGTAGCAACTCTTTGAATTCGTGGTTTCAATTTTCTAATTATGTTGAACTAAACCTCTTCTAGGGTTAGGGTTTTATGAAAGAAATTTGATTTATTCTTCCAATTAAATTCTTGACTTTTGCTATATCTATTTTGTTCTTAATTACATGTTTATGCCTGATCACCATGAACATGATTTTGGAATTGTATTGAATTAAGAAAGGAGATACTACCGCGCAATAAATAGATAAACATATATAGTCTAATCACGAGAGTAGGTTTAGGATTTGTATGATGCACTTGTATCATTAAAGTTCTTAAAGGGTTTAATTGAATACTTGTGATCTTGAGAGAGACGTAGGATTTAATTAGCCACACTTTAGATGTATCAAGAGATAACCTAGAATACAATTGCGTGATGTGTTCATAACTTGGCAAGAAAATAATTGAAAATTTTAGTCAAGACTCTGGATTAAAACTTGAACCCTAGATTTTCACAACTATTGTTTTCTCACCCAATTTTTTTAGTTAGATTAACTACTAGATCCTCATCAATAACAAATTCTCTGTGATTTAACTCTTTTGTATCAAAATAATTAAAGTAGGATATCAACTCATCCTTGTGAATTCGACTCCTGAAATACACCAGGTGATTTTATACTATGATTGACCCTATATACTTGCAGGAATCTATCGATCAGTTTTTGGCGCTGTTACTAGGGACAACAATTAATTTCTCTACTTTAGTTATTTCTCTTTTTTATCTTTGTTTTTGTTTTATTTTTTCTTCACTTTATTTTTATCCTCTTGCGTAGGTAGTTGGTGTCTGACTCGATCGCAAAAGGGTGATTTGGTGTACGATTTTGAAATTGAAAAACTATAAAGTACTACAGGAAACAAATGCATTTGCATAAGCAGACATCACAACTATCATCACCTGGTATTCTTATCACAATTGAGTTGGTAGGTTCAACAAGTTTAGATGAAGAAACAATGGCAGAAAAGAATTGTGGCAATAATAACAACAATAATAATTAGCAACTTGTATCACCCGTAGCTTCACCTGCTACAATTCATCTGAGGGACATCTAGCGCCTTATAGTTTAGCATCCCTACACTGAATCAGGTCGAGTGAAGGGGCAATAAATTATGAGCTAAAGACCATACACTTCAACATGCTACCTGCTTTTTATGATCTAGCTCATCAAGATCCACTCACCATTATCCGAAAATTTTATTCCATGGTGCAATCTTTTCCATTAAATGGGCTATCTGAAAATGAATTGTGTGATTGAGGTTTTTTCCTTATTGCCTTAGTGATCATGCAAAGTCATGACTTTTAAATTTATCAGAGGGATCTTTGGCAATGTGGGAAGACGTGTACCATATTTTTATGACCAAGTATTACTCACCACAAAAGACTATTGTTTTGCAAAATAAATTGTGCATATTTTCTCAAATGGAGGGAGAACCCATTCACGAAACTTGGGAATGATTTAAGCTGCTGCTTGGTCAATGTCCTCATCACCAATACCCTTTGGCTCTACAAGTGCAGTTTTTCTATGATGGGCTAACTTTCATGACCAAAAATATGGTAGACTTTGTAGTAGGAGAGTACGTTGGGGACAAGACTCTGAAAGAATTAGTTGGAATTTACGAGTTGTTGTCTAGTAACTATCAATGAAATGCGATCTGGGATAAGAGAGCAAGTGTACATGTGTGATACCCCGACTTTTAGGATAATGTTTTTTTTAGTCAACGAAGATATTACGATTTCTTTATTTTATTTTTGTTTTAAGACATTGTTTTATTTTAAAGACTAGAAACCCTACTTATACTCAAAACCCTAATTTTACTTGTGACTAACAGGTTTTTCTTAAATCTCCCATATTTTAATCGAAACCCTAATTTTAATCTATGGAGTTGTAAAATCCCTTTTATTTTTCTTAAAATTCCTTTTTATTTGGCATTTATTCCTTTAGGATAGCTTTACTACTCATTCACTCCCTCAGTAGTTACAATCAACCATAGAATCAAGGGTTTTTCCTTTAGGTTCCTAGTTCGGGTAAATTAGGATTTTTTGCGTATTTTGGCCGTGTGATCATTTGGTGAGGTGTGTGTACTAGATTTGGTGGTTAAGAGTGAGTTTTATATAAGAAAAAGTGTGTGATTAGAAGTAATAATAATAAGTTAGTGAATTATAAGTTAAAACCCTAGTACGTGCGAAATAAAGAAAAACGGCCTGAACCGATGTGTACCGTTCGTTACTGATTGGGTGCACCACTTGAACACTACTTTATTACCTTAATTTCCTTGTTATTATTTGAACAAAATCAGCTCTAAATATCTTCTCATTGGAGCCGAAATTGTGGACAAAAAAAAAGAAAGAAAAGAAAATTTTGACTTCCAATCAAAGTGTGACACTTGTCCAACTTTGACCCAAATCAATTCCTACCTTTTTAGCCTTCTTGGAGCTCATTTTAGCCTTCATTTTTTCACCTTTCAGCCGTGAGTTTGAGAGAGAAAAGAGGGAAGAAAACCATTCAATTCCAATCTTGATTTTTGGCTTAGTTTGAGTTGAATCCAAAATCCAAACCGATTAAACACTTACTTAGGAGTCTAGAAAGCTTTGTGTGCTAAAGTTTGGAAAGGAAAGGTGGTGGATTTCTCTTGCAAGCATCTTGGAGAGGTATTATGGCTGTCTTTCCCATTTCTCTTTCTTATTCTTGTTTAAGTTTGGATAGTAACTCCTATTCTTGGCTAATGATGGTTATTTAAGTAGTTTTGATTGATATGGTGGATTTTTGAACTAGAGTTTGATAGTTTCAGTTTTGGTTATTGTATTTCTCTAGTACATGATGTTAATAAGCTTGGCTAGGGGCTTGGGGTACTGATTTAAGGCATACATGTGAATTTCAAGCATAGAAGCATCAATTCCAGAAATCTGAAACCAAGTTGTTCTGTTCTGACCAACTTCATTCGTCCATGTTAGGAGCCGATTCATGCTTAGGTCAAAGCATGAAAGTTGTATGAAATGGTGTTATATAGTTCCCTGTAAAATTTCAGCTCAATTGGACCACTGTATCATGTGAAATGACAAAAATACCCTTGACTGCCAAATGTACTGTTTGTGGACAGTTTTCTGTTTTCCTCTGAGATGCCACATTTTGATATTGAAAATGCATGAATTGGTTGTTGATGTCTTCATAAGACTTGTATTTCTCTGTTTTAGCTTCGAAACGGTATAAAGTTTACCCCAAACCGATAGGCGTAGCTTTAGTTGGGACCGAAACGCCAAGAGACATCAAATCTGCCATTTAGTTATTTGCCTTTAAACTTGATTTCCGGTTGCCTTGTTAAGACTTGTGTTGTACTTGGATTATTTTGAGCCTAGTTGAAGAGCTATTGTGGTAACATTGCTTATGTGTGACATTGCGGCTGATTTGAGGAAAATAATGAAGCCATAAATGGCTGAAAATAGATAAACACAAGGGGCATGCCGTCCAAACTTTCACTAGAGGTATAAACCAACCTTTGGAGTTTTGGTTCGGTAATCTGCAAATTCGACCTAGATCCACTAAAAACTGGGTTGAGTTGTCTTCATGAAAGTTGTAACCCTTTGTCTTAGCTTCGAGACGCTACCTAGTACACCTTGATCTGATAACCAATCTCTAGTTATGGTCAAAATCGTGTAACCCATTTTCATACCGTTTTTCATTTCCGTGCACGCGCACATGCATTTCTTTGCCATTTTTGCCGTTTTGGACGTTTTAGTCCTTATTTCCAATTGTGATAGTCGATTGACTGATAGTTGAGTATAATCTTCTGCCACAGGCAGTGACGAACCGGACGGAGTCGGTGGACCCGTATAAAGTGCCTTGATTTGCATGCTGACTATTTTGAGTGAGTAATTGGGTTTGTTTATGTGAGAAATTGTCAAAGTGCTTTGTATATGTTAAACGGGTACTTAAGTGAGTGTGTACTTTATCTCACTCGTTTTAAACCCATTCTCTGTTCTTGATTTAATATGTGAGAATACATGCCTTGTGTTGAGTATCACCCTGTTGCTGTGTGCTGTTAGGGGTGATTACATGATTTGAGTTGAACCCCTTGTGCTGTGTGCTGTTGGGGTGATTACATGACATGAGCACTTTGTTGAGAGATATCCTCTATTGAGAGACTGGATATCTCAGAGCTTGGTTCCAACCCGGTTCCAAAGGTAGACGAACTATTCGAACCAGCCGCGGTTTGGTCGAAGTTAGTTCCATGCTAACCTTGGGATTTCGTTCTTTGTTAAAACTTTGATTAAAGTTAAGTGATTTTGTTTTGCTTGAGCTACTGTGTGCTGTTGACTGGCCAGCGGGGGTTGATAAAGTGAACGGGGAAATAAGTGGAGTCTACGGACTATGAGCATTTTGGTTGACGGAGTGTCAACAGGTGGTCAAGCGAGGAATTGAATTGGCTTTGAAGCCACCCGTATCCTACCATTGTGATGTTACATTTCTGTTATTGATGTGAAATATCCTGGTTTACATGTTTATTTGGATGTGATTTTGTGTTTTTACCCCCGATTATTCACTAAGCATATAATTTACCCCATTCCATTTGTTTTCCTTAGCAAGGGCCGACGCGGGGAAAGCTCGGGAACGTGTATAGACTTTTGGTGTATATAATAGTTGATTTTGCCCTAGTACTTGTTATAAGTTGACTAGTAAGATGTATATATTTGTTGTGGTAGTTACAGTTAGTAGCTTTTCTAGGGTTTACTTTCTGGTACTAGTGGTATGTATGGCTGATATAATAGTTTATACAACTTTTGAAGATGTAATAGTGTACATAGAACTTTTTTGTAGCGTGAAATCTATTTTTCGTTTTAGAGTATCGAGTTCTGACGCGAGTTAGGCAGGTGATCCGCTAAACCCTTTGGTACGCCTCTGGGTACGGTGGGGTCGTCACAACATGAAGTATCTATACAAAGAAATTTGGGTTCACAAGTGGCTGAGTTAAGTAAACAAATACAACAAATGCAATCATTGCTTGCCCGTGGAATTCGCCAGTCAGAGCCTTGTACTAATTGTAACACATACAGGCATACAATTGCAGGCTGCTATAATAGAAGCCCTTTACTATGGTGGAGGATGTTAATTTTGATGGAGCTTATGGAGGTTAGCGAATGTAATAGAGAAATGATGCCTTCTCAAACACTTATAATCCAGGGTAGCATAATCACCCTAATTTTTCATGGAAGGAGCAAGGGAATAAACCTATGGGACCACTAGGATTCCAAGGTCAATAGCAAAAACTGTAGTATCCTCCTCAACCTATTCAAAAGAAAAATCATAGTATGAAGGAGATGATGTTTCAATATAAGAAAAAAATGGATCAAATAGTTTCGTCCCAACAGGCATTTGTTTAGTCTTGAGCAACAGGTTGGACAATTGACAAAGGCAATGACTGAGAGAGGGTAAGGTAACATGCCTAGTACCATTGAGGTGAATTTCAAAGGAGTTAAAATGGTAGTGACACTTCGTTTGGGGAAAGTGTTGGATGAATCTGTTCAAAAATCCAAGGAAAAATCAAAGAAGCAAGAGGAGATGTTAATGGATGTGAAAAGTGAAGAAAGTAAAGATAAGGAACCCGATTCAGGTGAAGATGCTGCAAAAGAAAATATCCCTATAAAATTGCCTAAAGTTAAAACTTACATTCCACCTATCCCTTTCACACAAAGGCTTAAGAAGAAGGCAACTAATAAGATATATTAGAAGTTCGTGGTTATGCTTAAGAAGTTACAAGTTAATATTTTTTTTCCAAAATTTTGGCAAATAGCCTTATTTATGCAAAGTTTTTAAAGGAGATAGTGTCTAATAAAAGAAAGTTGGGAAACTTTGCAGAGGTGTCTCTTATCGAGGAATGCAGTACAGTGCTTCAAAATCGTCTTCCAATTAAAATGAAATATCCATGGAGTTTTACTGTGCCTTATCAATTTGAACATCTTCCTGTTGATAAATGTTTATGTGACCTTAGATCTAGTGTTAATTTGATGCTCTTATCATTTTTCAGGAAATTGAAGTTTGCCAACCTAGTGCCGACTCAAGTGGTACTACAATTGGCTAACCATTCAGTTCGATATCCAATAGCCATTGTAGAGGATTTATTCGTAAATGTTGGTAAATTTTTTTTCCTATTGATTTAATTGTTCTTGATATGGAAGAAGATATTTCTATGCCTATTATCCTTGGTAGAGGGCTCTTAGCTATGGGGGGAGCTAACATTGATTTATTTGAAGGAAAATTAACTTTCAAAATTGATAAAGAAAAAGAAGAATTTAATGCTTTTGGACCCTTTGTATGAGGAATCTTGTTCCTATATTGTAGCTACTGATGATTTGTATGGTGAAAAATAAGTCTTCAAGTAGGATATAGGATTTATGCCATTGCATGATCGCTGCTCATATTTTTCTTCAGCTGTCTGGAAGCACAATTTTGATGTGAAAAATTATGCAGTAATGTGGGTACATAAATTAGAGGATATATAAATGTTTGAACCATTTTATTTGCCATGACTCCATCTAGCCTTGTTTAGCTGAAACATAAAACTTAGTTGTCACGGCCATTTTTCGTAACAAAAAATTATTTACAAGAAAATGTGATTTTCAATTTACAAAAATAAGTAAAAAAGGGCCTAAAATGGGACTCTAAAAAATGCGATACTTTGGACCCAAAATTTAGTCTAAAAAGGATTTTAGGAATAAAAAAATCGCCACTTGATATCGAGTTTAGGTGTACTAAATCACCTAAAATATTTTTGACCAAAAATAAAATAAAATAAAATAAGACCTTTTTTAACAACTTCAGATCTTTAAAAATGAGAGAAAATGAGTTTGAGAGTTACAGTTGAGAAAAAGAAGCCAAAGGCTCGATCAGTTCAAACCTAAAACGCCCTTTTAACCTTTAAACTAGTTGCGAGATTTAGTCAAAATTTTCCTAATCTAACCTTTAAACTTATTACATTTGGATTTTTCCTATATGGATACAAATCTAAATTTTAAGAAGATATTGAAAGGGGCAAAATATCCATTCAAGATCTAATTGGTACCAATCGCATTAATTGCAAAGGCCCAAATAATTTCTTAAAGGGGTCACAAATATGCAAAGATGAGATTTGAAAAAAAAGAAAATTAAACTTTATATACAGATATAAATGACCAGAAAAAAGATAATACAATATAATGAGTACGGGAAACAAAAACTTGTGATATACTTTTCTTTCTTATAGAGAGGTTAATGGGATATTGAAACTACAAAACTATAATCAACCATTTTCACATTCAAAAGATAACTTTTCTAATCTAAACAACCAAATGAACTAACTTATTTTTTTAATTTTTATAAATGAAATGTGAATTTAAATGATATGCCTCATGTGTATAAGGATAAAGGGATAATACAAGAGGAAACATTATGCAAATGGGAAAATTTACCTAAAATAGAAAAAATGCATGAAAATGCAATGAATGACACACAAAAGATGAATCTAACGCGTAGATGATCTAAGCATCTAGCATTAGACTAAACCCATTTCTAAAAATTCTCACTAGCGTTGGACTAGTAAGGAAGTGAGCAAAGGCGACAACTAGCGTTGCACTAGTGTGGTGACATTATGCATTCATAATACATAATAAAACAAATCAAGTATGAATTAAAACAAGTAAACACATAAGAGCACATAGAACACATAACACATGAATATAATATCTAAATACAAAATTCTAAAAAAAGGGGTAAAACACATAAGCAAGTAAGACACATATACATAGAAAACCTATCTATTATAATGGGGGACCTACTACAATCTAAAAGAGAAAAATATAATAAAATAAATTTATCTATTACATTTAGGGATCTAACCACAATCTAAAATGGAAAAATATAATAAAAAAAATCTATCTATCCTATCTATTACATTTAGGGACCTAATTACAATTTAAAATGAAAAGATATAATAAAATAAATCTATCTATCCTATTTATTATATTGGTCTATCTAATTACAATTCTTGCAAAAAGAAAGAAAAAATATTACCTATCTATTACATCTTGAAGTATTTAAGTACCCTACAAATAATTATAAAATTTAGATTAAACACACATAAAAATTGAATAAAATTTTAAAATAAATAAATAAGTAAATACATTTAAGCACATAGGAGTACATAAGATCACGTAATTAGAATTCAAAGGATGGTAGGGATATCTACCTTTGAATTGATGACTAAATAAGGTAACATTACCCTACGTATGTGATGCCCCCATTTCTCCCAAGGGCGAACCCAAAGGTATCGACGGGACGCCCGCCCAACTCTCGCCAAGATTCAGTACAATTCCAGTTCTAATTCAAGTTTAAGGTGGAATCACCAATAATAATATACGAAGTAAAGAAAAGAAGTCACTCCCATACAAAGTGTTCAATCTTAGATCACAAGATTCAAAATACATTCGCTTTCTCAAAATACACAACTTCCAAATTGTCTAGTCAAATACATTCAAATCCCTAATCAAAAGTTCATCCAAATGGCTCTTTCGAGCGTCACTCTATATCGGTTCCTGTTAAGAAAACAAATTTAACGGGGTAAGCGATTGCTCGTGAGACTAAGAAACACACATGCAAGCACGTAATCCAAGTAGCAATCACATCTAGCAAATAAAACAGTAATATTCAAGTAATTAACAATTCGAGTGAGAAAAGTAAACAGAAACAATTCAAGGATATGGAAGATCTCAGGAGTTAGGTTCCACTTGCTTTGCCAATGCTTGATCAATTACCTCCCCGCGATGACATTCTGTCAACCGGGTCGGTATTAATTCCGTAGAAACTTCACTTACTCTTTCCCGTTCACCTTTACATACCCCTGTACCGGGTCCACTCTTCTTTGTATAAGGCGATACTGTTCGAGTATGCCAGGCGAGATCTCTCTAATAGATCAACCCTATCATTTTTTTCTCATGGCTCACCAAACTTCACGACTAAACCCATGCCGGCTCTAGTCGTAAGGTTGGCCGATGAGTTTGGGCGTCCCCATCATTTCAATTTTTGTCAAGGAGATTCACTCCAGTCGACGTATGCAGCCATAGCATACAATTCAATTCAATTCAATTTAGTCAATTCAATTCAATTCAATCAATTCGATTCATTTCAATCAATCAATTACGATTCATTTAAATGAGAACGAGTGCAGATAAAGTACACCACTCGACTCAACAGTTATAAAGCCATTCAATCTATAAAACAATTCACATAATATCAACAAGTCATGCACTTGGCACTCACCAATTAAAGTAAGGGAGTAAATGCTCAAACAAGTGGTTTAGGCGTCCGCTTCGAGTTTCTCTTGAAGGTCCCCTTGACCGCCTGAACAAATAATAATTGGCTATTAACACACTATTACTTATATAAATCCCTTATTAACAAGGGAGATTGTACACTTGTACAATCTAAGAAAATGTCATGAAATAGAGTTTTGCTTGCTCAAATTTCAGGGTTCAAAAGTGGTGTTTAATAACACAAGGAAAAACTGATTTCCTTCATGAATCAAGTCTAAAACGGTCAATCAATATCAAAGGATAGGGAAGAATTTCCAAAAACTCATTTCCCAACAAATTCGAAAATTCAGCTTTAAGGGACAATCTTTGAAAAATCGTATCTTGCACTCAATAGGTCCATAATTGGAAAACTTATGACCATTGGAAAACTAGTTTCCAAAGTACTAAAAGTTCCTAGAAGAACCTTTTCCAAGATTCCTAAATGGAAGACATTCAAATTTCAGCTTAAAGTGGCTTGACTTATACTTATAAGACAGTTTCAGTCTTAGTTTTCGGTAAACTTTGGAAATTCGGCAAAATTCACAGAACGTGAACTAGCCTCAGAAATTAGTAACAAAATAAGAATTCCAATCAAGGTTTCAAACACAACAAACGGGAACAAGAATCGGGAGTTTTGAGCGTCAAGATATAATAGCTCAAAGTTGGTCAAAATAAGGATTGTTCGGCGTCCTTTTTCCAGATTTGAAGAACAACTTTGGCACATCATTTGTATATTGAAATGGTCTTAGAATGACATAAAAATTGGTACAATTCAACTTCCATATGAGGACTACTCCTCTATCAAATTTTATTTGAAAATTCACACGGGAAGGTAGCTAACAAAACTACCAAAGTTTAAGGAATTTCCAAGACAAATCTGTCTTCTTGCTTCCTTTTCCTTTTTCAAACATTTTACCCAATGAAATCAACTCCAATCTGACTCATTTGTGAAACCAAGACCAAAAAACAATTTAATATACATTTGGTAGGTGATTGACACCAAAATTTTTCAAAACAATATGTCCCAAGTCAAGCTAGGCCATTCGGATAGCAAAATTAGGGTTTTCTAGCTTTGGTACAGTTTCAAGGAATTAGACCATATCTCACTCAATACAACTTGAAATTGAGCATGGTTTGGTGGCATTGGAAACCAGATTCAAAAGTCTACATTTCATCAGAAGAAATCAGTTTCAAAATCAATTCCTAAGTGACGAGAAAATAGAGCCACAAATGCCAACTTCTACCTTTCTCTCGGATAGGTTAACAGAACAGGGCAGCCGACTTTGATCAATCACTACAGATGACTCAATTCGAATTAGAAGGTACATTGTACACCGTTTAGAAAATTACGGATATCTAGTTTCAAATCCGCAAATGGCACTTGATTTTGACATCTGAAGAAGAGAGTTTTGTCGGTTCAAAAAAACACTGCTAGTGGACCACTGCTCTGCGTTTTTCCAGAATGTTCTTGGCTAAAACTCAATTTTTCTCAACCAATTCAATGATTTTTGGTAGAAACTTTCTACACACACTATATAACATATATATATCAGTTTCACAATCATTTGAGCCCCCAAAATTCGAAATACAGGTACGGCAAAAACAGGACAGATTTGCCTAGCATTCCTGCGAAATTTTTCCTTCGATTCCTCTCTTCCTTTTCAAATCTTAACACTCATCTATACACTAACACTCACCACAAACACATTAACACACATATTATCATCATATCAGCCCATACAACCAAGGTGGGATTTCATAGAGCCCACTTCAACCATTCCAATTCAAATAACAACATCAATAATGAAGCTACAAGCTTCATAGCCAAGATTAAACCCACTAAAGCCGAGATTAAAAGATTGGATGATTACCTCCTAATCCTTGAGAGAAACCCAGAAATTTTTGCACCTCCTAAAGCCCCAAGAAAACCATGAGATAATGCCTATTCTTCTAGCTTAAGTGGATCTCCAAGAAATTTTGACGGTTGGATGCAAAGTTTAAGGTGCTTTGGAGTAGGATTTGGAGTGAAATGGTGAAGAGTTTTCTTCTTCTCCTTGCTTGGAGGTTTGGCCGGCTATGGTGAGTGAAGAGAGAGAGAGTGGTTGAAGAATGAAGCTTCTTAGAGAAGCTTTAGTGTTTGTGGTTTAAAATTTTGAGTAAAAAGTCAACTATGATGGTGCGCGCATGCGCGCGTTTCGTGCTCCGTTTTCTCTCGGGGTTTGTTCACTTGTGCATTAAACCTCTAACATAATTCCTTAATACTATAATTTATTCACTCTTAGTAGTCCTAGTATAAGTTTCTTAAAATCTCCATTTATCCGTTCTCAGGTCGATATACGCGAACTTCCGATTCTACTGCGCGATAAGACGAACTTTAAAAGGAATTCATGTAACAAATGGATATATTTAACTACTATCTAAGGTAAATAATTATAAAAATCACTATTTAGAAATAAAAACATGAGTTCTCACACGAGTCTAGTTTTAATTTTCTCAAATCTCCAATTTGTCGCGCGGTATGACTTTCGGAGAAACTAATCGATGTGCGCACAATAAAAGTTTTATTTAACTTAATCACATCTAATCTCTCAATTATTCTTCTTAGTCCACTATTGATCGCATCCCTTAATTCTCCAAAATCATTGCATTCTCAGAGTCGACTATCATCTCGGAAAATGTGTATTTGTTATTTCTTAATACAACGAACCTTCGAAAAATTTAAATTTGTTAACTAGACGTTTTAAAAGTATAAATAAGACATGGTTTCATAAAAATGAATTTAAAATGGTTGAAATAAATTATCTGGAGAAAATGAGTGAATAAGTATTTGAATACGCTAGTAAATAAGAAAAATTTAGAAATTTTTTTTTCGAGTCCTCGCAACGTATACTCAAAATCAACAAAAGGATCACAACAATAATTTAATTGTAGATATTAAAAAATGTGCTAAATTAACATTATTATGTTAAAAAATGTAAATAAACTTAAAACACTCAAAAATTACAATGTAAATGCATGCAAGAGAAGCATAATCTATAATTAAAGGAAGGGAACAATTATAATCATAATTATTAAACCCGACCCATAAGGAACCCGGCAGAGGAACTGGGTCACTAGATCACTAGTTGAACCGTTGAGTATTAATTTAATATTTATAAATATAAAATAGTAATTTTAATAAATTTGCTAATGGTTCGTCTACTTCTTTAAAGAACAGTATGCAAGTTTTGGACTTGTGTCAAAAAACTTTTGGATAGCTGGTGAATGCCCGAAAGAGTGGTTACTTGGTACATCCATCAATGTCATTAGCTCAACAAAGGGTGATTGAATGCATCACTAAGTTTTCTAGACATCATTTTCTAGTTTGATATTTAGGCTTTCATTTGTATTTTGGGAGATGTAAGTCGTCTTACTGTGGGGAGGCGAGTCAAGCCATTTTTGGAAGAATTCTTTCTTGAAAATCAAAGTTTCTCTCTTTAGGGGGAAAGATGGTTTTAATTAAGCATGTACTTTCTTCTATTTGAATCCATTTGTTATCTGCTACTGTTTTGCCTATCTCTGTATTCAAAGTTGCAGAGAAGGTCTGCTCCAACTTTTTGTGGGGTTCAACAAATGAAGTTATCAAGTATCATTGGATTCGCTGATCTAATTTATGTTACCCAATTGAGGAGGGAGGAGTAGGTTTTCGAAAGCTTAGGGATGTGTATACAGCTTTCTCTTATATGCTATAGTGGAGTTTTCAAACGGGCTCTTCTCTTTGGACATCTTTTATGCGAGCAAAGTATTGTAGATGGATACATCGTTGTCAAGCAGACTTTAATCCCTATGCTTCAGCAACTTGGAGATGCATGTTAAATGTCAGTCGACAAGTTGAGCTATCTATGTTGTGGTTGGTGCATGAGGGGTCGTGCAATTTTTGGTATGACAATTGGCTGGGAAATGGGGTACTATTTTTCAAAGTTTCTGTTGTTTCGAACCTTTTTGTTTCGAACCTTTCCTTTAGGGATTTCATAGTAAATAGGAATTGGGATTCACAACTACTATCTCAAGTGTTACCAACAGAGATCACTTCTTTTACAGCAGCCAATTCTTGCTGGTGTGTGATGACCCTACCTCCCCTTAGGACATACCTAAGGGTTGACGGATCGCTGCCAACTCTCGTTAGGACTCATTACATTTGCTACAATCAATTCTCAAAATAACTGTTCAAACCTCCATATGAGCTCTTGAGTTCTACAATTCAACCAATAATTCAACCTTAATTACCAACCAAAAGTGAAATGTAAAATACAACCTCAAATATCCAACATACATTCTATCTACCAAAAGTACAAGTACAAGAGAGTTATACACACTAGTTCACACTTATTTGCTCCGAACCTCCACTTCTGTAATGAAAACAAACTAAAGGAATGAGTTAAAAATCCAGTGCAGTTCCCAAACAAGCATTCAACTAGCAAATCACAGACATATTACATTTAACAACAACCAATCAAGAAAAACATTTGGAGCATTCAAGTAACAATAGCACATTCAGTAAAAAGATACGTACTCACTTAGAGCCATTCATTCATTTAGTCATTCAGTTATTCAGTCTCCTTCCATTTCATCCCTATACCTCTGACATTTGAAAACATTTAAAAACAAAAACTCCAACAGTGATCATTTCATTCACTGCACTGGCCAGTACTCCACCTGATTTCATGGTCATACTCGAGTATACCAAAACAGTGGCTCAGGGTCACCAACTTGCCCGACTGAGTCCACTTTTGCCTCGAATAAGCTAGGTACAAAGGGCAAGAGCCCAATTCAGCCAATGCGATAAAGTACACGTGGCTTACATTCATGCACAAGTAACATTCAATCATTTGATCATTGAAAATTCACATTCACTTAGGTCGAGTGCAATAAAGTATACACTCGCCCATTGAAAATCTATTTAACAATCATTGGAAAGTATTTAACACTCAAACACTCATTCACAAATATTCAACTTAGTCACTTATTGCACAAACATGCAAGAAGTACTCACCAAATGACCTCACCAATTGGTCAGCTTGGTTCTTCCTCTAGAACATTCTCAAGTCCCGTAATCATGAAATCCATCAAGAATCTAGCCACTTAAAGCCAAGATGATGAGAAAATATGATATTCGAAACTACACTTAGCAACTACAGAAACTATAGGTTTAACCCTAATATTAGAAGATAAAAAAGGTCACGGTTTCTTGTTTAAATTAAGTTCTTATCAAGTTTAAATCAAGTGAAATATTTCATGCATGCTAAGGTTAACACATCACTAAATATTTCAAATTAAAATATACAGGCTTTAACCAGAGAAAGTTAGGTTTAAAACCTAGAAAAGTTTTCTAAAATTTTCCCAAGTCTCACTTAATCCATTTGATAAAATTCCCAACTTTGGTGACATTTTTTGAAAAGGTATAACTTGAGTTTCGTAGGTAAAAAAATCACAAAAACTTACACCGTTAGAAAATAGGCTCAAAGCACTAACAAGCTGTAGAAGACATCTTCATGAAATTCAACTCATAGATTAGTCAAATTTTAGTTGAAAACTCACTACTATCACAAGTGCAGAAATAGAATAGTCATGATTTTCAAGAAAACTTTGCAGATTTGTTGGTATTTATAAACAATTGAACCAAACCCTGAATTTTATACTGTTGGAAGCTCTATGAGTCTAATTCAAACGCAATAAATAGAACTCAATTCTGATTTTCATATACAAGTTATAGCTGATTTCCCAAAACTGCATAGAGTTTTCTGCGAAAATTTCCAGATTTCTAATAACTTGAGAAAATGAAACTTTTCTTAATCAAATCTCACTCCTTTGGCTCAAATTCAATATACATGTGAAGATTAAGTTTAACAAAAATATCTATAACAAAAAATCTTGTCAAAATCACCAATAAATTTCTGAAATCAAAGTTGGAAAAATTCACCAAAAGCTAACAAAATAATGTAAACCTTCCATAAACATGCTTCCTTTAGCTTCAATGATTACATATCTTGTATAAATTTCAAGAAAACAAGTAAAAAGAGATGTTTTCTAGAAAATTTACCTCAAAATCCCAAGATGACAAGCAACCTCAAGAGTTTTCTTCCTCCAACTCTACCAAAAGCTTCCCATGAAGCTACCTCAAGATTTATCGGAGTGGATTAGGGGTTAGTCTTTGAATTTTTTCACAAATCAAGCAAGGGAAATCAAGATGAACTTTGCAATTTTTTCTCTCGTATTTTCTTCTCTTATTTTCAGCAAAGAGCAAGAAAAAATGAAGGAATTTTTTGTTAAAATGCAAGATAAAGACTAGAGACAAGTCTTGGTCAATGGAAGCTTCAAACATTGACACTTGGCATTACATGGTTCCATTCCTATCTCTTTTGTCTCTCTTGTGTTTCTAATCATATATTATACTTCTCCAATTAATTCTTAACACTTCTAATCACATAATCCCTCTGGCACAACACTCCTTGTCCACCAATATATAGTACGTACGTCTCACTAGTTGGTCAAACTACCATCAATATTCTATGAAACTTAACATGCACCAAATGATAAAAGAGAAAAGAGAAAATTCTTGATTTAACCTTTAAAATCACCATAAAATTAAGGCTAGTAAATAGGAAAGTAAGGTAAAATAAAAGAAAATATAAATTAACTTTTTTTAAAAAAATAAAAGAAAATATAAAATAATTTTCAGGTTTTCGCACTCTCTCCCCCTTAAGAAAATTTTGCCCTCAAAATTCTAAACCTTCATTGGATTTTGGAACTGGTTGTTGATTGATAGCATATACTCTCGCTGGTACTCTTGATCAATTTTCTCCTTCTTGGATCTGTCTCGGAGTAGCCCTGTTCACTTACTGTGCGTTCAACCTCTTTGCTGCTTTCTCGGGCAAGTATTAAGTTGATGGTCAGCACTCCTACAAACCAAGCACTTTAGCCCCTTCACCCAACAATCATCTTCCATGTGATTTGCCTTCCCATAGTATCCACAAGTCTAGCAAACGAGTCACTATTTGACTTTCTCAAGAAATTCCCTTCTTGTTGCCATTTTCCTACTTTACTTCCCCTTGTAGAATCTTCTTCTAATGTTCCCAGTGTTCGTGGTGGGTAAAGTGAAAAGTTCACTCTTCTAACTTTGAAAGGTGATACGTTGTCTCTAGGTTCTGCAAACTTACTGCTTGGCGCACCTCTTTTCCGTGTTTTGAAAAGCCTTTACTTGCGTCCTCGCATTCTCAATCCTCTGGACTTTCTCAAGGACTTCCGTAAATGTATTGATTTGAGCCACTGCTAGAGCCTTATAGATTTCTACATTCAATCCCTGTATGAACCGTCTTACTCTCATCTACTCCATAACTACCAGTTCAGGAGCAAATTTAGACAATTTAGTAAATTGAGTTTCATACTCAGATACACATAAAGTTCCCTGACGTAGCCAAATAAATCGTTCTCCCTCTTCTCTTGGACTAGAGGTGGAAGGTAATTTTCATTAAACTCTCTTGTAAAATTGACCCAGGTCCATGATGTCTGTTCTCTTTTCCACTTAATCTTAATCACATTCCACCATGTTTGGACCGGTACTTTAAATTGGAAAAGACGACAAAAGTCACCTGCCTTTCCTCCGTATAATGCAAGACTATGAAAATATTAATCATTGTCCCCAACCAATTCTTAGCTACTTCCGGGTCAGACCCTCCAAAGAATTTCGGTGGAGAAATCTTTTGAAAATGCTTTAGGGCCCTATCCTCTCCTATCTCAGGGTCCCTAGATTGGTTAACAGGCACTTGACCTTGTTGCTCTACCAATCACGTTAAGATATTGGTCATTTGTTGTATAGCCGTCACTACTTGGTCCCTTGCTTCGACGTTCAGTCCACGATCTTGCTCAGCCGCTATTTTTCTTTCATTCCTTGGTTCCTGCAATTGCCTAACCACATGGCCACGACTAACTCCACGTCCATAACTTTGTCTTTCCTCCATACCCTTCTCTCTCTCTTTTTTTTTTGTCAAAATAGGCTATATAGTATATAAACAAAATAAATCAGCTATAGCAACAGAGTAAAGACATTTTCAAATCACAAAACCAATGATAAGAAAACCCACTTAGTATATTTATAGCATATCAAGTTCATACATCAAGTCACAAAGATGCTGTACATATCAACCTGATCAAAATCAAGTGCATAAAACAAAAGTAAGTACTATACACATTAGTATTGACACGTCACTAGCAAAAATATATACAGTGGCAAAACAAGAAAATGACGTGTCATCCCAACTACCTAATCTCACGTCCTACAACCTCAAGTCTCTAACTTAGTTCATTATCGAACCAACTGATTCTATTTCTCCCTCAAGAGCATGTTGTCCTTCCTCAGACTCAAGATCAGATTCGTTAGGACTTGCATTCCCTTGACCTCCCACTGTTACATTCACTTGTACTACCTCATCCACAAGCATCCCACACTCAGTTAAATTGTTCTCCATTCGGTCTCTCACTACTCGGACGAGATGAGCCTTGACCTCTTATACTTGTTCTCGTAAAACATTAGTCCGTTGTTGTTCCTCGTGAATAAAGGTCTCAAACTCTCAAATTCTATGACCTTGCATCCTTAGTATTGCCCTCAGGCGCTCTATCTTAGTCTGGGCCCTATTATTGGCATTAGCTAATCTTTGCCATCAGAACTTACCTCAAATTCAATCGTAACCCATACTCACATCATAATGCTATCAACTCTTTGGTATTTGGGTACAAGAATTCGAAAATAGGATAATTCACAACTTGAGTCGGCCGTTCCCAAGAGTAAATCACCTATATTTGATATTCCTACCTAATGTACATATCTATATTTCCCAAATATCATGATAAAGATTTTACGCGTATAATATTCATGATTCACAATTTATGCTCAAGAATAGCACTTAGTCTATTACACTTATTCATATAATCGGGACCATAACACCACTTGGTCCAATCTCACCCCGCATAGAGACCACGCAAGGTGGTTCTGATACCATTTGTGACGACCCCACCTCCCCCTAGGGCGTACCAAGAGTTTGGCAGACTGTCTGTCCAACTCTCGTCAGGACTTACTGCTTCGCTACAATCAATTCTCAAAATAATCGTTTAAACCTTCATATGAGCTCTGGAGTTCTACAATTCAACCAATAATTTAACCTTAATTGCAAACCAAAAGTGAAATGTAAGATACAACCTCAAATATCCAAAATACATTCTATCTGCCAAAGTACAAGTACAAGAGGGTTATACAGACTAGTTCATGCTTATTTGCTCCGGACCTCCGCTCCTGTAAGGAAAACAAACTAAATAAATAAACTAAAAGTCTAGTGAAGTTCCCAAACAAGCATTCAACCAACAAATCACGGGCATATTACATTTAATAACAACCAATCAAGGAAAACATTTGGAGCATTCAAGTAACAATAGTACATTCAGTAAAAGGATACATGCTCATGGAGCCATTCATTCATTCAGTCTCCTTCCATTTCTTCCTTATACCTCCAACATTTGAAAACAAAAACTTCAACAGTGATAATTTCATTCAGCCAATCATTTCATTCATTGGCCAGTACTCCACCTGATTTCGTGGTCATATTCGAGTACATCAAAACAGTGGCCCAGGGTCACAATCTACTCAACTGAGTCCGCTTCTGGCTCGAATAGGCTAGCGACGAAGGGCAATGGCCCAATTCAGCTAATGCGATAAAGTACACATGGCTTACATTCAAGCACAAGTAACAATCAATCATTTGATCATTAAAAATTCACATTCACTTAGGTCGAGTACGATAAAGTACACGCTCGCCTATTGAAAATCTATTTAATAATCATTAGAAAGCATTTAACACTCAAACACTCATTCACAAATATTCAACTTAGTCACTTATTGTACAAACATGCAAGGAGTACTCACCACTTGACCTCACCAATTGGTCACCCTAGTTCTTCCTCTAGAACATTCTCAAGTCCGGTAATCATGTAATCCATCAAGAGTCTAGCCACTTAAACCCAAGATGACGAGAAAATATGACATTCGAAGTTTCACTTAGCAACCACAGAAACTACAGGCTTAACCCTAATATTAGAAGACCAAAAGGGCCACGGTTTCTTGTTTAAATAAAGTTCTTATCAAGTTCAAATCAAGTGGAATATTTCATGCATGATAAGGTTAACACATCACTAAGTATTTCAAATTAAAATATACAGGATTTAACCAAAGAAAGTTAGGTTTAAAACCCAAAAAAGTTTTCTAAAATTTTCCCAAGTTCCATTCAATCCATTTGATAAAATTCCTAACTTTGGTGACATTTTTTGAAAAGATATAACTTGAGTTCCGTAGGTAAAAAAATCACAAAACTTCCATCGTTAAAAAATAGACTCGAAGCACTAACAAGTTTTAGAAGACATCTTCATGAAATTCAACTCATAGATTAGTCAAATTTCAGTTTAAAACTCACTACTATCAAAGTGCAGAAACAGAACAGTCATTATTTTCAATAAATTTTACAGATCTGCTGATATTTATAAAAATTGAACCAAACCATGAATTTTATATAGTTGGAAGCTTTATGAGTCTAGTTTCAATTCAACAACCAGAACCCAATTCTGAATTTCATATACGAAATTATAGCTAATTTTCCAAAACTGCACAGAACTTCCTGGAAAAATTTCCAGATGTCTAACAAGTTGAGAAAATGAAACTTTTCTTAATGAAATCTCACGCCCTTATCTCAAATTCAATATACATGTGAAGATTAAGGTTTAACAAAGTATCTTAAGCAAAAACCTTACCAAAATCTGTGAGGACCCGAAAATTTCGTTAGAATTTCCTCCCATTTTTGAAAAATTAATTTATATTTCATTCTATATTTCTTTATTTTGACTATTTAATTATTTACTAGTCCTAAATTTCATGGTGATTTCATTAGTTGAGTCAAGAGTTTTACTTTTACTTTTAAAGTTAGAGTAAATTAGGGTTTTGGTGCATTTTGGTAGTGTGATCGATTGGTGAGGTGTGTGCACTAAATTTGGCGGATAACAGTGAGTATTAGGTAAAAGGAAGTGTGCATTAGAAGTGCTAATAATAAGTTAGTGAATCATAAGTTAAAACATAAGTACGCGAGAGTTAAGGAAAATAGACTTGAATCGACGTGCACCGTTTGTTACCGATTGAGTACACCATTTGACCACTACTTTCTTACCCTAATCTTCTTATTTTTATTTCACCTAAACCTCCCTAAATTAACCCTTAAGTCAGCCATCATTATTGACTAAGGAAAGAAAGAAAAGAAAATAAAAACAAAGAAAAGATCTTAAGTGACAAGTGTTGACAATCCATGGAAGTTTGACCAAGACATTTTCCTTTCTTCTTATCTTTCCTTTTGGCTAAGTTTTCTTCATTCTCTTCTTGTGTTGGCTGAAAATTGGGAGAGAAAAACAAGAAAGAAGAACTTCCAACTTAATCTTGATTTAGCCTTGTTTGAGTTGAAATCTCAAAATTTAAACCGATTAAACTAGTACAAAGGAGCTAAGCAAGTTTGTTGTGGAGTGGTTTGGAGAGGAAAGCTTTTATTTTTCACTTTCTTCAAGTGTTTTGGAAGGTATAAGTTCATCCACTTCTTTTATCTTCCTTATTATTGTTAAATATGGTATAGATGTCTTGAATTTTGGAATATTATGGATGATCTTCTAGTTTTGGTGGTGATTAATGAAATTTCAGTTAGGGTTTGTAATTTCAGCCTTGGTAAGAATTTCCACCTTTGGTATTGGTTGATTATTTGCTAGAAATGAATTATATTTGGATGGTTTTTTGAACTAGACCAAGAGCTATCTTTATATTTTTACTTGTAGTGTTGATTTGGGGCTGATTTGAAAAGAAAATAAAGCCTTGAATGGCTGAAAAATTGGTAAACATAAAGGAAGTGCTGCTGAAATTTTTCTCGCAGGAGACTCTGAGCAGTCTTGGGAAATCTGTCATATTTTGGTGTAGAAAAATCTAAATTGAGTTTTACTTGTTGCGTTTGAAACTAAATTTAGAGTACTTTATACCGTGAAAATTTCAGAATTTTTGGTAAACACAAAGGAAGTGCTGCTGAAATTTTTCTCGCAAGAGACTCTGAGCAGTTTTGGGAAATCTGTCATATCATGGTGTACAAAAATCTAAATGAGTTTTTCTTATTGCGTTTGAAACTAGATTTAGAGTACTTTATACCGTGAAAATTACAGAATTTTTTTCAATTTGTATGAATACCTGTGATTTTTCGAAATTGACTGAATTTTCATTCTTGTTTTGTCGTTCTACTGGATAAAGCAGCCACTTGAGATTGAATTTTGACTGACTTGTGGATAGAATCTTGGAAATGTGTCTTCTGAGAAATTGTAAGGCTTTGAATCTATTTTTCAACGGCATAAATTTTATAAATTTTGGACTTAAGAAACTTGATATATGATTTTTCAAATAGCATCGCGCAAAACTGAAAAAATTCTGTTTTCCTAAACTGTCCTTACTTTCATTTCCAACTTTAAGTTGGAATTGTTAAATGATTTTGAGCTTGATTTATGATTGGAATGAGGAAATTCTTGGTTACTAATGTCCCTTGGGTTTAAATGTTCTTTTTTCACTCCAAAACCATATTTGCACCTTTGTACTAGTAGTTACTCGGATTTTCTTTAGTTCGCCTAAATTTTGGATGGTTGAACTATAATATTTTCTCTTGGTTATTCTTAGGGTTTGTCGTTGATCAAGAGCATAATCCGGAAGGAAACTTTTTGACGTTATTTTGCTTTAAATTGGTGAGTGTTCCTTGCAAGTTTGTTCAATAAGTGACTCTGTGAATATCTATGAGTGATTGTTTGAATGTTAAATACTTTTCAATGACTGTTAAATGGATTTTCGATGGGCGAGTGTGTGAGGACTCGTAAAATTTTCTTATTTTAAACTCCAAATTCTAGCTTATTTAATTATTTATTTGGCCAAATATTTCGAATATTATTTTCTAGCCTTCTTATCCCTAATTACATTGAATTATGACTTGCTCATATTTTTAAAGTGACTCGTTTCAAAAATTTATTTTCGAAAACTCGTTAAGTGTGAATAGTGAGTGCACGTTTGGAAATAATAATCGATTCGAGAATATAATGAGTTTGGAAAATTGGAGACTTGTACATTTGCCCTAAAGTGGTTAATTTTAAGTTTAAATACTCAAGTAATAGTTAGTTGTACTATCGTTATAAGAATTTCTTAAAGATTTTGCCTTATCGCGCACAAATAGGAAGTTCGCGTTTTCGCGCTCGCGACTAATTGGAAGACTTTAGAAATTATTTCTAGATTATTAAGGGTGGATAATATTATTATGAAAATAAGTGCATTAGATGTTTAGTGCACAAGTGAAACGAACTCAAGAGGAATCGAGCACTAAACGCGTGCGCGCGCACGCCGAGAGAGAGTTGACTTTTGGAGCTTTCTTAGCCACTCATTTGAGCTTCTAAAGGAAGCTTAATTGCAACACAATTTCTCTCTCTCCAAGCTTCAAGACAGCTGGCCAAGGAGGAGGAGAAAACACTCCAAAGTTCTTCAAAATTCCACTTCATTTCTTCACCAAAACTTCACCAAATCACACCAAAATTTACCTCCTCTTAGCTAATCACTTGGTGAACAACTTGAGCTGCAAAAGGAGCCTCATTTCCACTGTTTTTCTGAGCTTAAAGTGACCGAAAATTTCTGCTAGAACCATTAACTAAGGTAACCAACGATCAACTTTGAAAATCTTCGTTCATGGAAGTAGTATTGCACATATATACTCGTATGATCATGTGGTTAGCTTAGATTATGTTGGAAATTGTTGTGTGGGCTCTATGAATTCCCACTATGACTTTTTGGGCTGATTTGATGAGTTTTAATGTTGGTTTAGTGCTTAAATTAGTAGAACTAAGTGAGTTTATGAATGAAAGTTCAAAGGAAGTGAAAGGAGAAATTTTTCCGATTCTGCCCTTATGTTGTCCGTGGCCTTTAGGGAGAAATTTTGTGGATCTAATGGCTTAGTTGTGATATTTATATGTTGTAGGAGTTGTGTAGAAAGTTTCATCAAACAATTCCATGAATTGGTTGGCCAAATGTTGAATTTTCGTAAGACAGCAAATCTGGAAAATTTTCACGTCACTGCCCTGGCAGTGTTCTTGTTTCGACCATATCTTTTTTCTCGACGTCGAAATCAAGTGACGTTTATGGAAATGGAAACTAGACATTCTCAGATTTCCAACGGTATACAATTCATGTTCTGGTTTCACCTGAGTGATCCGTAATAGCCTTGTAAAGTTGACTGTCCTGTCTCACTTTTTCACAGAGAGCGCTGTTCTGAGCAGCAACTTAATGCTCAAATGTGAGCTAGTTTTGGACTTGTTTTTGAAAATGATTTCTTCTAAGAAATTGTATCCTTATGAATCTAGTTTTCAATGCCACTGACCACGCTCAATTCCGAGTCTAATTGAGTGAGTTGTGGCCAAAGTTTGAAACTGACTCAGAGGTCGAAAACCCTCTTTTTGGCTAGTTGATGCCTTAGCTTTGATTGGGACTTGTTATTTCGAACTTCTTGGAGTTAATCACCTACCAAATGCAGCCTGGATGTTTCTTAGACTTTGTTTTCACAAATGAATGATGTTTTAGGATTTTCATTGGCCAAATGTTTGGAAAAGAGAAAAACCAAAGCACAAGGCAGATTGCCTTGGAAATTTTGGGAACTTTAGTGGCTTGGTTCACCAGTTTCCCGAATGAATTTTTCCATGCAATTTGATATAGGGATAGCCCTTACATGGTAGTAAAATACTGCCAAATTTGGTTCCATTCTGAGTTCATTTCGATGCTCAAATAAAGACCCAAAGTTCGTGACTTCAACCTGGAAAATTGCCTAATTGCTTCAATTTTTTGTCAACTTTGAGCTACTATATCTTGGTGCTAAAAAACTCCGATTCTTGTTCTGTTTGTTGAATTTTAAACCATGTTTGCAACTCTAATTGAGTTCCGAGTTTCAGAGGTTAGATCGAATTCTGTGATTTTTTTCAAATTTTCAAAGTTGGCGAAAAAACCAACTCCAAAACTGTTTTGCAAGCTTAAAACAGCAACTTTGAACTAATTTTTGAATATCTTCCGTTAGGAATCATAGAAAAGTGTCTTCTAGGAACTTTTAGTAATTTGGAAGAAGTTTCCAACGGGTACCAAGTTTTTCCAATTTTGGACTTACGGAGAGTGAGTTATGATTTTTCCAAAAGTACACCTCAAACATGAAAATTTCCAAAATTGAAGGGAAGTGAGTTTTCGAGACCCTTCCCTATCCTTCGACACTACTTGACCATTTTGGACTTGTTTTCAAGAAAGAAAACTAGTTTCTCCTTGCGTGTCTAAACACCACTTTTGAACCTTGAAATTGAGCAAGTTAAGGCACATTTTCGTAATATTTCTCTAGATTGCACAAGTGTGCAACCTTTTGTGATAATTGGAGGTTCTAAGTAGTGGTTCATTATTAATTGCTCAGGCACCCACGAGAACCTTCAAGAGGATCCCACGGTGAACGCTTGAACCTCTAGTAACGTTTCTACTTGGATTATTTGGTGAGTGTCAAGTGTATGAATAGTTGAAACTATATGCATTCGATACATGCTTACTTGTTATCCATGAAATGAGATTTTGAAAATGGAGCCGAGTGTGTACTTTATCGTACTCGTTCTCATTTGAAACGAATAACTCATGCTTGAAATTATCAAATGCTTGGATATGTCAAATGTTGAATGACATGAATTTGTATGCTATGGCTGCATACGTCGCTGGAGTGAATCTCCTCGACACCCAAATGAACATGGGGGACGCCCAACTCTCACTGGCTAACCTTGGACTCGAGCCGGCATGGGCTTGGTCGGGATGATTGGTGAACCATGAGAAAACAAAAGCTTGACCTAGTGAGAGGTCTTGCTTGGCATACTCGAAACAGTATCGCCCAAAACAAACGACAGGCGGGCCCGATACAGGGGTATGTAAGGTGAAAGGGGACATGATAAGTGAAGTTCTACGGACAGAACCTAGCCGATTGACGGAGTGTCAATTCGTGGAGGTTCCGGATCGCGCAAGTGGAAAATAGCTCATGAGAGCTACTATATCTTTGAATTGTTTCTGTTTACATATTTTGCTCGAATTACTAATTTCTTGTATATTACTGCTTTATTCGCTAAATGGGATTTTTATTCTGACAATGTGCTTGCATGTGTGTTTCTTGGCCTCACGAGCGTTTTGCTCACCCTGTAGAGTTGTTTTCCTTAACAGGACTGGATTGGAGTGAACTCGAAGAAAACCCCCTTGTGATGTACTTTTGGATTAGGGTTTTCAAAGTACTTGGCTAGATTCGGGATTTTGTATAAGTTGGGATTGGATGTAATTTTTGAAAATCGAATGTAAGATTGGGATGATCGATGCATTTTGTACTCATGGTGTACTATTGAATATTGGTACGAAAGCGACTTTCTTCATTAGACTTGTATTGTTATTTATTTATAGTTAAGCTTGAATTGTTTTGCCTTGAATCCTGGCGAGAGTTGGGCAGGCGCTCCGCGGATACCCTTTGGTTCGCCTTAGGGAGAAGTGGGGGCGTCACAGAGTGTGTAGTTTATCGCACTCAACCCAAGTAAAAGTGAATTTTCAATGATTGAATGCTACTTGTGCATGATAAAAGCCTTTTGGCTGAATTGGGCCCTTGCCCTTCGTTGCCAGTCGACTCGAGCCAGAAGTGGACTCGGTCAGACGATTGGTGGCCCTGGGACAGCGTTTTGGTATACTCGAGTATTAACACGAAATCTGGTGGAGAACTGGCCAGTGAATTCAATGCAATGATATCAATGAATGAATGACAAGATCACTGAAAGAGTTTTCACTTGCAAATGTTTTCTGATGTCGGAGGGATAAGGAAAATGGTTGGAGAATGAATGAATGAATGGCATGAATGAATGGTTCCAAGTGAGCACGTATCCTTCCAATGATTGAGTGTTTATTTCTTGAATGACTGGATATTACTGTGTAAAGTATGCAAATTGTTAAATGTAATGTTTTAATGGTTTCCCTATCTGATTGGTTGTTTAGGAACCTCACTGCGCTTTTAAATCATTTCTTTAGTTTTTGTTTTCCTTAAAGGACTGGAGGTCCGAAACAGTTGAATGTGAATTAGAGTGTGTAACCCTTTTGTACTTATACTTTTAGTTGATAGGATGTATTTTGACATTTGATGTTGTATCATACGTTTGACTTTTGGGTTGTAAATAATTTTACATTTTGGTTGAATTGTAGAACTTAAATATTATTTTGGAGGCTTGAATAATTAATCTTGAGAGTTGATTGAGTGAGTGAATCCTGGCGAGAGTTGGGCAGGCGGTCCGTCAAACCCTTGGGTACGCCCTAGGGGGAAGGTGGGGTCGTTACAGGTGGTATCAGAGCTCTTTTGAACTCATGCAGGGAGAGGGTTCTCGAACTGTGGGAATTGACCTGTAAGTGTGGAATGAATCTCTGTTATTGAGGAAAATTAGATATGTATGTTGGGTAGAAATCTCAAAGCGGTTGATTTCCTCTTGGGACTGGCCAGCTCGAGTGGTGAATCATCATATTTTCAGATTCTTGTATCCGAGTACCAGCGAGTGATACCTTATGATAAGTCGATATCACGAGTAATATTGGGATAAGTCTGGATGGCGAAAATCAAGGCATGGGGGATGCGAATAGTCTGGATTTGGAATATACTGAAGATATTAGTGAGATTTAGGACCCTTATTATTCAAGTGTACATACTTTGTTGTATTTTTTCGAGTTTTGATTAAGAGTGGTGTTTGAGCAATTCCTAGAGTTAATGTCCAATAGGGTAGAGACTTGAGAATTGTGGACATGAGTTCAGGTAGTTGGAAGGACACGTATTTTCTTGTTCTACCACTGTATATATGCTGCTAGTGATGTATCAATGCTAATGTGTATGGTATCTGCTTTGTTTTACGCACTTGATTTTGATGAAGTTGATATGTAAAGTATCTTTACAACCTGATGAATGAACTTGGAATGATATAAGTGTACTAAGTGCATTTTCTTATTTTTGACGATGTGATTTAAAATGTCATTCTTTTGCTGTTATAGTCATATATTGTGTTTATGTGCTATATAACTTTTTGAAAAAAAAATAAAGAGATAGAAAGAAGGGTACGGAGGGTAGATGAATTCAAGGACGAGGGGTTAGTCGAGAACGTAGGGCTAGTCGTGGACGTGAAGGTAGGCAAGTGCAACGGCAATACAACAAGGGCCGAAGTAGGAGATCAAGTAGCAACGGCAATACAACAAATGGCTAATATCTTAGCGCAATTGGTAGAGCAACAAGGTCGAACTCCAGTGAATCAGTCTAGGAACTCTGAGTAGGAGAGGACAGGGTCTTAGAGCGTTTCCAAAAGTTTTCTCCATCAAAATTCTTTGGAGGGTCTGACTCGGAAGTAACTGAAAATTGGTTGGAAGCAATAATAAATATTTTTGTAGCCTTGCATTATACGGAGGAATGACAAGTGATTTTTGTCGTCTTTCAATTTGAAGGACCGGTTAGGGCATGGTGGAATGTTATTAGGGCAAAGTGGAAGAGAGAACAGACAGCATGGATTTGGGTAAATTTTATGAGAGAATTTAATGAGAAATACTTCCCACCTCTGGTCCAAGAGAAAAGAGAGGGTGATTTCATTAGGTTATGCCAAGAAACCCAAAGCGCGGCCGAATATGAAACACAATTCACTAAACTGTCCAAATTTGATCCTGAATTAGTAGCTACGGAGCAAAGGAGGGTGAGACGATTTGTATAGGGCTTAAATGTAGAAATGCAAGAGGTTTTGGCGGTTGCACAAATTAATACATTTACGAAAACTCTTGAAAAAATTCAAAGAATTGAAATTGCGAGGGCGCAAGTGAAGGTTTTTCATGCGAAAAAAGGAGTACCCTTACTAGTACGCCAAAGGAATCTAAGGAAAGTGTAACGCCTTTCAAAGTAAGAAGAACGGACTTTCTACACTACCCACCCTGGACATTAGAATAATTAGAAGAAGATTCTTCAAAAGGAATTCAAATAGGAAAAAGGGCAACAAGAGGGGGTTCCTCGAGAAAGTCAAAAAGTGGCTCCTCGCTTGGTTTGTAGATACTGTGGAAAGACAAATTATACTGAGGATGAATGTTGGGTAAAACGGCGAAAGTGTTTGATTTGTGGGAGTAGCGATCATCAAATTAACAATTGATCGAAGAAGCAGCCATGAGGCAATAACGTTCAACAAGTGGATAGAACGAAATCTAGACAAACTAATGAAAGAGGGAATCGACCAAAAGTCCCAACAAGGGTATATGTCTTAGACAAGCAATAGGCTCCGAAGTCATCTGAAACGATGGAAGGTAAAAATTTCGAGAATGAAATTTTCTTAAGAGGGGAGAGAGTGTGAGGACTCGAAAATTCTTTTAGAATTTCCTTCCATTTTTGAAAAATTAATTTATATTTCCTTCTATATTTCTTTAGTTTGACTATTTAATTATTTACTAGCTCTAAATTTCATGGTGATTTCATTAGTTGAGTCAAGAGTTTTACTTTTACTTTTAAAGTTAGAGTAAGTTAGGGTTTTGGTGCATTTTGGTAGTGTGATCGATTGGTGAGGTGTGTGCACTAAATTTGGCGGATAACAATGAGTATTGGGTAAAAGGAAGTGTGCATTAGAAGTGCTAATAATAAGTTAGTGAATCATAAGTTAAAACACAAGTACGCGAGAGTTAAGGAAAATAGACTTGAATCGACGTGCACCGTTTGTTACCGATTGAATACACCACTTGACCACTACTTTCTTACCCTAATAATCTTATTTTTATTTCAGCTAAACCTCCCTAAATTAACCCATAAGTCAGCGACCATTATTGACAAAGGAAAAGGAAGAAAAGAAAATAAAAACAAAGAAAAGATCTTAAGTGACAAGTGTTGACAATGCATGGAAGTTTGACCAAAACATTTTCTTTTCTTCTTATCTTTCCTTTTGGCTAAGTTTTCTTCATTTTCCTCTTGTGTTGGCCGAAAATTGGGAGAGAAAAATAAGAGAGGAGAACTTCCAATTTCATCTTGATTTAGCCTTGTTTGAGTTGAAATGTCAAAATCTAAATCGATTAAACTAGCACAAAGGAGCTAAGGAAGCTTGTTGTGGAGTGGTTTGGAGAGAAAAGCTTTTGTTTTTTACTTTTTTCAAGTGTTTTGGAAGGTATAAGTTCATCCACTTCTTTTCTCTTCCTCATTCTTGTTGAATATGGTATCGATGCTTTGAATCTTGGAATATTATGGATGATCTTCTGGTTTTGGTGGTGATTAGTGAAATTTCAGCTAGGATTTGTAATTTTCAGCCTCGGTAAGAATTTCCAACTTTGGTATTGGTTGATTATTTGCTAGAAATGAGTTATATTTGGATGGTTTTTGGACTAGATTAACAGCTATCTTTATATTCTTATTTGTAGTGTTGATTTGGGGCAAATTTGGAAAGAAAATGAAGCCTTGAATGGCTGGAAAAATTGGTAAACACAAAGGAAGTGCTACTGAAATTTTTCTCGCAGGAGACTCTGAGCAGTTTTGAAAAATCTGTCATATCTTGATGTAGAAAAATCCAAATTGAGTTTTGCTTGTTGCTTTTGTAACTAGATTCAGAGTGCTTTCTATCATGAAAATTTCAGCATTTTTCTCAATTCGTATGGATATCTATGATTTTCCAAAGTTGACTAAATTTTCATTCCTGTTCTGTCTTTTACGAGATAAGGCAGCCATTTGAGATTGGAATTTGATTGACTTGTGGACAGAATCTTGCAAATGTGTCTCTGAGAAATTGTAACTCTTTGAATCTATTTTCCAACGGTATAAAGTTTATAAATTTTGGATTTAAGAAAGTTGAGATATGATTTTTCAAATAGCATCGCGTAAAACTGAAAAAATTCTGTTTTCCTAAAACTGTCCTTACTTTCATTTCCAACTTTAAGTTGGAGTTGTTAAACCATTTTGAGCTTGGTTTATGATTGGAATGAGGAAATTCTTGATTACTGATGTCCTTTGGTTCTAAATGTTCTCTTTTTACTCAAAAACCATATTTGCACCTTTATACTAGTAGTTATTTGAAATTTTTTTGGTTCACCTAAACTTTGGTTGGTTGAACCATAATAGTTTCTATTGGTTATTCTTAGGGTAAGGAAACTTTTGACGTTATTTTACTCAAATTGGTGAGTGTTCCTTGCATGTTTGTGCAATAAGTGATTCGGTGAATATTTGTGAGTGATTGTTTGAATGTTAAATATTTTTCAATGACTGTTAAATGGATTTTTGATGGGCGAGTGTGTACTTTATCGCACTCGACCCAAGCAAAAGTAAATTTTCAATGATTGAATGCTACTTGTGTATGATGTAAGCCTTTTGACTGAATTGGGCCCTTGCCCTTCGTTGCTAGTCGACTCGAGCCAGAAGTGGATTCGATCGGGCGGCTGGTGGCCCTGGAACAGTGTTTTGGTATACTCAAGTATTACCACGAAAGCTGATGGAGAACTGGCCAGTGAATTCAATGCAATGATATCAATGAATGAATAATAAGATCACTGAAGGAATTTTCACTTACAAATGTTTTTTGATGTCGGAGGGATAAGAAAAATGGTTAGCGAATGAATGAATGAATGACATGAATGAATGGCTCCAAGTGAGCACGTATCCTTCCAATGATTGAGTGTTTATTTCTTGAATGATTGGATATTGCTGTGCAAAGTATGCAAATTGTTAAATGTAATATTTCCACGGTTTCCCTACCTGATTGCTTCTTTAGGAATCTCACTGGGTTTTTAGCTCATTCCTTTAGTTTTTGTTTTCCTTATAGGACTAGCGGTCCGAATCAGTTAAATGTGAACTAGAGTGTGCAACCCTCTTGTACTTATACATTTAGTTGATAGGATGTATTTTGACATTTGATGTTGCATCATACGTTTGGCTTTTGGGATGTAAATAAGTTTACATTTTGGTTGAATTGTAGAACTTAAATATTATTTTGGAGGCTTGAATGATTAATCTTGAGAGTTGATTGATTGAGTGAGTCATGGCGAGAATTGAGCAGGCGGTCTGTCAAACCCTTGGGTATGCCTTAGGGGGATGGTAGGGTCATCACAGGTGGTATCAGAGCTCTTTTGAGCTCATGCAGGGAGAGGGTTCTCGGACTGTGGGAATTGACCTGTAAGTGTGGAATGAATCTCTATTATTGAGGAAAATTAGATATGTATGTTGGGTAGAAATTTCAAAAGCGGTTGATTTTCTCTTGGGACTGGCCAGCTCGAGTGGCAAATCATCATATTTTTGGATTTTGTACCCGAGTACCATCGAGTAATACCTTATGATAAGTCGTTATCAGGAGTAATATTGGGATATGTTTGGATGGCGAAAATCAAGGCATGGGGGATGCAAAATAGTCTGGATTTGGAATATATTGAAGATATTAGTGAGATTTAGGACCCTTATTACTCAAGTGTACATACTTTGTTGTATTTTTTTCGAGTTTTGATTAAGAGTGGTGTTTGAGCAATTCCTAGAGTTAATGTCCAATAGGGTAGAGACTTGAGAATTGTGGACATGAGTTCAGGTAGTTGGAAGGACACGTATTTTCTTGTTCTACCACTGTATATATGCTGCTAGTGATGTATCAATGCTAATGTGTATGGTATCTGCTTTGTTTTACGCACTTGATTTTGATGAAGTTGATATGTAAAGTATCTTTACAACCTGATGAATGAACTTGGAATGATATAAGTGTACTAAGTGCATTTTCTTATTTTTGACGATGTGATTTAAAATGTCATTCTTTTGCTGTTATAGTCATATATTGTGTTTATGTGCTATATAACTTTTTGAAAAAAAAATAAAGAGATAGAAAGAAGGGTACGGAGGGTAGATGAATTCAAGGACGAGGGGTTAGTCGAGAACGTAGGGCTAGTCGTGGACGTGAAGGTAGGCAAGTGCAACGGCAATACAACAAGGGCCGAAGTAGGAGATCAAGTAGCAACGGCAATACAACAAATGGCTAATATCTTAGCGCAATTGGTAGAGCAACAAGGTCGAACTCCAGTGAATCAGTCTAGGAACTCTGAGTAGGAGAGGACAGGGTCTTAGAGCGTTTCCAAAAGTTTTCTCCATCAAAATTCTTTGGAGGGTCTGACTCGGAAGTAACTGAAAATTGGTTGGAAGCAATAATAAATATTTTTGTAGCCTTGCATTATACGGAGGAATGACAAGTGATTTTTGTCGTCTTTCAATTTGAAGGACCGGTTAGGGCATGGTGGAATGTTATTAGGGCAAAGTGGAAGAGAGAACAGACAGCATGGATTTGGGTAAATTTTATGAGAGAATTTAATGAGAAATACTTCCCACCTCTGGTCCAAGAGAAAAGAGAGGGTGATTTCATTAGGTTATGCCAAGAAACCCAAAGCGCGGCCGAATATGAAACACAATTCACTAAACTGTCCAAATTTGATCCTGAATTAGTAGCTACGGAGCAAAGGAGGGTGAGACGATTTGTATAGGGCTTAAATGTAGAAATGCAAGAGGTTTTGGCGGTTGCACAAATTAATACATTTACGAAAACTCTTGAAAAAATTCAAAGAATTGAAATTGCGAGGGCGCAAGTGAAGGTTTTTCATGCGAAAAAAGGAGTACCCTTACTAGTACGCCAAAGGAATCTAAGGAAAGTGTAACGCCTTTCAAAGTAAGAAGAACGGACTTTCTACACTACCCACCCTGGACATTAGAATAATTAGAAGAAGATTCTTCAAAAGGAATTCAAATAGGAAAAAGGGCAACAAGAGGGGGTTCCTCGAGAAAGTCAAAAAGTGGCTCCTCGCTTGGTTTGTAGATACTGTGGAAAGACAAATTATACTGAGGATGAATGTTGGGTAAAACGGCGAAAGTGTTTGATTTGTGGGAGTAGCGATCATCAAATTAACAATTGATCGAAGAAGCAGCCATGAGGCAATAACGTTCAACAAGTGGATAGAACGAAATCTAGACAAACTAATGAAAGAGGGAATCGACCAAAAGTCCCAACAAGGGTATATGTCTTAGACAAGCAATAGGCTCCGAAGTCATCTGAAACGATGGAAGGTAAAAATTTCGAGAATGAAATTTTCTTAAGAGGGGAGAGAGTGTGAGGACTCGAAAATTCTTTTAGAATTTCCTTCCATTTTTGAAAAATTAATTTATATTTCCTTCTATATTTCTTTAGTTTGACTATTTAATTATTTACTAGCTCTAAATTTCATGGTGATTTCATTAGTTGAGTCAAGAGTTTTACTTTTACTTTTAAAGTTAGAGTAAGTTAGGGTTTTGGTGCATTTTGGTAGTGTGATCGATTGGTGAGGTGTGTGCACTAAATTTGGCGGATAACAATGAGTATTGGGTAAAAGGAAGTGTGCATTAGAAGTGCTAATAATAAGTTAGTGAATCATAAGTTAAAACACAAGTACGCGAGAGTTAAGGAAAATAGACTTGAATCGACGTGCACCGTTTGTTACCGATTGAATACACCACTTGACCACTACTTTCTTACCCTAATAATCTTATTTTTATTTCAGCTAAACCTCCCTAAATTAACCCATAAGTCAGCGACCATTATTGACAAAGGAAAAGGAAGAAAAGAAAATAAAAACAAAGAAAAGATCTTAAGTGACAAGTGTTGACAATGCATGGAAGTTTGACCAAAACATTTTCTTTTCTTCTTATCTTTCCTTTTGGCTAAGTTTTCTTCATTTTCCTCTGTGTTGGCCGAAAATTGGGAGAGAAAAATAAGAGAGGAGAACTTCCAATTTCATCTTGATTTAGCCTTGTTTGAGTTGAAATCTCAAAATCTAAATCGATTAAACTAGCACAAAGGAGCTAAGGAAGCTTGTTGTGGAGTGGTTTGGAGAGAAAAGCTTTTGTTTTTTACTTTTTTCAAGTGTTTTGGAAGGTATAAGTTCATCCACTTCTTTTCTCTTCCTCATTCTTGTTGAATATGGTATCGATGCTTTGAATCTTGGAATATTATGGATGATCTTCTGGTTTTGGTGGTGATTAGTGAAATTTCAGCTAGGATTTGTAATTTTCAGCCTCGGTAAGAATTTCCAACTTTGGTATTGGTTGATTATTTGCTAGAAATGAGTTATATTTGGATGGTTTTTGGACTAGATTAACAGCTATCTTTATATTCTTATTTGTAGTGTTGATTTGGGGCAAATTTGGAAAGAAAATGAAGCCTTGAATGGCTGGAAAAATTGGTAAACACAAAGGAAGTGCTACTGAAATTTTTCTCGCAGGAGACTCTGAGCAGTTTTGAAAAATCTGTCATATCTTGATGTAGAAAAATCCAAATTGAGTTTTGCTTGTTGCTTTTGTAACTAGATTCAGAGTGCTTTCTATCATGAAAATTTCAGCATTTTTCTCAATTCGTATGGATATCTATGATTTTCCAAAGTTGACTAAATTTTCATTCCTGTTCTGTCTTTTACGAGATAAGGCAGCCATTTGAGATTGGAATTTGATTGACTTGTGGACAGAATCTTGCAAATGTGTCTCTGAGAAATTGTAACTCTTTGAATCTATTTTCCAACGGTATAAAGTTTATAAATTTTGGATTTAAGAAAGTTGAGATATGATTTTTCAAATAGCATCGCGTAAAACTGAAAAAATTCTGTTTTTCCTAAAACTGTCCTTACTTTCATTTCCAACTTTAAGTTGGAGTTGTTAAACCATTTTGAGCTTGGTTTATGATTGGAATGAGGAAATTCTTGATTACTGATGTCCTTTGGTTCTAAATGTTCTCTTTTTACTCAAAACCATATTTGCACCTTTATACTAGTAGTTATTTGAAATTTTTTTGGTTCACCTAAACTTTGGTTGGTTGAACCATAATAGTTTCTATTGGTTATTCTTAGGGTAAGGAAACTTTTGACGTTATTTTACTCAAATTGGTGAGTGTTCCTTGCATGTTTGTGCAATAAGTGATTCGGTGAATATTTGTGAGTGATTGTTTGAATGTTAAATATTTTTCAATGACTGTTAAATGGATTTTTGATGGGCGAGTTGTACTTTATCGCACTCGACCCAAGCAAAAGTAAATTTTCAATGATTGAATGCTACTTGTGTATGATGTAAGCCTTTTGACTGAATTGGGCCCTTGCCCTTCGTTGCTAGTCGACTCGAGCCAGAAGTGGATTCGATCGGGCGCTGGTGGCCCTGGAACAGTGTTTTGGTATACTCAAGTATTACCACGAAAGCTGATGGAGAACTGGCCAGTGAATTCAATGCAATGATATCAATGAATGAATAATAAGATCACTGAAGGAATTTTCACTTACAAATGTTTTTTGATGTCGGAGGGATAAGAAAAATGGTTAGCGAATGAATGAATGAATGACATGAATGAATGGCTCCAAGTGAGCACGTATCCTTCCAATGATTGAGTGTTTATTTCTTGAATGATTGGATATTGCTGTGCAAAGTATGCAAATTGTTAAATGTAATATTTCCACGGTTTCCCTACCTGATTGCTTCTTTAGGAATCTCACTGGGTTTTTAGCTCATTCCTTTAGTTTTTGTTTTCCTTATAGGACTAGCGGTCCGAATCAGTTAAATGTGAACTAGAGTGTGCAACCCTCTTGTACTTATACATTTAGTTGATAGGATGTATTTTGACATTTGATGTTGCATCATACGTTTGGCTTTTGGGATGTAAATAAGTTTACATTTTGGTTGAATTGTAGAACTTAAATATTATTTTGGAGGCTTGAATGATTAATCTTGAGAGTTGATTGATTGAGTGAGTCATGGCGAGAATTGAGCAGGCGGTCTGTCAAACCCTTGGGTATGCCTTAGGGGGATGGTAGGGTCATCACAGGTGGTATCAGAGCTCTTTTGAGCTCATGCAGGGAGAGGGTTCTCGGACTGTGGGAATTGACCTGTAAGTGTGGAATGAATCTCTATTATTGAGGAAAATTAGATATGTATGTTGGGTAGAAATTTCAAAAGCGGTTGATTTTCTCTTGGGACTGGCCAGCTCGAGTGGCAAATCATCATATTTTTGATTTTTGTACCCGAGTACCATCGAGTAATACCTTATGATAAGTCGTTATCAGGAGTAATATTGGGATATGTTTGGATGGCGAAAATCAAGGCATGGGGGATGCAAAATAGTCTGGATTTGGAATATATTGAAGATATTAGTGAGATTTAGGACCCTGTATTACTCAAGTGTACATACCTTGTTGTATTTTTTCGAGTTTTGATTAAGAGTAGTGCTTGAGTAATACCTAGGGTTAATGTCCAATAGGGTAGAGACTTGAAAATTACGGACGTGAGTTCAGGTAGGTAGAAGGACATGTATTTCCTTGTTCTACCACTGTATGTATGCTACTAGTGACGTATCAATACTAATGTGTATGGTATCTGCTTTGTTTTACGCACTTGGTTTTGATCAAATTGATATGTGAAGTATCTTTGCAACCTGATGAATGAATTTGGAATGCTATAAGTGTACTAAGTGTATTTCCTTATTTTTGACGATGTGATTTAAAAATGTCTTTCTTTTGCTGCTATAGTCGATTGATTTTGTTTATGTGCTATATAACCTTTTGAAAAAAAAAATATAGAGAGAGAGAGAGAAAGGTATGGAGGGTAGACGAAATCAAGGACGAGGGGTTAGTCGGGGACGTGGGACTGGCCGTGGACGTGGAGGTAGGCAAGTACAAGAACCAAGAGAAACAAGAGATGCGGCGGCAAAACAACAATAAGAACCAAGGGTCGGGAGTAGGGGGGTCAGGTAGCAACGGCAATACAATAAATGGCTAATATCTTAGCGCAATTGGTAGAGTAACAAGGCCGAACTCCAGTGAATCAGCCTAGGAACCTTGAGATAGGAGAGGATAGGGTTTTAGAGCTTTTCCAGAAGTTTTTCTCCACCGAAATTCTTTGGAGGGTCTGACATGGAAGTAACTGAAAATTGGTTGGAGGCAATGATAAATATTTTTGTAATCTTGCATTATACGGAGGAAAGACAAGTGGCTTTTGCCGTTTTTTCAATTTGAAGGACAGGTTAGGGTATGGTGGAATGTTATTAGGGCAAAGTGGGAGAGAGAACAAACGGCATGAATTTGGGTAAACTTTATGAGAGAATTTAATGAGAAATACTTCCCATCTCTGGTCCAAGAGAAAAAAGAGAATGATTTCATTAGGTTACGCCAAGGAACCCGAAGCGTGGCCGAATATGAAACACAATTCACTAAACTGTCCAAATTTGCTCCTGAATTAGTAGCTACGGAGCAAAAGAGGGTGAGACGATTTTGTACAGGGGTTAAATGCAGAAATGTAAGAGGCTTTGGCGGCTGCACAAATTAATACATTCACGGAAGCTCTTGAAAAATCTCAAAGAAATTGAAATTGCGAGAGCGCAAGTGAAAGTTTTTCATGCGAGAAAGAGGAAGTACGCTTACTAGTACGCCAGAGGAACCTAAGGAAGGTGTAATGCCCTCCAAAATAAGAAGAACGGACTTTCCGCACTACCCACCCTGGACATTAGAACAATTAGAAGAAAGTTCTTCAAAAGGATTTCAAATAGGAAAAAGGCAATAAAAGGGAGTTCCTCGAGAAAGCCAAAAAGTGGCTCCTTGTTTGGCTTGTAGATACTGTGGAAAGACAAATCATACTGAGGATGAATGCTGGGTAAAAGGGCAAAAGTATTTGATTTGTGGGAAAGTAGCGATCATCAAATTAACAACTGCCCCGAAGAAGCAGCATGAGGGGAATAATGTTTCAACAAGTGGAAATAGAACCAAAATCTAGACAAACTAATGAAAGAGCGAACCGACCAAAAGTCCCAACAAGGGTTATATGCCTTAGTCAAAATAGGCTCCGGAGTCATCTGAAGCGATAGAAAGGTAAAAAATTTCGAGGACGAAATTTTCTTAAAGGGGGAGAAAGTGTGAGGACCCAAAAATTCCTTTAGAATTTTCTCCCATTTTTAAAAATTAATTTATATTTCTTTATTTTGACTATTTAATTATTTACTAACCCTAAATTTCATGGTGATTTCAATAGTTGAGTCAAAAGTTTTACTTTTACTTTTAAAGTTAGAGTAAGTTAGGGTTTTAGTGCATTTTGGTAGTGTGATCGATTGGTGAGGTGTGCACTAAATTTGGTAGATAAGAGTGAATATTAGGTAAAAAGAAGTGTGCATTAGAAGTGCTAATAATAAGTTAGTGAATCATAAGTTAAAACACAAGTCTGCGAGAGTTAAGGAAAATAGACTTGAACCGACGTGTACCATTTGTTATCGATTGGGTACACCACTTGACCATTATTTTCTTGCCCTAATCTTCTTGTTTTTATTTCACCTAAACCTCCCTAAATTAACCCTTAAGTCAGCCACCATTATTGGCTAAGGAAAAGAAAGAAAATAAAATAAAAACAAAGAAAAGATCTTAAGTGACAAGTGTTGACAATCCATGGAAGTTTGATCAAGACATTTTCCTTTCTTCTTATCTTTCCTTTTGGCTAAGTTTTCTTCATTTTCCACTTGTGTTGGCCGAAAATTCGGAGAGAAAAACAAGAATGGAGAACTTCCAATTTCATCTTGATTTAGCCTTGTTTGAGTTGAAATCTCAAAATGTAAACCAATTAAATTAGCACAAAGGAGTTAAGGAAGCTTGTTGTGGAGTGGTTTGGAGAAGAAAGCTTTTGTTTTTCACTTTTTTCAAGTGTTTTGGAAGGTATAAGTTCATCAACTTCTTTTCTCTTCCTTTTTTCTTATTAAATATGATTTAGATGCCTTGAATCTTGGAATATTATAGATGATCTTCTAGTTTTGGTGGTGATTAGTGAAATTTCAGCTAGGGTTTGTAATTTTCAGTCTTGGTAAGAATTTCCAACTTTGGTATTGTAGACACCAAAATTTTACTATTCATTTTATTCATATTTTTGTTTATTTTACTCATTTTTAATTTTAATTTTTATTTCATTTTATATTGAAGAAAATCATTTCTTTTATCAAACACAAAAATTTTAGCATTTTTATTTCATTTAATTGATTTTGTTTTGATTTTTGTTTATTTTTATCTTATTTTCATTTTTGTTAAGAAAATCATTTTTATTATTATTAATTAATTTATTGGAAAGAAAAAAAGAAAATCATCAATCAAACACCAAAATTTTAGTTTTTCATTTCATTTTAGTCGATTTTGTTAATCTTATGTTATTTTATTTCCATTTTTGTTCTGAAAATCATTTTATTATTATTTATATAAAAAAAAAGTCCACGCGCGCCATTTCCTTCGATATTGGCTTCAGCTAGTACAGAAAAATTGCAGACCCATTCCACTCATTTTGTGGTTTTCCAACCATTTACCACATCATGTCCCTAATCTATCTCATGATCTTTCTAGAAACATGCCATCTGATAGCTCAAGTTTGCTATAGAAACCCACCCTTCATCCTCACCTTTGAGGTGAGGGTTTTGGGGTTGTTGGGTCCTATAAAAGGGAGCTGAGCAAAAACTGAGAAGAGGGTAGAGTAAAAGGGGGCGGCAGAACAAGGGACTAAAAGGAAAAAGAGCAACGGGAGATTGGGAGAGAGAGACCGAGAGAAAAAGAGAGGTTACGGGCTGAGGGTTAGACAGAAAAGCAAAAGAGAAATTGAGAGGGCCGAGAGGGGGGTTTTCAGCAGAGAAAGAAAAGAAGGTTGAGCAAGGGAAAGAAACCAGAAAGGGGGTGACGGGCAAAACCAAAAGGAGAAAAGGAGTGACGGGTAGGAAAATGTGGTGGCTAGGGTGAAGAGGGCTACGGGAAAGAACCAAGGAAGGGAGGAAAACAAAAAAAACTAGAAAAGAAAGGAGCTTTTGGAGAAGAAAAAGAGCTCTCGGCTGAGGAGAAGGAGGAAAACCAGGGAAGAAAAAGAAAGGGCGGCTGGTGTGGTGGAAAGGAGGGTTTCTGGGCAGAAGGAAAAGGAGCGCGAGAAAGAAAAAAAAAAGAAACAAGTGACAGACGAAGAGATCTTGGGCTGAGAAAAACAAAGGAAAAACAGAGGGAAAAAGGGAGTTTCGAGAGAGTTGAGAAGAAGGAAAAAATCAGAAAGCTAGGGTTGAAGGGGAGACTTCGGGGAACTAAGAAAAAATGAAAGGAAGGAAAAGGGATTCGCGGCTAAGAAGGGAGAGCTTAGGAACTGAAGGAAGAAAAAGAATCAAGGGAAAAACCAGAGAAAATTGAGAGAGAGGAGGAAGGAAAAATTGCAGAAAATTTCGTCACCGGGCTGATGAATCAGTCTTCTTTTGCGCTCATTTCTGATCTCTATAGTGCTTAGTTTGAGGTGGTTTTTCTTTCTGTACCTTCTCTGAACATCTGGGATCAAGTTTTGTTCAGAAGTCATTCTGTAAAAACACCTCTAACGTGGCCGAATTGGAGCTCGAAATCGTGGGTTCTCCAACGCTACACGTTCCTGCCGTAAAATTTTCTCCGAGCCTCGTTCCAGAATCTGGTGCAATTTCTTGAGTATTTTCACCTTTATTTTGCTTTACAAAGATTCTGAGGTAACCATCGCTTCTCTCTTTTGTTGCTTTAACACTATTTTATGGGAATCCAAGTGCATAAGATGTGATCTTGAGTCGTTCTTGCTGCGTTTGATGTTTAGTAGCCATGATGTGTTTTCACCCTTTGAATCTTCATTTACACCGGTTAAATGTGGTTCTTTGTGTCATTCTCTGCGTTTTGTTAGCTTTGGCATGTTTAGGAGAAGAAAGTGAAAGAACCATGCTGCTAATCTCGCGACTTTGCATCAAAATCTTCATTTTTCTTCCCTTGTTATCTTGCGGTTCTTTTGTTTGAAATCTAAATTGCGCAATCATGTTTGGGCTATGTTTGAGATAAGAGCTGGGGTTTTATGTGAGTTGGTTGATGAGTTTATTTGAACTTGGGTATAACAGTGTCTGTATGGGAATGAGCCGCAAGTTTGCAGCAGAAACGTGTGAAGTTGTAGAGAAACACTTCTTTGCTGCATTTGTTTTCTTTCTTTTGCTGTCAATCAACTCAGATTCTCTGCTTTAATCCTATAACAAAATGTAGCGTTTGGTTTAGTTGATGATTAAGACTTGTAGTGTTCGTTTGTTTTGAATCGAAAATCTTAATATTCGTTGGACTTGTCTGCGTGATGAAATGAAAGAAAGCCACGGTTGGAACATTGCAGAAGGAAAGAAAGCTTCAGTTGCCGAATGCCTTCAATGCATACATGGAAATATTATCAAAAAGTTGCACTTTGCTCCCTGTTGTTTCTAAAATGATGTTGCTATGGCCCAACTAATTGGGAAAAACTAATCGATTGTGTCCCTCTAACATGCCATTCTTTTTTGATATGATTTAATGTGATTTTTGGGTGGAATATACATGAGTTTTAGGATGAATTTGAAAGGTTTAATAACTTTTCCTAGAATTATAGTTTTGATTTGAATTTTTAGTGAAATTTTTGGAAATTTGTTATTTAATTATAGAAAATAGGTTTCATTTATTCATTTATTTTTTGTAAACTTTATCATTTGGTTTGGGATAGGTTTCACCTTAAGTCCTTAATTTTAATTTGTTTCCTTTTAGATCCTTAATATTTGCAATGATATTGATTTTGATCCCTTAATTTCTTTAATTCGTTCAAATTGGATCCTTATTTGTGTTAATTTGTCAAATATGGTTTGTTTACTTTTATTTGAATACCTTGATTGATTTAATTTTGTGATTATTTGTTAATTAAAATGATGGTCTTGACCATTTTATTATTTTGGAGGGTAAATAAGTAAATTCATTCCATTAGGACACCAACTCAAGGGAGGTACATTCTATCCCTTATTGTTTTACTTTATTTGACTCTATGTGCACTTATATGACTTTATGTGTTTAGTTGCATGCCTCTTGAATGTTTTTATTTTATGCATTTGCTTCATTTGTTTCAAATTTTGAATATTTATTTTAGTTCGGTTTTGATTATTTGAAAGGCATTTAAACGCCAAGTTGTAATAGTTAGGGGGTTCGAGATCTGTATTTAGATAGCATATGTAATAGTTAGACATTTTATTTTATTTATTTATTTATTATTATTTTTATTTCTTCCCCCCCTTAGATTGTAGTTAGGGCCCCCAAGTGTAATAGTTAGGGCTTTATTTGCTTTATTTGTGTTGTGTGTTTTGCATGCCTATGTGTTACGTGTTTATCGCTTTCCTAGAACCTTGCATTTAGATATCATGCTTATTTGCTACGTGTTTATGTGAACTTTTGTGTTTATTGCTTTTTTATTAGTTTTACATGATTAGTTAGTTATAAATGAATGCATGACATCACCACACTAGTCCAACGCTAGTTGTAGCCCGTTTCCCGATTTCACACTAGTCCAACGCTAGTTGTGGTCTTTTGTTTCGATTTTCCTACTAGTCCAATGCTAATAAGGACTCATAGACATGGGCTAGTCCAATGCTAGACCCTTAGGAATCATTCTACGCGTTAGATCATGATTGTGTGATAAAATCATTTCATCTCATGCATGTTTTTCACTTTTTAGGGTTTTTACCATTTTGCATGACACTTTCCCTATATATGTACATCCCTTATCCCATATTTCCCTTTATATGTATATTCCTTGCCCCTTTTGTATGAAAACACTACATTAGATTTGCATTCCATTTAGGAATTAGTACTAGATTAGTACATTTGCATGATTAGATAGGAGAAACTCCTTGAATATGGGATATGGACGAGTTTGGCTTTCTAACTTTAGCACGCTCGTATTCCCTCTATAAAAAGGGAAAATTGAGTCACAAGTACTAATCTCCCCGTACCCCGATATGATGCATTCCTTTAGATCATGTATTCATATATAATTATTTTATTTTTCTTTTTCTTTTCACTTCTCTTTGAGTCTCATATGTTTGCATAATTCCGTAACTTTTTCGAAAGTTTACTTTTTGTGCGTCGCAATTAATACGATTTGCATCAAATAACTTTGAAAAGATATTTTGATCTCGATAATTAAGTCTAGGTTTGCATCATGTAAATACCTAAAAAATGTGATACATTTTTAGGTTAAAATAAGAAAATCTTTGACTAAATCATGCAACTAGTCTTGGCTAGGTTGCAAAGGGTGCCTTGGATTTTTATCCTTGCCTTCCTTTTCTTCAAATATTGCCTCTTGAATCTTTTTTTCTGATTTCGTAAATTTGGAGTCGTTTAAAAGGGTTTTTTCTACTTTTTCTTTAAAAATTCATTTTTTTAGGTGACTTGGTATACCTTAACTCAGTACTAAAGTGGCGATTCCAATTTTTCTTATTCAAAAAAACCCTTTTTAAACTATAATCTGGGTCCAAATCGTCGCCACTTATCAAAACCCCATTTTAGGCCCAATTTCTTTATTTATTTTCTAAAATCAAAAACGCATTTTCACTCAAAAAATCCATTTTCTTAAAACCTCATTACTTTTATTTTAAAAAAATGGGGCGCGACAGGTATTTGTTGATTATTTGTTAGAAATGAGTTATATTTTGGATGGTTTTTGGACTAGATCAAGGAGCTATCTTTATAGTCCTTACTTGTAGTGTTGATTTGGGGCTGATTTGGAAAGAAAAATGAAGCCTTGAATGGCTGGAAAAAATTGGTAAATACAAAGGAAGTGCTGCTGAAATTTTTTTTCCCAAGAGACTCTGAGCAGTCTTGAAAAATCTGTCATATCTTGGGTGTAGAAGAATCCGAATTGAGTTTTGCTTCTTGCGTTTGAAACTAGATTTAGAGTAATTTCTACCATGAAAAATTTCAGAATTTTTCTCAATTCCTATGAATATCTATGATTTTCCAAAGTTGGACTGAATTTTCATTCCTATTCTGTCTTTCTACTGGATAAAGCAGCCACTTGAAATTGGATTTTGGACTGACTTGTGGACAGAATCTTGCAAATGTGTCTTCTGAGAAATTGTAACGTTTGAATCTATTTTTCAACGGTATAAAGTTTTATAAATTTTGGACTTAAGAAAATTGAGATATGATTTTCAAATAGCATCGCGCAAAACTAGAAAAATTCTATTTTCCTAAAACTGTCCTTACTTTCATTTCCAACTTTAAAGTTGGAGTTGTTAAACCATTTTGAGTTGGTTTATGATTGGAATGAGGAAATTCTTGGTTACTCATGTCCCTTGGGTTTAAATGTTCTTTTTCACTCCAAAAACCATATTTGCACCTTTATACTAGTAGTTACTTCGGATTTTCTTTGGTTCACCTAAACTTTGGATGGTTGAACCATAATATTTTCTCTTGGTTATTCTTAGGGTTGTCGGTGATGAAGGGCATAATCCGGAAGGAAACTTTTGACGTTATTTTGCTCAAACTGGTGAGTGTTCCTTGCATGTTTGTGGCAATAAGTGACTCTGTGAATATCTGTGAGTGATTGTTGAATGTTAAATGTTTCCAATGACTGTTAAATGGATTTTTGATGGGCGAGTGTGTACTTTATTCGCACTCGACCCAAGCAAAAAGTGAATCTTCAATGATTGAATGCTACTTGTGCAATGATGTAAGCCTTTGGCTGAACTGGACCCTTACCCTTCGTTGCCAGTCGACTCGAGGCAGAAGCGGAATCAGTCGGGGCGGCTGGTGACCTTGGGACAGTGGTTTTGGTATACTCGAGTATTACCACGAAATCTGGTGGAGAACTGGCCAGTGAATTCAATTCAATGATATCAATGAATGAATGACAAGATCACTGAAGGAGTTTTCACTTGCAAATGTTTTCTGATGTCGGAGAGATAAGGAAAATGGTTGGCGAATGAATGAATGAATGACTTGAATGAATGGCTCCAAGTGAGCACGTATCCTTGCAATGATTGAGTGTTTATTTCTTTGAATGACTGGATATTACTATGCAAAGTATGCAAATTGTTAAATGTAATGTTTCCATGGTTTCCCTACCTGATTGTTTGTTTAGGAACCTCACTAGGCCTTTTAGCTCATTCCTTTAGTTTTTGTTTTCCTTACAGGATTGGAGGTTCGAAGCAGTTGAATGTGAACTAGAGTGTGTAACCCTCTTGTACTTATTACTTTTGGTTGATAGGATGTATTTTGACATTTAATGTTGTATCATACGTTTGGCTTTTGGGTTGTAAATAAGTTTACATTTTGGTTGAATTGTAGAATTTAAATGTTAATTTGAAAGGCTTGAATGATTAATCTTGAGAGTTGATTGAGCGAGTGAGTCTTGACGAAAGTTGGGCAGGTGGTTCGTCAAACTCTTGGGTACGCCCTAGGAGAAAGGTGGGGTCATCACAAAATCACCATAAATTTTCTGGAAATCAAAGGTGGAAAATTCACCAAAACCTAACAAAATCATAAAATCTTTCATAAACATGCTTCCTTTAATTTCAATGATGACATATCTTGCAAAAATCTCAGAAACAAGTAAAAAGAGATGTTTTCTAGAAAATTTACCTTAAAACCCCCAAGATGACAAACAACTCAAAAGTTTTCTTCCTCCAAAACTCTGCCAAAAGCTTCCCTTCAAGCTTACTTCAAGGTTGATCGAAGTAGATTTGGGTTAGTCTTTGGATTTTTTCACAAATCAAGCCCAAAAAATCAAGATGAACTTTATAAGTTTTTCTCTCTTATTTTCCTCTCTTATTTGGGCCAAGAGCAAGAAAAAAATGAAAGATTTTTTTGGTTAAAATGCAAGATAAAGACTAGAGAAAGGTCTTGGCCAATGGAAGTTTCAAAACGTTGACACTTGGCACTACATGGTTCCATTCTTGTCTCTTTGTCTATCTTGCATTTCTAATCATATAATATACTTCTCCAATTAATTCTTAAAACTTCTAATTACATAATCCCTCTTGCACAACACTCCCTTGTCCACCAAATATAGGGCGCACATCCACTAGTCGGTCAAACTACCATAATAATCTACGAAACTTAACCATGCACCAAATTATAAAAGGAAAAAAGAGAAAAATCTTGATTTAACTTTTAAAATCACCATAAAATTAAGACTAGTAAATAGGCAAGTAAGGTAAAATAAAAGAAAATATAAATTAACTTTTTTTTTCAAAAATAAAAGAAAATATAAAATAATTTTGGGCCCTCACATGGTGGGAGATGCAGATGAGGTTGTTTGGATGTCAACGAAGTCTGGAAAATTCTCTTTATCATCAACTTTTCAAGAGGGCTAGGCAGGCCCATCATACTTCTCTTGTTTTTTTCCAATATTTGGCATCCTTGCATCCCCTTTAAAGTGTCATTCTTTATGTTACGAATGTTGATAGGGAGGTTGCCTTTAGATGATATGTTATGTGAGATCAGGTTTCTTGTCTTCCAAATGTTTTTGTTGTTCGATAGCGGATGGTGAATGTATCGAAAATGTTTTTTCCATGGTCAACTTGTGAGGGAGGTCTGGAATTTCCTTGGCAGTAGGTGTGGTTTAATTGTTTCAGCTTCTACTTTAAGAGCTCAGTTAATCGCTTGGTGGCTTCCTCAGATAAATTTGATAAAATGCGGTTTGTTTTTAACATTCTTCCAAGTTTATATGTAGGCATATTTGGAAGGCAAGGAATAAAGCCGTATTTGAGGGTGTCAAGCTGAGTAGTGCAGCTATTTGCCAAGCTATTTTTCTAGAGGTCAAAGTGGGTTTTTGGAGATTCACTTTAACAAGTATTGAAGTGCAAAGTTTTTTCTCGGTTCTATGATTTGATTTCTCAATCATCAAGCTTATTGGGTTTCAAATTTGTTCGTTGGAAGGAGGTCACAGTTGGTGTGTTGACGCTTAATACTGATGAGTGCTTTTGAGGGGAATCTAGGAAGTGTGTGGTGGAGATGGAGTGTTACATGAATCCAACGGGGCGCCTGTTAATAGCTTTTTCAGCTTTCCTTGGGAAGGCGTCAAGTTTACGTGCAGAAGCTCTGGGTCTTTTTGCTTTGCCTTCGGCTATGCTTCAAGAAGGGGTTTTGAACAAGTCTGTGTGCAATCTGATTTTTTGGTCTTAGTTGGTACACTTCAGCAGCAATTTTTATTGTCCTTGGCATATTCACAGCGAAGTAAGATAGATATGGCAGTTGGTTGCAAACTCATCTCGATTCTCACATTTTTTCAGAGAAACAAACAAAGTTGCTAATATATTATCTAATGTGGGCATCTCTCACCCCAAGAACATGTCAGGATTTATGATCATCTACACATGATTCCGCAATTGGGTCGAAGGAAATCGGACTGGATAGATTAGGAACCTTTGGTTAAGACGATTAAGCTTTCGTAGAATTTTTCATGCAAAACTTAAGGAAAAGTTTTGTCCCCTTTTTGTAACTTTACGCTCTTTGAATAAACTTTGGGATGGTGTCCGTCCGCCATGTATGGAGTTAGCCAAAAAAAAGTAATTTTAGTATACATAAAAAATATAATAAAATGCTTTTAAATACTAATTATTATGCTTAAAAAGATATATAATAAATATATATATATTAATAGAAGATTTAATTTCATTTTATCGCACTTTTTAAATAAATAAATAATATAGTCAAGTATAAAACAAAATTTACATCGCTTGTTTTAAAAAATATAGCATTACTTTTTTCAATATTTTATTTTTATTTAAAAATAAAAGTAATTTTCTAAATAATCAAATATTATCAGTTTAAAAGTTTAAAAGGATTAATTGTATAATAAAAAATATAAAAAGTTTATTAAAAAAAATTTAGTGATCAAATAAAAACTAAACAATTGGTAAAGTCTATATATATTTAAATGAAGATCCAATATACAAATCTTATCCAAAGCATAAATACATTTTTATTTAAAAATTAAACCTACAATTTTTTAAAAAAAAAAGTAAATCGGGTCAATTCAAAAAATCAGACGGGTTTTCAGTTGAACCATCGAGTCAATCGGATTTGACCGAGTCAATTTCTTGTCCAGTCAAACTAGAGACCCAGCCCGATCTAATATCCAAGTAATCTGGCCGATCGTTTCAACCACTGGAACGGGTCGAATTTAATAACTATGATTATAAGTGAGAAAACAAAAAATTATTAGGGACTAAATTGTAAAAATTTAAAAATATAGAGGTTAAAATATTATTTTTCATAAAATTAGGGGTTACAAATAAATAAAGATAAAATTTAGGAGCTACAATGCAATTAAATTAAGGGCCGAAATGAAAGAAATCAAAAATTTTTGGGCCACAATAAAATTACCCAAAACTTAGGGACTAGATTGCAAAATTTGATTTTTTATTTTGGCAAAATATAAACAATACAATTTTGGGGCCATTTTAAGCATTTAGACCGCACCACTTTGACCCAAGGAAAAGGAACAAATTATCTTATTGAAAAGGAACAGACAAGCCCAATTAATTAAACAAATTCAAAAGTAATGAAGATATTGGGTTTAAACTCCAAAACCTAGTCATGAGCCCAAACAAAAATAGAATCACCCCACCCTTTATTAAATCTAAAAGCCCAAACAAAAATCTAGGGCAAAAAATAAAAATAAATAAAAGTCCCAACCCTTTATTTTTTTCCTTCCACTCTCTTTTTCTTTCTTCTTCTTCTTCTTTTCTCTTCTCCAACTAGCTCCCCTTATCCTGCCAACGACCATGGCTTCCGCCACAGATGGAGCCACCCACCCACCACTGGTTGCGGCGATATTTTTGGTACCAAAATTCACCAAAATACACATTCACTCGATTTTTCACGTAAAATCCATTTTCAGGGTTACTTTTCACAAAAAATGAACCGAATATGGTGAAAATGGGCAAAAATAATATGATTTCTCTCTCCTCCAAAATCACTAGAGTAAGGCCCAACAAATCACTAAAAGTGCTCCAACACATTCTTTAGAAAATGGGAAGTCGATAGCAACCACTCAATTCACAAGAAACAATCATGAATTCATAAGTTCATATGCAAAATTTAAAAAACTAACTATGAAACCCATTTAACAAAATTTAAAAACTAAATCAAGTAGAAATAAAAGAGGGAAGACCTTGATGGTGATGAATGTTATTATGGTGGTGGCTTTCCAGTTAACCTTGGGGCTACTTACTTTCCTTTTTTTCTTCTTTCTTCCTCCATTTTCCCGTTCCTGCCTCTTTTTTCTTTTACACGTGTTCTTTGCTTCTTTTCCTTCACTTTTCTTTTCTCCTTTTCTGTGCTGAGAATTAGTGTGTGTTGTGCTAATGTGTGTGCATTTGTGTGAGAATCTGAGAGGGACAAGGAGAGGGAGTTGTGTGTGTTTAAGAAATAGAGAGGGGATTGTGTGTGAGTGTGAGATTGAGGGAGAAAGAGAAATCGAGAGCGAGAGTTGTGAGGGAGTTGTTGGAGTTTTTGAGACCAAAAAAATGATGAAGGGAACAGCCAAGAGAGATTTTGGAGGAGTTGGAGTGTTGGGTTGTGTTCATGAATTTTTTTTGGTACCAAAAGAAAAGAGAGTGCTTGTGAGGACCCGAATTTTCTTATTTTTATTTTATTTTATTTTATTTTTCTGGCTTAATTAATTATTTACTTAACCGTTTTCTCTGAATAATTTATTTCAATCATTTAAACTTATTTACATGGAATAATGTCTCAATTATACTTTTAACACGTCTCGTTAGTAAATTTGATTTTCTAGGGCTCGTTTAACGAGAAATAACTAGTACATGCTTTTCGAGGCAAAATTCGATTCAAGAGTGCAATAATTTTGGAGAATTAAGAATGATCAATAGGAGATTAAGAAAAGTTAATTGAGAAATTAGAGGTGAATGAGTTAAAATTAAGTTTATACCGCCGCACATTGATAGATTTCTGAAAGGCGCACTGGTGCAAATTAATTGGTGATTTGAGGAATTAATACTAAACTCATGTGAGAACTCATGTTTTTATTTCTAAAATAGTTATTTTTATGATTAAATACTCAAGTATTAGTTAGTTATACTATCGTTATAAGAATTTCTTAGAAATTTCGCTTTATCGCACACAAGTTGGGAGTTCGCGTTTTCGCGCGCGCGACTAATTGGAGGATTCTAGAAATTATTAATAGACTATTAAGAGTGAATAATATTAGTGTGAAAGTAAGTGCATTAGAGGTTTAGTGCACAAGTGAAACAAACTCGAGAGGAAACGGGCACGAAACGCGCGCGTACGCGCGTTATTCCTAGTTGACTTTTGGAGCATTATTGGCCACACATTCTTAAGCTTCCTCAAGAAGCTTTTGCAGCTGCAATAACTCCCTCTTTCTCACTCAAACAGCCGTGCATCACCTTGGAGAAGAAGACCAAAAAAAATTTCTTCATTTCACCTCACTTTCTTGCACTAAATCATCTCAAATTCACACTACACCTTGCAAACCACTTGGAGATCAACTTAAGCTAGGAAAGGAGCTTCTTTTGCACGGTTTTCTTGAGCTTCGATGGACCAAAAATTTCTGGTTTAATCATCTAAAGAGGTAATTAACGATCAAACCCTTGAATCTTAGTTAATGCAAGTTATATTGCACTTGGGAGCTTATGGATTCATGTTGGTACCTCTATATTGTTGGAAATCTTGTGAGTGGGCTCTATGAAATCCCATAATGGACTTGATGAACTGATGTGATGATGTTGGGTGTTGTTTATATTGATTTAGTGCTTAAACAAGTGATTATAAGTTGAATGGTGAAAAGAAAACTCAAAGGAAACAAAAGGAAGAAAAGTACCGGTTCTGCCCCTGCTTTGCTGCACCTGTTGGTGCAAAATTTTGTGGTCCAATTGACTTGATTTTGATGTATATATGTTGTATAGGTTTTGTGAAAAGTTTCCACCAAAAATCACTTGATTTTGATGGGTAAATGTTTAGATTTCGAAATGGTTTCAAAACTGGAAATTGTGTCCCGAATTGCTCTGGCAGTAAATTTCAAACGACTATAACTCTGTTCTCCGACGTCGAAATCGAGTGCTGTTTGTGGAATTAGAAACTAGACACTTCCATTTTTCCAATGGTATAAAATGAATTCCCTGATTCCACTTGAGTGAACCGTACCAGCCTTTCAAAGTCACCTGTCCTGTTTTTCGGCTGAGTTGGGAAACCTGTTAAGAGCTGCGAATTGTTGCTTGAATTCAAGCTAGTTGTGGACAGAATTTCAAAATGATTTCTTCTGAGAAATTGTATATTTATGAATGTAGTTTCCAATGCCACTAACTACGCTCAATTCTAAGTTGAATTGAGTGAATTATGGCCAAATTAGAGACCCGCATCATTGCTTGAAAACCCTCATTTTTGGACTGATCAATGGCCAATCTTGATTGGGACTTGTTATTTTGAAATTCTTGGTGGTAACCACCTACCAAAAGTATTTTGGATGTTTCTTAGACCTTGTCTTCATAAATGAACCATGTTTGACAAGATTTCATTGACCCAAAAGTTAAAAAGGGAAAAATGAAAGTACAAGGCAGATTTGCCTTGGAAATTCTTGGAACTTTAGTGGTTTATTAACTGACTTCCCGTACGAATTTAAATGAAATTTGATAGAGGAATAGCCCTTATATGGTAGGGTAATACTACCAAATTTGGTACCATTCCGAGTCCGTTTCGATGCCCAACTAAAGTTCCAAAGTTCAAGCTTCAAATCTGGAAAATCTTTGTTCTGTGAGGAAATTTCAGCAACTTTGAGCTGCCATATCTTGGCGCTCAAAACTCCGATTCTTGTTCCGTTTGTTGTGTTTTAAACTTTGATTGTAGCTATAATTGAGTTCCAAATTTGAGAGGCTAGTTCGCATTCTGTGAATTTTGCCAAATTTCCAAAATTCGCCAAAACCAACCTCGAACCTGTCTTAGGAGTCCTAGCAGCAACTTGAAGCCTAAATTTGAGTGACTTCCGTTTAGACTCCTGGAAAAGTGTCTTCTAGGAAATTTTAGTGTTTTGGATCTAGTTTCCAACGGTATAAGATTTTCCATTTTTGGACCTACTAAGTGCAAGATATGATTTTTTCTAAGCTTGACACACAAAGCTGAAATTTGCCGATTTCTTAGAAAATGCAATTTCGGGAACTTGACTTCTTTTCTCGATATCAATTGAACGTTTTGAACTCGATTTTATGGAAGATGCTAGTCTCTCTTCAGACTTTAAAACTTCACTCTTGAACCTCGAGTTGAGAGAATTAAAGCTCTCTTTTAAGACTTTGATTTAGTCTATATGAGTGTGTATCCTTTCTTGATAAATACATGATTGAGAGTGAAGTTAATTATTATTTGCTCAGGCGCTCAAGGGGACCTTCCAGAGGAACTCGAAGCGGACGCCTAAACACTTGTTTGAGCACTTACTCACTTGTTTTGAATTGGTGAGTGTTCCATATAGGAGTACGTAACTTGAATAACTTTTACGACATGTTTACTCTATGGTCATTATGTGTTTAACTGTTAAGTACTACCGATAATTGCTCCTATGAACCTTGCCACCATAGGTGACTTGAATAGTCTTACTACATGTTTACCGACTGACCGTGAATTATTACCGTTTACCATTTACCGTTAACCGTGATTACTTACCGTATACTGATTTACTTGATTACCTGCTTACTTGATTATTTGATTACAGTAAATTCCATGTTCATATGAAACTACCGCATATTTCTTACGTGTTTAAGTGTTACATGTTGCCTATAATTGCTCTTATGAAATTGCCACCGTTTTAAGGCGAATGTGTACTTTATCTCATTCGGTCTACTAAAATGATAAATGTCTACCGATTAACCGTGAACTATTACCGTTTACCGTTTAACCGATTTACTTGATTACTTGTGCATGTTGTAAGCTCTAAGCTGAACTGGGCCCTGCCCTTGGTTACTAACCTGTTCGAGCCAGGACTGGGGTCGGTTGGGTAGGTTGGAACCCTGGGCCACCGTTTCGGTATACTCGAGTATTACCACTGGAGAGATAAGGTGATGGCCAGACAAACCGAGGGGATCACTGGAGTTATAAGGTGAAGTGAACCGAAATTGTTCCAAGTGAACACCATATCCTTTAATGTGTGTTTATTTCTGTACAATGATAACTGTCTCATGTCAATGTGCCAATGTGCAACCTTGAACCAAACATGTGTTATGCTCAAATTACTTGATTTATTAGAACTACTAGAGTGTCTTGGAACCTCACTGGGCTGTTTAACTCATTCCATGTTTTTGTTTTTTCTTAACAGGGTTCGAGATCAAGAGTGCTCATGAATAGTACTAAATTGTTCTCTTTTGAAGACTTTAAGTTGTATTATAACGGATGGTTGTAGTACATCTTCTTTTGAATTGTATTAAGCTTGAAAGTTAACTAATTGCAAGTATGAAATACTTTGGAGTACTTTATTATATATTGAAAATATTTGAGATATTTCAATCTTTTGAATTACGGATTGTAGTGAGTCCCGGCGAGAATTGGGTAAACGTCCCGCCGATACCCTTGGATTCGCCCTTGAGAGAAGTAGGGGCGTCACAGTGCTGGAGGTGGAGTGCAAGTATCGGATTAATAGTATATTTAGATAGGAAAAATGATCGAAGAATGATTTTTCTTTTCAAGATTTTCTTTTTTTTTAATTTTTTTCAAATAAACTTAAAAAACAAGAAATTCACATTGAAATGCATAAAAGTAAATGACCAATTAAATAGATAAAATTCAAAAAATATTACAATTAATGAAATTTTGGCATTTACAACTTGCCCGGGACATAGATACCAAATTACTTACCGGTCTCTTCTGGTTGCATGTGAACCAAAATAAACAAATGAACATCCAATTAAAAAATTATTGAACAAAAACGATCCAATGACATTGCAAAGACATGACCAAACTCGTATAGAACTGCCTACATATCTCATCCTTGAGAATCAGGTCAAACGTAGTTCAAATGCAAATGAACTATGATGAAACAAGTGCATTATCCATCTGGGATCTTTGCAAACAAAGAAATATGAACTCTCAGAACTTCTGAACAAAAAATATATAATGCATGATGGACAAATTACTAGATGAACCAATAAAGAAAAGGGAGTCTACGTAATAAGGAAATGGGACGCAGAGAAATCCAATCATACTCCAAGAAGAGGGATAGAGAGGTGTGTGGCGGACGCTGGGATTCGTCAATAGTAAATTAAATAGTGATTGCCAAGAAGGGAAATAGAAAAGTGCATGGCAGACGCTGAGATTCGCCAACAGTAAATTAAATGTCGCGCAAAGGGACGCAATTACACTCCAAAAAGAGGGATAGAGGGATGCGCGGTGGATTTTGAGACTCATCAATAGTAAATTAAATGTTATTGCCAAGAAGGGAAATAGAATGATGCGGTGCGGACGTTGAGACTCGTCAATAGAAAATTAAATGTGATTGTCAAAAAGGGAGATAGAAAAATGTGTGGCAAATGTTGAGACTCGCCAATAGTAAATTAAATGTGATTGTTAAGAAGAGAGATAGAAGGGTGCACAACGGATGCTGAGATTCATCAACAATAAATTAAAAAGTGATTCCTGAATTTAGACTGTTCAGTGGGATTGAACCCAAACCCAATCGCCTAGTAGAAAAATTGAAGATGCATCACATGCCTAAACTGTTGGTAGGATTAGACCTAAGTTCAAACAACTAGTGAGAGAAATGAAAACGCACCTCAAACCCTAGATTGCTTGTGAGATTAGATCCAAACCCATACGACTAGCAGGAGAAAAGAAAGCGTATCCTAAGCTAGATTGCCAGTAGGATTAGACTCAAGCCCAGACAACCAGCAGGAGAAATAAAACATCCCAGACCTAAATCGCTGGTGGGATTAGACCCGAACCCAAATAACTAGCCAAAAAATAAAACACTTCAGACCTAAATTGTTGGTGGGATTAAATCCGAGCCCAGATATTTAGCAGAAGAAATAAAACACCTTAGACCTAAATCACTGGTGGGATTAGATTCGAATCCAGACAACTAGCTGGAGAAATAAAACACCTCAAATCTAAACCATTGGTGGGATTAAATTCGAATCCAGACAACTAGCGAAAGAAATAAAACACCCCAGACTTAAAATCGCTAGTGGGATTAAACCTGGGGAGAAATAAAACACTCCAGGTCTAGATCGCTGGTAGGATTAGACCGGAACCCAAACAACTAGTGAGAGAAATAAAACACCCTAAACCTCCCTAAAACATCCAGCAGGAGAAATAAAACATCCCAGACCTAAATCGCTGGTGGGATTAGACCCGAACCCAAATAAACTAGCCAAAAAAATAAAACACTTCAGACCTAAATTGTTGGTGGGATTAAATCCGAGCCCAGATATTTAGCAGAAGAAATAAAACACCTTAGACCTAAATCACTGGTGGGATTAGATTCGAATCCAGACAACTAGCTGGAGAAATAAAACACCTCAAATCTAAACCATTGGTGGGATTAAATTCGAATCCAGACAACTAGCGAAAGAAATAAAACACCCCAGACTTAAAATCGCTAGTGGGATTAAACCTGGGGAGAAATAAAACACTCCAGGTCTAGATCGCTGGTAGGATTAGACCGGAACCCAAACAACTAGTGAGAGAAATAAAACACCCTAAACCTCCCTAAAACATCCAGCAGGAGAAATAAAACATCCCAGGACCTAAATCGCTGGTGGGATTAGACCCGAACCCAAATAACTAGCCAAAAAAATAAAACACTTCAGACCTAAATTGTTGGTGGGGATTAAATCCGAGCCCAGATATTTAGCAGAAGAAATAAAACACCTTAGACCTAAATCACTGGTGGGATTAGATTCGAATCCAGACAACTAGCTGGAGAAATAAAACACCTCAAATCTAAACCATTGGTGGGATTAAATTCGAATCCAGACTACTAGCGAAAGAAATAAAACACCCCAGACTTAAAATCGCTAGTGGGAATTAAACCTGGGGAGAAATAAAACACTCCAGGTCTAGATCGCTGGTAGGATTAGACCGGAACCCAAACAACTAGTGAGAGAAATAAAACACCCTAACCTAGATCGCTGGTGGGATTAGACCCCAAGATACCTCAAGACTAGACAACTAGCGGAAGAAATGAAAATGCAAGTTCTGAGTTGTCAAACTTGAAAAGTGAAATGCATGCTATTCAAATATAATATACATAAAATGCATACAATGACAGACTTAGTCGATGAATTTTGCAATCTTTTGATTTTTTTAAACTTTAGAAGAAGAAGAATGAAAGAAACAATTTTTTTATGGAAAAAAATCAAAAGTGACAAGTTTTGAAACTTAACGAATACAAGTGCAAACTTTTCCTTCAAAGGACTTTGAGAAACGCATACATATGTTACTATTCTCTCGATTTTTCAAAGAAAAATTTTTATCACGAAGCCAATTTGGAATGCATTGCGAAAACCAGAGATCACTCCTTTTAAAATTTGCCCAAGTGTAAATGATGATTAACTAAATAAGTGCTATATTTCTCGTTCTTTCAAGAAGGCATAAAGAGTAATCACATTAATTCCACATGCAAAAGAAAGAGGAAACAACTGCGATGAAAATAATGCCACCACTGTGTGATCCCGTTGGCCTCAGAACCATGCAAACATGATCTTTCAATGTAAAAATTGCCCTCCAAGAACTGTGCAGCAACCTGCCTTGAATCTTCTCATTTTCTAACATCATCAGCCATACTTCACTGTGTATCACAAATCAACTATTTCTAGTGACTAGATTTGAACGAATGGGCCTTTGAAAGAGAATGATGTCACATTTGACCCTTTTGATGTCATTCATGTGACGACTCCACCTCCCTAGGCGTACTCAAGGGTTTGGCGGACCGCTGCCCAACTCTCGTCAAGACTCACTATAATAAATTGTCAAATAACCTTTCAAGCCTCCAACTTTAACATCAGAGTTCTACAATTCAACCAAAATTCAACTTATTTACAAAACCAAAAGTGAAACATAAGATACACCATCAAATATCAAAATACGATCTCTCTGCCAAAAGTATATGGCAAGAGGATCATTACACTCTAGTCCAAACTTATCCGCTCCGGACTTCAACTCCTGTAAGGAAAACAAATTAATAGGATGAGTTTATACCCAATGAGGTTCCCAAACAAGCATCCAAGCAAAGCACCAGTCAAATCACGAAATATTGCATTTAAACAATTTCACATACTTTGCACAGTAATAAATAGTCACAAGGCATTCAAGAAGTAAACACTCAATCATTTAAAGGATACGAGCTCAGTTAGAGCCATTCATTCATTCAATCTCTGCCCATCTCTTCCTTATACCTTTTGACATTTGAAAACAAAAATCCCTACATTGATCATTTCATTCATTCATTTCATTCATTGCATTTCATTCAACTTACCAGTACTCCACCTGACTTCATGGTAATACTTGAATAGACCGAAACAGTGGCCAGGGTTACCAACCTATCCGACCGAGTCTGCTTCTGACTCGAATAGGCTAGCGATAAAGGGCAAGGGCCCAATTCAGCCAATGCGATAAAGTACACATGGTTTACATTCATGCACAAGTAATGTTCAATCATTTGACCATTGAAAATTCACATTCACTTAGGTCAAGTACGGTAAAGTACACACTCGCCTATCAATAGCAAAGTGATCATTGAAATACATTTAACAGTCAAACAAGCCAATACAACACAATAAAGGCATTTAATTCACAAAACACAAGGAACACTCACCAATCAATTACAATCTTTTCCCTCCAAACCCTGGTTTGTCCTCTTGGATACTCTCGAGTCCTGTGGTCAGATAATACATCAAGAGACTGAGCAATGCAAAGCCAAGATAAATGCAAAACTCTTAGTTTTGAAGCTTTACTTAGCAAACAAAACAATTTGCAGGTTCAATCCTCATATAGCTGTCAAAAGTGCAAAGTTTTCTTGTTTAAATCTAGGAGACAATTCTCATGGCATGGACAGATCAATGTCTCCAGCAACATATAGAGCAACAAGGACATTATTTCTAGTCAAATTTTAACAAAAACGGGGCAAGATTTTTGAGATGCAAAACTGGAACTTTCAAGCAAAAAACATTTTGGAGAAAACTCATTTCCTCCTCTTGTCCCTCTTTGTTTTAACTCAAACCAATGTATATATGAAGTTCAAAATCTTGGCAAGTATCTTGAGTAAAAGGAGGTCGTAATTATCATACAAATTCCAGTAAAAATCCAACATGACCTTGCCAACATTTCCTCTAAAATCCCCACTTTTCGTACTTAGGTTCATGGCAAAAAATCTAGTATAATGCATCGACCATATAAGGGAGAGTGTAACATGTAATTTGAGGCAAGAATCCCACCATGAAACTACATATAAAGATCATGGTGTTAACAAGTGTCTTGGACAAAATAACAAGATCATGAGTTTAAAAGTGGTTACTTCCAACTAGAAAACATGTTTGGACAACCATTGAATCCAGTTTATATGTAACAATCAAGGTGTTCTCAAGTAACTTCGAGCAAAGTAAGTCCAAATCATTCTAAATTTTACACCTCAACTCTCACTGTCGCTCACTTGACCAACAAGGAGAAAAAATCCAGCAATATGCCTCCAAATTCTTCGAGTTAACTCTCTAGTTTCCAACCCTAGTTTCATGGCAAAATCACTAACAATCAAGATCACATGTTATGGGGTATATGGTCTCCATTCTAGGTCAAGAAAGCTATCAACTTTGGACATATATAAAGCTCTAACCAAGCTACAACAAAGCTGGAATTTGTATCTCAAACATGGAAATTTCATATCAAAGCTAGAACTTTCACATCAAAGCTGGAAAGTCTCATCAAAGCTAGAAAATTCAATAAGACTTAACAAAACCATGAAATCTTCCATAAATATACCTCCTTTAACTTTAATCACTTCATACATCGAATGAGTCTCAAAAAGAAAAGAAGAAAGAGATGTTTCCTAGCCATTTTACCTCAAAACCCTAAGAGGAAAAGCAATCAAAAGTCTTTCTTCCTCCAAAGCCTCCACCAAGAGCTTCCCTCCAAGCTTGCTTCAGAGTAGATTAGGGTTTTTCTTTGGATTTCTCACAAATTTGGATAAGAATCAAGGCTAGAATTTGAGGAGTTTTCTCTCCCTTTTCTCTCATGAAGTTCGGCCAAGAAGGAGGAGAAAATGACGGCTTTTAGTTGTGAAATAAAAGATAAAGGCAAGACTTATCTTGGTCAAAGAGTGCTTAGATCATCAACACTTGGCAAGGCATGGTTCAAGCCTATCTCTTTGTCTCTTGTTTGTCTTTAATCTCCAAGATATCTACGACTTCTCCAATTAACTCTTAACACCTCATGTCATATAATTCCTTTTGCACAAAACTCTGTCTAATCTTCCAAATTTATTACTCACACATCACTAGTCGGTCATACTTACGAAACTTAACATGCACCAAATTATAGAAGGAAAAGGGTGAAAATTTTGACTTAACCATGAAAACAACCATAAAATTAAGGCAAGTAAATTAAAATAAAGGAAAATATAAATTAGTTTATTCAAAAATTAAAGAAATATAAAATAACTTTCGGGTCCTCACAGTTCATCTGAATTTCAATGTCGGCAAAAGAATAATATTGTGGAGAGAAATCCGAACGAACATAGACACCGACTTTTTCGAACTTCAACATCTTAGTTTCCATTCATGATTCTTTTGCGTTTCAAAATCCTACCTTAGCGCCCTTTCGGGTTTTCACTAAGGTTACCCTACCCCTTTTCTTTTCTTTTTCTTCTTTTTTTTTCTCTTTTTTCTCTTTTTTTGATTTTTCTTGTCTTTTTTTTATCTTTTGAAGGAAAAGTCGTGAGAGCTCGAAAATTATACCTAATTGCATACATTACCATTAGAAAATTTTAATGTGCAATTTTGTTTGATTATCAACTATTTAGAATGTTTAATTGATTGCCTTAAACTTAAGTGCATTAGATTACTTCAAATTTAAGTATGACTAACATATATGGAAATTTAATACTAGCTAGAATAAGAAAACTAGTGGGGTAATAGTGAAATGAGAGGAAAGTGCAAGGCCTAAATTTTATTGGTGTATGCATTTGACACTTATCAAGAACCATGACACTTGTCATCATTTTCTTTGCCATTTGTTCAAGACAACCTAATGCTTTTAGCAAGACAAAAGTCTTGTTCTTGCATGTTCCTTTTCCTTGGCAACCAAGACAAGTTTTTGTTTGTTTCTTTTCCCTAGCAAACCGAGAGAGAGGGAGAGAATTGGCATATAAAGCTGAACCAAGAAACTTTCTACCTTTCTTTGTCTTGCATCTGAGAGTGAAGGATTGAGAGTTAGCTGGAACAATTCATCTTTGTTGGAAATCGTGAGGGAGGAAGTTGAAGTTGGGAAAGTTGTTTTAGCTCTTAGTTTGTACTGAATTAGAGGTAAATTCATCAAGTACACTCTTTATTTTCTAAATTAACTTAGATATTTGTTGCATGTGGAGATTGAGGGAAGAAAAGAGAGAGTTTATTGGTTTCCAGCTTTGGCCGAGAGGAAAGGGACTTTGGTTTCCCCAATTTTATCCAAAATTTTTAGGAATTTAACTAGGAGAATTCCTGTTATGCATTTATTCTTTGTTGTATATATGTTGTATCATGTGTTTTACTTTTGGTTCTAGTGAAAGTTGGCTGTTTTAAGAGGAAAACTTAAGGAAATTGTTGGAAATTTTTTATAAGGCCTGAGGGGGAAGAGCTGGGAATTTTCCAGCTTTAACTCAATAACTTTAGTTGTGAATAAGTATATCTTTGGTTCATATACTTCTTAATAGCTAAACCTTAGCATGCATGTGGTAATTTCCTTGATTCGAGCAAGGAATTTTGGTGCGTTTGCAAGAAAATGAGGAATGCAATTTCTGAAGTTTTATTTCATAAGTTTGGCTGAACTTGAGATGGTTATTTGTGTGATGACCCTAGCTCTCCCTAGGGCGTACTCAAGGGTTTGGCGGACCGCCTGCCCAACTCTTGCCGGGACTCACTTACTAGCATTCTTGAAAATGATAATTCACACCTCTAAATTAACATAGAAGGTTCTCAAATCAACCATAATTCAACATTCATTTACAAGCCAAAAGTGAAACATAGCTTTACATTGCCAAATATCCCAAATACATTCAATCCATAAAAGTACAAGTACAAGAAACTTATATACACTAGTTTACGCTTACTTGCTCCAACTTCCACTCCTGTAAGGAAAACAAACTAATGGAATGAGGTAAAAGCCCAGTGAGGTTTCCAAACAAGCATTCAAGCAGGCAAAACATGAAAACATTTAAATTTAGCACTTTGCACACTTGGCACAGTAATAAGCAGTCATTCAATAATCAATTGTTCTTTCATTGAAAGGGTACGTGCTCACTTGGAGCCATTCATTCAAGTCATTCATTCACCAACCATTTTTCTTATCCCTCCGACATTAGAAAACATTTGCAAGTGAAAACTCCTTCAGTGTTTTTTGTCATTCATTCATTAATTTCATTGCATTAAATTTACTGGCCAGTTCTCCACCAGACTTCATGGTAGTACTCAAGTATACCAAACATTGTCCCAGGGTCACCAACCGCCAGACCGAATCCGCTTCTGGCTCGAGTCGACAGGCAACGAAAGGCAAGGGCCCAATTTAGCCAAAAGGCTTACATTTATGCACAAGTAGCACTCAATCATTGAAATTCACTTTTACTTGGGTCAAGTGCGATAAGGTACACACTCGCCCGTCGAAAATCCATTTAACAATAATTGAAAAGCATTTAATATTCCGGCAATATTCACAACATTTCACATAGTCATTTAAAGTACACACATGCAAGGAACACTCACCGATATCAGTAGAGTAAATGTCAAAAGTTCATCCTCGGGTTATGCTCGTGCTCGCCAACAAACCCTAAGAATAACCAAAATAAAGATATTATAGTCCAACCATCCAAAACTTAAGTGAACAAAGTTCGCATATTAGGCTCAACTATGAGTCACAAGCCCATACAAGATGGCCTCTCAAACACGTAGGATTCAAGAGCAAATTTGAAGGTGCAAATCAAGGAAAAATCTAAATGTATTGTAAAAGTGAGGAGAGCAATTTAAGCATCCAAAATCTCACCAAAATAAGGTTAAAAACCCAGAAAATGTTTTCCAAAGTTTTCCAAATCCCATTCAATCCATTTGATAAAATTTTCAGCTTTGGCGACATTCTTTGAAAAAGTATAACTTGAGTTTCGTAGGTCAAAAAATCACAAAACTTACACATTAGAAAATAGACTCCAAGCACTAACATACCTTAGAAGACGCCTTCAAGAAATTCAAATCATAGATTAGTCAAATTTCAGTTCAAAACTTGCTGCTATCATGTGCGCAAAAACAGAACAATCATAAATTTAAGGGAACTTTACAAATTTGCTGGTATTTATAAGAGTTGAACTAACCCATGATTTTTACATCGTTGAAAGCCCTATGAGTCTAGTTTCAAACGCAATAAATAGAACTCAATTCCGACTTTCCTATACGAATTTATAGTCAATTTTCCAAAGCTGTGCAGGGCTTCCTGTGAAAATTTTCCAGCAAATTATTAGTTTGAAAAACTAGGTTTTTTTTTCTTTTCTTAACCCTCTTTGTTTTGGCTCAAAACTAATACACATGCAAAGAAATAGATTGTAACAAGTGTTTTGAGTAAAATCATATGCAAGAGGAAAACAGAATTGCTCTAAATTCACCCTCAACCATCACTCATATCGCAAGAAAAAGAGAAACAAAATTTCAGCAGCATTTTCTCTTATTTTTCCCTAATTTCCAGCCATTTTCAAGGCTTGATTCTCACCACAAGACAACCTCAAATCAAGCATATACATACCAAGTGACCAACTCACTAAATCAAACATATACATAGCATATGACCATCACATACTCAAACTGGAAAAGTTAAACCCTAGGCTGGAAATTCACAACTAAAGCTGAAAAATCCTATTTTGAAGCTAAAATTTGATACCAAAGCTAGAATCTTCATATCCCAAATTGTGAGAACCCGAAAATTTTCACATTTTCACGTATTATTTTATTTCCTTGGCCATATTTTATACTGTCCTTTGAAAATATTAAATGTTTTGTACATTTTACAAGTAAGTACAATTTTTAAATCATTTTCCTAGTATAAGTTAGTGTACATAACTTGAAGTGCATTTGTTCGATGTGGGGCCCGCTAGTGCGATATAATTTTGCTGATTAGGTGATGAAATACTAAGTGATAATATTCTACATGGTGTTAGAAGATAATTAGAGGTTAGTTAGCTACTTGAATTATTGGAGGAGAATAGATAAGTTTAGAAACTTCAAGAGGCCATGTGTCATGTTTGGATTGGAGGTTGGACTTTGACCAAGAAGATTAACTTTCTTCAAACCAAAAATTTGACCAAAATTCCCTCATTTCTTCCCTTGCCTTGGCCGAATTTCATGGAGAGAAAAACAAGGAAAACCTCTTCCATTTCTAGCTTCTAATCTTGGCCAAATCTTGAGTTTTAACCAACCAAATTGAAAACTACACCATACAAGTGCTTGCTAAGGAAGGCTAAGGGTTTTGGTGGAGTTGTTTTGGGAGGAGGAAGTCTAAGCTACCAACTTTCTTTGAGGTTTCAAGGTAAGATTGCTAAGAACATCCTTTTTGTTTCCAATAGTTGCAAATTAGTGGCCTATGGTGGCTTGCTAACATGATTAATGGATGATTTTGTGGATTAGTGGAGAGTTGGTTAGATTTCTGATTTATTGGGAATTTTCTGCCCTAATCTGACCAGTGTTGTTCGGCCATGATGGAGGCCGAATTGGACTTAGCTCAAAACATGAAAGTTGTATAGAATTGAGTGTAGATTATGCCTATAAAATTTCAGCTCAATCTGAGCACTGTAACCTGTGAAATGACTATTTTACCCCTGCTGCCCTGTTTCTGTCCGAGAATGGTAATCAGCCTCTGTAATTGGCTCTTTTGGCTGGGAAGATGAATGAATTAGCTTTTGATGCCTTCTTAAGAATTGTAGCCCTGTATCTTAGCTTTCATATGGCTTTGGAATCAACTGAATCGGAGTTTTTTGTGCTGAGTTATGTTGGAATATTTGGGCCTGGTTTTGGATGGCTGTAAAGCTTCAATTGGTTGCATTTTAAGGGTGTTTGATAGCTTATGGTTTGTATATGAAATTGTGATTGAATGGTATGATTTGGTGGTTGGGTTGTAGCATGGAAAGTAAGGAAAAACAAGGGGAAATGCTGTCCGTTTATTTTCTTGAACTTGAGTGAATGGAAATGAGGTTTGAAAGGTGATTTTGGAATGCGATTGAACTTCCTTGCTTAGACATTCTTAGTTTCACTTGAGTAGTGTTATGTGAGCCATTTTACTTGCAATTGTACGTTTCCATTTGTGCCATAATGTTTGGTTCCAATTGTCGAGTTTTGAACTTCAAATACGTGTTCATTTTCGTCCCGAAACAAAAGGAGTGGCCTAGGGTTTCTCGCCACAAAAACCTAATTTTAACGCGCAAGGTTTTAAGTGTGAATCCAAGGTATTTGACTACCTTTTCATATGATTTTTAACCAAGATACTTGTTATACATTAATTCTTTGCAAATGTGTTAGTTTTGAGCCAAAAACACGTTTTACGAAAATGAGGAAAAACTACTGTTCACTATCCGGCCATGTAGCCGGCCAAGTTCTGGCCGGATTCTGACGTGGCAACTGTTTCAAATTTTTCCGATTTAATTTTCTAAAACCTTTTGAGCTTAGTTTTATGTTTGATTTGGAAAACCTTTAGTTACTCATTTCCTTTGATCAAAATGTACCCTTTTCACTTTCAAAAAATCATACTTTCCCTTTCTACTTGTTTTATTCGAATTTTCTTTGATTCACTGGACATTTTGATGGTTGAACCATAATATTTTCTCATGATTGTTATTAGGGTTTTCTTGGTGACCAAAGTTGATATCCGGAGGGATACTTTGGACGTAATTTTGCTTAATTAGGTGAGTGTTCTATATACGATTTGTTTTTAATGACTATGTGAATTGTTGTGACTATTTGGATTGTTGCCTTGTTATGTGATTGAGGTACGCTATATTTCCATTGACTACGTGGCTTGTTATAGTTATTTGAACTCTTAAATGTTTCAATGAATACTCAAAACGACTTTTCTAGGCGAGTGTGTACTTTATCGCACTCGACCTAAATGAACGTGAAATTTTCAATGATTGAATGATTGAATGTTACTTGTGCATGAATGTAAGCCTTCGGGCTGAACTGGGCCCTTGCCCTTGGTTGTTGGTCGACTCGAGCCAGAAGCGGACTCGGTCGGGCGATTAGTGACCCTGGGTGAATGAATGTTTGGTATACTCGAGTATGACCATGAAGTTTGGGAAGGACTGGCCAGTGCGCTGGCCAGAAGGGGAAGAACGAAATGAACGAATGAATGGCAAGAATGACGGAGGGATTTTCAATGACAAATGAAATTTTTCTAAATGATTGAAGGAATGGATGGTCGATGAACGAACGAACGAATGACTCCGTATCCTTTTAATGAATGTGTTATTCTTGCTTTATATCGTAAATGTTATCTGGATACTTGTTGTTACCTGCTTATGTCCTTGTTTAATTGCTTAGTTGAGTATATAGAACCTCGCTGGGCTTTTAGCTCATTCCACGTCTTTTGTTTTCCTTAACAGGGGTTGCGAGCAAGGGCGAGAGACCTGTATAGTATAGTTTAGCCTTTTGTATTGTTTTGGCTTTTGATCTCGTTCTAGTGCTTGATTAGGGTTGGAATGTACTAAGAATTTAAAGCTTATGTATACATTTGGGACTGTATAATTGGTTGAGCTTGAGGTGAATGTAATTTTATGGTTCAAGGCTGGGTTTCGTTTCCGCTTATTCTCGAGGCTTTATCTTACTTTCTTTGATGTGAGCGAGCGAGTCCTGGCGAGAGCTGGGCAGGCGGTCCGCTGAACCCTTTGGTTCGCCTTAGGGTAAGGTGGGGCTGTCACACAAATCAAAGTTAGAAACTCCCAATTCATGATTGGAAAATATAAATAAAAACTGAAAAATTTCAACAACATCACAAATCCATGAAACCAGCCACAAAACTTCCATATTCAAGTCATATGCCCAATAAATTGCAAGAATTAAAAGAGAAGCAAGTTCCTTTGCTTCATACCTTCAAACCTCCAAGGAAAAAAATACAAAAACAAGGGCTTTCTTCCTCAAGTAACTCCACCAAAAGTTTCCCTCCAAACCTAGCTCAAGATTAATCGGTGTGGATTAGGGTTAGTGTTTGGATTTCTCATGGATTGAGCAAGGAATCAAGGCTAGAGGTTGGTTTCTTTTCTCTCCCTTTCTGCTCTCTAAATTCGGCCAAAGCAAGGCAAAGAGGAAGGGATTTTGGGGTTAATTTGGAAGATAAATACAAGTTTCTCTTAGTCAAAGTCTAAGTCAAGACTTGGTGGATGATCGACAAGTGGTGAAGCAAGAGCAATACCTATCTCTTTGTCTCTTATTTGTCTCTAATCTCCAAGATAACTAGGGTTTCTCTAATACACTTTTAACACTTATAATCACATAATCCCTCTAATACCACACTCGTTCTTATCCGCCAAATTTAGCGTACACACCTCACTAGTCGGTCAAACTACCTTAATAATTTACAAAACTTAACATGCACTAAAGAATAGAAAGGAAAATGATAAAATCTTGACTCAACCAATAAAATCACCATGAAATTAAGGCAAGCAAATAAGCAAGTAAAATAAAATTAAAAGGAAATATAAATTAATTTTTCCCAAAAATAGGGGAAAATTTAAAATAATTTTCGGGTTCTCACAATTTGTGCAGGTTGTAGTTGTGAATTTTAGAGGTTTTGATGAATTGTTGCTTCCCACCTGTTTTACTAGATGTATGTTGGTTGCATGATTGAACCTCTTGAAATTAAAAGTGGGATTGTTGTGTGAGAATTCGGGGAAAAGGTGAGCTAGTTGCTTCACCTAACGTGGCTATAGCTTAAAACCTTTTTGAAATTGTGATTAGAGGCTAGGAAACAGCATGTATGTAGATCCTTTCTTAAGAGTTTTTACCAAGTGAATAGCTAAATAATTATGATAATTATAATTTGTCTTAAGGGGCTATAGAGTGCAAGAAGGAAACCCTGGAACCTAGGTGTGAATTAATCTTTTAGGGTGAGTGTTTTCATATTTGTGTGTTAATTGCTTAAGTGTTTCTTAAGTGATCTTATATGATAAATTGCTTACTATGAAAAAATCGCTAGTGATTCATTGTAAAGTGTATTTCAATTGTCCCTTACCTTCTAAATCGAGAGTGTATTTTATCACACTCGACTTAGCTTGAGTTTGAAGATTGATAATTAATCAAGTGTTACTGTAAGTGTGCATTATTGTAAGCCGTCTGTGTATTTTACCTCATCGGCTGAACTGGGTCCTAAAACCCTTTGTTCAATGGACAATTCGAGCCGACAAAGGGTTTGGTCGGATAGGACGGTAGTTTTGGGCAAGTGTTTTGGTATGTTTGAGTATTACCACAGAGTAGCAAATTACTAATATGGCCATCTAAGTGAGAGAGTGTGTAGTGTATTGAAGTGCCTCTACTGCGAGCACCGTATCCTTTTGAAAGTGATTGTTTAGTGAAGTGTTCTTTACTTTATTCAGTAAAGTGCTCTTTTCTTACTTAATTTTGATTACATGTTAGGTGTTTATTGATTATTGTTTGCTTGGGAAAACCTCACTGGACATAAGTTCACCCTTTTAGTTTGTTTTCCTTAACAGAGGTTGGAAACGTGGAATCGGGGAAAAGTGAGTTCGAGAGTTGAAGTCTTTGTTTTAAGTAAATTGCCATCCTATTTGTACTTAGTGAATTGATTGAACAACTTATATTTTGATCCATTTAGTTGTACATAAAAGTAGGGATGATTTGGAATATTGGATGGTTTGTAATGTTTAATTGTGGTGTTTCAATACTTACTTTGGAGTTAATGCCATTGATTGGAAGATTTTGAATGAGTTTTGGTAAGAGTTAAACAGGTGGTCCATTAAACCTTAGGATACGCTCTAGAGGGAGATAGGTCATCACAGAGGCGTCATTTCAGGTTTTCACCTTAAGATGTGGACATCATGATGAAATGAAATAAGCATGTTAAACCCCAACTATATTAATTCAGTCATTTTTTTGACAATTAGTGGCATCAGTGAAATAATCTTCTCTTACAGGTTTCAGAAAAGATGTATATATATCATTTGCCAATTGATTAAGAAAAATTTTTCTCAAAATACTGCAAAAGATAGAGATCGGTAACATTTTGCCTTTTGAATTAAGGTTAGGTGAAGTATAAAAGAAAGGTTAAAGCTTAAAAACAGATCATATCATGGTATTAAGATAGTTTTCACGTCGCATACTTTCAAAGTTTGCCCTAGTGTAAGGCTGATAAAAACTAAAGAATTTGTCCCAATTTAATTCTAACTGGACTTCTCTTTTTTACGTCTCTTTTATTGCTCTTTTTTTTCTTTTCTTCTCTCTCTCTCTCTCTCTCTCTCTCTCTCTTATAAAACAAAGAAATAAAATTGCCCCAATGTAGGGTTTGCAATCTTAAGGGGCTGCCAAGCAAAAAAAATATTATTCTAAAAGATCAAAAGGGAAAACTAAGGATAAATATCCAAATGAAAAAGGAAAGAAGGCCTGCCTTGAACCCATCTCTTGCAGTAATTTTAAAAGAAAATTTTCATAATAAAATAAAAAACTTTTGCACATGTCTGAATTGATTGGTTGAGAAAAAATTTACCCATCCATCTCCATGAAAATAAGCGTTCCTCCGGGTAATACTCTTTTAACAATGAATGGTCCTTGCCAATTTGCAGCAAATTTTCATTTAATCTTCTCTTAAATTGGAAGAATTCGCTTCAAGACTTTATCCCCTACTTCAAATAGATGAGGTTTAACTTTCTTGTTGTAAGCACAATCCATTCTTTGTTGATAACAATCCATGACGAAGAGCATTTAATCTCTTTTCATCAATTAAAGACAACTGTTCATGGCGTTTCCTGACTCATTTAGCATCTTCTATTTGTGTCTCCATCAGAATGTGCAAAGGAAGGGATTTCAACTTTTGTAGGTAGTACTGCTTCTAACCCATACATAAGAGAGTAAGGAGTTGTCCCAACTTAGAAACACAATTCCAAAGTGAAATGCTCCAAAAGTTTAATAGCAAAATTTGTAGAATTGAAGGAAAAACTTTTTCTTTTCCTCTTTTTTTTTTTGCCAAATTCAAAACTGGTGCTGGAGTAAGTACTCTTTCTGAATAAGTAAGCTAGTCCTCCACTTTGCAATGTAACATAATTATTTTTTATTGGTGATTTATCTTTAGATTTGCAAGATTTTGACTTCCACTTATTCCTCGATCTCAACCATAAACACCTGCATAGAGGGGATTTGCCAAATTACAATAGACACTTGAATTTTTTTCATGAAAATTTCCTTCCATGTTTTGAAACAATGATGTAGCAATTACTGCTCATGCAAAATATTGACTTGTCAAAATCAAAATTTGAATAATAGCTTTGAAGACTACTTGACCCTCGAGTGCACCCTACAAATTTATTATAAGAATTTGTCTCAATTTAGGCCATTTAATTGCAAAAATTTTAGTTCAAATGACTTTTCATTTATTTGACAAAAACAAGAAAACTGTGCTCCCTAAAATTTAGAAAAATGATCACATGTTAACATGCAATGTGCATTGGTGTATCATTAAGGACATGTAATACAAAAGAAATTGCATTCTTCAAATGAAAAAGAACCCAAAAACAAAAAAATGTCTTGCTTAAACTCATGTAGAAGATTCTATGATGAAACTCTCAAAACAAATTGCAATAGATCTCTTCCTCACTTAGGTTCAACATTTAGGGAAAATGATCATTCTTTGTTGTTAGCTCGTCCTTCAGGACTAAACAAGTGGGTATTATTTCAAATTTTCAGGTGGTTAAAAGAAATAATAACTAAAGACTATACACCAAGAAATCTCTTAACTTCGCCCCTGAATTGCATCTAACCTATTCAATACCACATTTCTCACCCTTATTTCTTATGAAAACTTAGTCAACATATAAGTTCTATAGGCTCGTAATATATTAGTAGAAGAGATAGACAAACACATTGAAAAGGCTATGACCTTATGATCACAAGTGATTGAGAGATCCTTTAAAGACTTTATCCTTATTTCAAGTTTTCATGAAAGATAAGTCAACAATGGACTTTATGAACTTGCAATGTGGCTTGAAAAGGAAAGCTAAAAGAAATAAGATTTTCAAGGCTATTACGCTTTAAGATCACATGATGTGAGCACGGAGTCTCAAGTGTCAAGTTATTTACTCATTAAAAGGGCTACTCGAAGTTGTTTGGAAGAAAGAGATTAAGGACCAAATTTTCCAGTTCAAGTTTCATTAATTTTGTTTCTAGTTATGGTCAAATATAGCTTACTCTATAGTTAATCATTATTTGGTCCGAATTAGTAGTTACTAAAATGGTCTAGTTCTTAAGCTCGGAACCGTTCCTTTAGTTAGAGTTATGGGCCGGGTTTCAAGGTCCATTAGTTATGTTAGGGAATTATGGTGCTGAATAATTAGATTACAAGAATATGATAATTTGAGAACGTCATTCTTGAGAGATTTCTCTCTTTGGCTCTACGAGCTTCTATTGAACATTTAGAATCATCTAGTGTTCATATTAGGCTTATTAATCAAGAATTTCATCCTTGATTGTGGCGCCTTCTAACAATTTTTAGAGTTCACTAGTTCGTTTAATTGTAGATCAAGAAGGTTCGCAATCACTGTGATTAGAGGGGTTCAGAGTATGAAATTTCACCCAATTCAAACCTGTGAATATCACCATCATTTCGAGGTTCATAATCGTGAATTTCATTATCAACGGTGTGATAGCCCCACCTCCCTCTAAGGCATATCCAAAGATTTGACGGACCGCCTACTCAACTCTCGCCAGAACTCACCCACGCACCACGAAATTTACAAAATAAAAACCTCAATAATAAGAGCATTAAAAATTACAACCTTAAATATATAACCGTGGACATCAAATGTCCAAAAAATCTCTTAATACAGCTAAGGAGTCGAGCTTACAAAATAAAACCAAGGAAGCTCGCTAGAGAGCTAAGGAGTGCTCATGCGAGCGGCTAACCAAACCTTAGACAAAGACTATGCCTTCTCCACTCCCACCCCTATAAGGAAAACAAAATTCATGGAATGAACTAGAAGCCCAGGGAGATTCGAGAACAGGCAAGTAAACTAGCAGGCATGATACCATTAAGTCAAACCCGAATAGAGCAGGACATAATGCATAGTAAATCTGGTAACCAGATAGATCACGCAATAGTGTACAATAAAGAACACGTTCATGGCAAAGGGTATGAGCTGCTCTCAGGAGCAGGTGCTACCGTAGCTTGTCTAGGATCCGTTGACTCTCCGTCAATCATGAAATTATAATGTCCATAGATCACCACTAAACGTCGATCTCCGTCCACCAATCAACCCCCTACATGGGCCCGAACGCCAATCAAGTACCCAGAGTTCGTCAATCTCCTCGACCAACCCCTTGCTGACTCGATTCAACCAACTAACCTTGGATTGGGCTTATAGTCCCAGGTATTCAAATATTCAAGATTTAGGCCCCAAGTATTCAAGTATTCAAGAGTGGAGTAGTTGGTTGTCATCCAACGCTCACGCAGGTAATGATTGGAGACGTTAGCGATCGCCTAACGCTCCGTATTCAGGCATGTCACGAGTTCAAATCATGAATTCAAGTCAGGAATAAACAGGTTAGGAATTTCATTCTTTACCCAAGTTTTCACTTACCCGACGTCTCGAATAAGGGTTCAAGGGCCTAGTTCAACCGCTGCAAGAAGATATACAGTCGGTCTACAATCATGCACAAGTACATGCAAACTAGCACGCAAGATCAAGTATTTCAAATTCAAAGAGGCCAAGTGCTAGTAAGGACACACTCGCATAACCAAAACCAAGTCACAAGTAGGTTCAACATGTCATGTTGTTCAAGCATTCAAGTATTTCAAGTCAAGATATAGGTCACATGTAAATCAAGTTACTTGTACATGCATAAATGAGATATCCAAAGTTTAGTCAAGTTAGGTCAAGTGCGATAAAGTACACACTCACCCAAGAAATGACAAATCAAGTGCCTAGCAATTTTTGCAATAAGCAGCATGAAACAAGCAATTGGAACACTCACCAATTCTAAGTAGAGCACGTTAAAAGCTCATCTCTGGGTGACTCTTGTATTCACCGTCAAACCTACAAAACAACCAAGATAAAATATTATGGACCAACCATCCAAAACTTAGGTGAACCAAGTTCACATTTAGGCTCAACTATGAGCCATACGCCTATCAAGTTGGCCTCTCAAAAATACAAATTTCGAAGACAAATTCGAAGATGCAAATCAAGGAAAATCCAAGTAGATACTGGGGCAATGGTTCAAGTATAGTTTTGGAGTGAAAAGAAGGCATTTGGACCCAGGAAGCATGAATAACCAAAGAGTTCCCTATTTTAATCCATGGCTGGAAAAATTCTAGCAGCAAAACAGTGAAGAAAACAAGGTAGTTCACCTCCTTAAATTATGATATTCGCTCCAATTCAACCCCCCCATTGTAGTTCAAGGTTTTAGCAAGTGAAATGAGCAAGATTGAGTCCAAAAGACCACCAAACCAAAGGATTTAGGCTAAAAGACAGCAAGGTATAAAGCTGCCCTGCCTTCCAAGAATTTCCAGCAATGAAACAAGCTCAATCATGAGATTTTTACCTACCAAAATGCATGGTTTTCACCCAAGTTCAACACACAAGAATCATAACCAGTGTTTGGAACAAGATTTGGCCAACACTCATGATGAAAGGGTCGAAGAAAAACATGGTAAAGTGCATCACTATCCTCTATGCCCACAAGCAAAATTTGCAGCCAGCAAATTAGAGAAAACTTTCAATGAAAACCTCCATTGCATCTAAAAATCAACACATAAGGCTTAAAGGTTTACCAAGCATCCTAGACAAGCTTACCACAAGATCACCTTAAAATTAATGGAAACCAAGCTGGTTCCTAATCGGCCAGCAAGCAAGGCAGAAAAACAACAAACCTCCCCTAGTTTACTTAAGTTTCTCTTGCACATTTTAAAGTTTAACTTCACAGCAAAACATCCTTATTTTCATCGCAGTTACACAATATATCATATCCAACATGTCATGAGTTTAAAAATCATGAATTTTAGTAAGGAAAGTTGAAATTTGTAGCACTCGAGTACCTTTGAAACGGAAAGTTTTCAGCGAGTATCATTCCTTTGAAAAATCATAACTTGAGTTATAAATGTTAAAAAATCATACAACTTAGCCCGTTAAAAACTAGACTTGAAACACTAACAATCTTTAGAAGATACCTCAAAGAGATTTAGTTCATAAATTGGTCCGAATTGGGTCACAAGCTACTACAACATTTCAGTTTTTACTTGTGCAGGGCAGAATTTTCAGTCAAATTTGCCACTTTTCTGCTGTATATATAGAATGAACCACAACTCAAATTTTATACCGTTAGAAAGCTCTCTGAGTCTAGTTTCAAATGCAACAAACGGAATTCAATTCTGACTTTTTTATACGAAGTTACAGCAAATTTCCAAAAGTTGCGTAGAGCTTCCTATGAAATTTCCAGATTGATAATAATGGCGAGAAAATACTACTTTTGCTAACAAAACCTCGCTCCCTTGACTCATGTTCAACATACACTTGTAGTATAAAGTCTCTAGGGTGTTTTGAGTAAAATTGAACTTAAAATCATCATGAAATTTTGGAAATCAAGGCTAAACATTCAGCCACTGTTTTCAGCCAGCAAGCACATGGTTTCTCATTTGTTTTTCCAATCATTCCTTCAACCAATTTTCCAAGTTTAACCAAACTTACCAAGCAAATCCATAAGATGTTGTCACCTACATAACAAGAGATATCTATAGCTAAAATCTCAATAAGAAAACCACCATATTTGCATATCATATCCAAACCCTAAGAACTCAAACATCAAGTTCATGAATCATCAACTTGGAAAACTTTCAAGATTCATCACAAGATTCACTTATCTTAAACATAAGACAAAGAAAGAAGAAAAAACTAGCATTTTGTTGCCCCTTTTGCCTCCAAAACAAGATGAAAACCAACCAAATCTTCTACCCTTCCAAGCTTATGCCAAGGTTGATGGCCACTCCAAGATGTCTCCTTCCTTTCCCCCACAAAATTAAGCAAGATGGAAACTAGTTTGGATGAAGTTTTCTTCTCCTTTTTCTTCTCCTTTTCCTCCTCAATTTCGTCCCCCCCCTCTCTCTCTCTCTCCCTTGTGTGTTTTTGTTTTCTTTTTTGCAAAACAAGGAATGGAAATGATAAGGTCAACTTAGCCCTTGAAGTCTTTAACTAATAACTCTTGGTTCCAATGATGACACTTGTCAAGTTTTCCCTTAATGTCTATTTTCATTTGGCTTAATTCTCTCCAATTGCACTAAACTCCTTTTCTCCCACTAAATTCCACACACACCCCACTAAAAATCACTACAACCTCGCTAATACTGTGAAACTTAACATGTACCAAAGTATGAAAGATAAACTCTTACACAATCGTTAAGTATTCAAGAAATTAAGGCAAGTGAATGAAACCAAAAGAAAGTATAAATTAACTTATTCCGAAATAAGGAAAATTATAAGAAAAATATAAAAACAAAAAATTTTTGAGTTCTCACACTCTCTCCCCCTTAAAAGAATTTTGTCCTTGAAATTCTAACCTCTCCTCACAAAACTCTATTCTACAGGGTTTCCTTTACATCTCAAGAGCTTCCCCTCACTCATGCCGCTACCACAAATTTGCCTAGAGGGAAAATCTTAATAACGTAATGGCTAAATTAACATGCTAAGAAAGGTCAATGAAGGTATCAAAAGGTGAAAGGTGACATAAACTTCAAACTCGTTGAAACGAAGATACGAAACTTGGTTACTACTCTTGCTAGTTCTTGAACTCATACACTATACGTTGATAAATCGTCCACAACGTAAGACCCCTCTTATCTTTGCAATTGTACCATTAGACCCGAATTATCCCTCTCTATTCAAAATTTCTTCCTTTCGAACCACAAATGAAGAATTCTCGTTTAAATCCAAGATTAAATTATAGTAATTGATTCATAGATAAGGATTCAACGCCGCTCAACCATAGACATTTAATATTAAGTTCGCTGCATCTAAAACATGCACCAGTTTTCAAATAACATAATCCCATATGAATTTTGTTACAGGTTTCACACTTAGCAGCTACGCATCTTTCTTGAAGCGTCCATTCTTTCTTTTCTTCTTCCCTTTATCCTTCATAGCAAGTTCATCTTCACTAATCGCTTTACGTTTCTCTTTAGTATCGTGGGAACTTCTTTCACCCCTTTTAACTTGATTGCTAGAAATGTCTTGAGATGCTACCAAACTAGGCAAATACACTAATTCAAACTTATTCCACACCTCCTCCGGGATCCCTTCATATATCTTTTCCAGTTCTATGTTCTTGTGCAGCAGTTCAATTTTCTCCGAATATTCTTCTTTCCATCGTCCTTCACAGTGGTCAGCCAATCTCTTTTGAAACTCTACTTCTTTTGAAGAATCTCTATTTCCTTATGCACATCAGCCAAATTTGTCATCTCACTGATTCACTTAAACTCAAGTGATTGCCTGCTAGCAAATCAAAGGATCGAAATGAGTAACTAATCACAATTGAAAACTCTAACTATATAACTCTTCCGTTTTTTTGCTTACAGGACACCCAATAAACATGGATCACACAACTACTTACTCCTATTCTTAGGTCTTCCCACAAAGATTACTATCATCGATTATACATATAACAAAATACGGAATCGTATTCTTTAAAGTGAAAGTTCCGCACCCTAACTCACTCTTCTTTATACACTCACTTACAAACTTGCTCAAGAAGAAACCGTAACCTCTTATTCCCGCCAGTGCCTTTTGCATTCCTCCGTCAAGGTAGTCATCCTAATTCTGTCAAAATTTGCATACAAGTATAGAACCCGCATCCTTGTCTCCAAAATCTCCATACATAATCCAAAACTTGTAGAGAAATAGGAATCAAACCCAGGTTCCAATGTAGCATCGAAAAAGGGTAGGAAATAGACTGGGTGGTCAAGCAAGAGTTTAAATAAACTCAAAAGAAATACATATGTAACTGTAATCAAATCGCAGCAAAATCAAGGAAACACGGGACAAGGGTACATAGGTATAAGAGAAATGAAACAGGTCTACAATACTAGCACCTCAAACATTCACGACGACCGCAAAGCCAGCCATCATCTATAGAAACCCTAGCCAATCATTCACTAGATTAGTCCATGATAGCATTCCTCAATCCAATCTTCTCGATCGGTTCATTTCCTAGGTCAAATATTAGAATCTTCTGCGCCTTGACCTTTGCCATCAAAAATTACCTCAAGTGCAATCAAGATACCGACACTTATTCTAGTGCACTCCATTTTTTGGTATTCGGGTACAAGAATCCGAAACAAGGAGAATTCACGTATCAGGCCGTACGCTCCCAAGTGCAAATCAACCAAGTTTGAGATTTCTACTTGACGTACATATCTATCTTCTCCAAGTATCATGATAAAGGTTTTACGCCTATAACGGTCATGATTCACAGCTTACGCTCAAGAAGAGTACCTAGTCCTTTACACTTGTTCACATAATCGGAACCATAACACCACTTGGCCCCAAGTTCACCTCGCGCAGAAACCACGCAAAGCAACTTTGATACCACTTGCGACAGCCCTACCTCCCTCTAAGGCATATCCAAGGATTTGGCGGACCGTCTGCCCAACTTTCGCCAGGACTCACTCACGCACCACGAAATTTACAAAATAATAATCTCAATAATAAGAGTATTAACAATTACAACCTTAAATATATAACCGTGGACATCAAATGTCCAAACAATCTCTTAATACAGCTAAGGAGTCAAGCTTACAAAATAAAACCAAGAAAGTGCGCTAGAGAGCTAAGGAGTGCTCACGCGAGCGGCCAACCAAATCTTAGACAAAGACTATGCCTTCTCCACTCCCACTCTCATGTTCTCACCCCTGTAAGGAAAATAAAATTCATGGAATGAACTAGAAACCCAATGAGGATCGAGAACAGGCAAGTAAACTAGCAGGCATGATACCATTAAGTCAAACTTGAATAGAGTAGGACATAATGCATAGTAAATCTAGTAACCAGATAGATCATGCAATAGTGTACAGTAAAGAACACGTTCATGGCAAAGGATATGGGTTGCTCTCAGGAGCAGGTTCTACCGCAGCTTGTTCAGGGTCCGTTGACTCTCCGTCAACCATGAAATTATAATGTCTGTAGATCACCACTAAACGTCGATCTCCGTCCACCAATCAACCCCCTACCGGCCCGAACACCAATCAAGTACCTAGAGTTCGTCAATCTTCTTGACCAATCCCTTATTGGTTCGATTCAACCTACTAGCCCTGGGTTGAGCTTATTGCCCAGGTATTCAAATATTCAAGATCTGGGCCCCAAGTATTCAAGCATTCAAGAGTGGAGTCGTTGGCTGTCATCCAACGCTCACGCAGGTAATGATTGGAGACATTAGCTATCACCTAACGCTCTGTATTTCAGGCATGTTCACAAGTCCAAGTCATGAATTCAAGTCAGGAATAAATAAGTTAGAAATTTCGTCCTTTACCCAAGTTTCCACTTACTCGACGTCTCGAATAAGGGTTCAAGGGCCTAGTTCAACCGCTGCAAGAAGATATACAGCCTATTTACAATCATGCACAAGTACATGCAAGTCCGCACGCAAGATCAAGTATTTCAAATTCACGGAGATCGAGTGCCAGTAAGGACACACTCGCCTAACCAAGACCAAGTCACAAGTAGGCTCAACATGTCATGTTGTTCAAGCATTCAAGTATTTCAAGTCAAGATATAGGTCACATGTAAATCAAGTTACTTGTACATGCATAAATGAGATATCAAAGTTTAGTCAAGTTAGATCAAATGCGATAAAGTACACACTCGCCCAAGAAATGACAAATCAAGTGCCTAGCAAATTTAGCAATAAGCAGCATGAAACAAGCAATTGGAACACTCACCAATTCTAAGTAGAGCACGTTAAAAGCTCGTCTCCAGGTGACTCTTGTATTCACCGTCAAACCTACAAAACAACCAAGATAAAATATTATGGACCAACCATCCAAAACTTAGGTGAACCAAGTTCACATTTAGGCTCAACTATGAGCCATACGCCTATCAAGTTGGCCTCTCAAAAACACAAATTTCGAAGACAAATTCGAAGACGCAATCAAGGAAAATCCAAGTAGATACTAGGGCAATGGTTCAAGTATAGTTTTGGAGTGAAAAGAGGACATTTGGACCCAAGAAGCATGAATAACCATAGAGTTCCCTATTTTAATCCATGGCTGGAAAAATTCTAGCAGCAAAACAGTGAAGAAAACAAGGTAGTTCGCCTCCTTAAATTATGATATTCGCTCCAATTCAACCCCCCCATTGTAGTTCAAGGTTTTAGCAAGTGAAATGAGCAAGATTGAGTCCAAAAGACCACCAAACCAAATGACTTTAGGCTAAAAGATAGCAAGGTATAAAGCTGCCCTGCCTTCAAGAATTTCCAGCAATGAAACAAGCTCAATCATGAGGTTTTTACCTACCAAAATGCATGGTTTTCACCCAAGTTCAACACACAAGAATCATAACCAGTTTTTGGAACAAGATTTGACCAACACTCATCATGAAAAGGTAGAGGAAAAACAAGGTAAAGTGCATCACTAGCCACTCGGCCCACAAGCAAAATTTGCTGCCAGCAAATAAGAGAACATTTCCAATGAAAACCTCCATTGCATCTAAAAATCAACACATAAGTAAGGATTAAAGGTTTACCAAGCATCCTAGACAAGTTTACCACAAAATCACCTTAAAATTAATGGAAACCAAGCTGGTTCCTAATCAGCCAGCAAGCAAGGCAGAAAAACAACAAACTTCCCCTAGTTTACTTAAGTTTCTCCTCCACATTTTAAAGTTTAACTTCATGGAAAAACACCCTTATTTTCATCACAGTTACACAATATATCATATCCAACATGTCATAAGTTTAAAAATCATGAATTTTAGCAAGGAAAGTTGAAATTTGTAGCGCTCGAGTACCTTTGAAATGGAAAGTTTTTAGCGAGCATAATTCCTTTGAAAAATCATAACTTGAGTTATATATGTTAAAAAATCATATAACTTGGCCCGTTAAAAACTAGACTTGAAACAATAACAATCTTTAGAAGATACCTCAAAGAGATTCAATTCATAAATTGGTCCAAATTGGGTCACAAGTTACTACAACATTCCTATTTTTACTTGTGCAGGGCAGAATTTTCATTCAACTTTGCCGATTTTCTGCTGTATATATAAAATGAACCACAACACAAATTTTATACCGTTAGAAAGCTCTCTAAGTCTAATTTCAAACGGAATTCAATTCTGACTTTTCTATATGAAGTTATAGCAAATTTCCGAAAGCTGCGCAGAGCTTCCGGCGAAATTTCCAAATTGCTAATAATGGTGAGAAAATGCTACTTTTGCTAACAAAACCTCACTCCCTTGACTCAAGCTCAACATACACTTGTAGTATAAATCTCTAGGGTGTTTTGAATAAAATGGAACTTAAAAATCATCATGAAATTTTGGAAATCAAGGGTAAACATTCAGCCCCTATTTTCAGCCAACAAGCACATAGTTTCTCAATTGTTTTTTCAATCATTCCTTCAACCAATTTTCCAAGTTTAACCAAACTTACCAAGTAAATCCATAAGATGTTGTCACCTACATAACAAGAGATATCTATAGCTAGAATCTCAACAAGAAAATCACTATATTTGTGTGAGGATCGTAAAATTTCCTTATTATATATCATTTAATTCTATTTCTTTTCATACATTTTCTTTATTTTATTTTACTACCTTAATTTTCTAGACCTTTTATAAGTGAATATAGTTTTAAAACATTTTTTTCGAGTATAAGTTAGTTCGGGTTAATTTGGAAGTGTATTAAGGACGTGGGACCCGCTAGTACGGTAAGTGCGATAAATTTTGACAACTAATTGAAGTTTTGTATTAAGGGATATAAATTTACAAGGTGCTAGGAGACAATTAGAGGTTATCTAGATAGATTAACCATTGGGAGAAAGAAGAAAAGCTTAAACCCTAAAAGGTGCCAAGTGTCGCGACCCGATTGGAGTTGGATTTTGACCAAAGGTTTCACAACTTTCGTAAAACTAATTTTGACCAAGATTTTCTCATTTTTTTTTCCTTGTTGGCCGGCTACCTTGAGAGGAAAAACCAAGAGAGTTTCTTCAACTTCAACTTCAATTCTTGCTAAAATCTTGAGTTTCAACCGTTGAATCGTCAAATTACTCCATCAAAGTTGCTTACTAAGGAGGATTAAAGTTTTTAGTGGAATAAATTTGGGAGGAAAGGCACTAAGCTACTATCTTTCTTGTGGTTCTAAGGTATCTTGCCAAGTAGTCTCTTTTACTCCTAATACTAGCTTATTTGTGGTTTAAGGTTGCAAAATATGAAGCTTTATGAGAATATTTCCATGGTTTGAAGTAGTTTTATGGTAAATTTCAGTTTTATGGTGAAAATTCTGGTCACATGTGATGCTTGAGGGTTTTTCATGTTATGATAGCTTTGCTATATGAATTATTGAGGTATTATGTGCTAGATGGACTTGCCTAAAGAAATTTCCAACTTGGGTGCGAAAATTCCAGCTTTAGGGTTTCTAATTTGAGCTACCATTTGGTTGTATTTGAAGGGTATTGTGACCCTAATTTGGTGTGTTCAATAGCTTGTGATTTATATAGGAAATTGTGGCTGAAATGAGATGAGATTGGGTGTTGATGTTTGGTTGGATAAGTAAAGAAACAAGGGAAGTGCTGCTGAAATTTTCGCAGGAACCCTTCAGCAAGTTTCGAAAATTTGCTATATCTTGTTGTAGAAATATCAGAATTAAGCTCTGTTTGTTGCGTTTTAAACTAGACTCATAGAACTATAAACCGTGAAAATTTCAGACCCTGGTTCTGTCTGTACGATTTATGGTGATTTTTTCAAATTTGACTGAAATTGCATACCTGTTCTGTCTTCTACTGGATAAAACAGCAATTTGAGGCTCGAATTTGACTGACTTGTGATCTAAATCTTATAAATATGTCTTCTGAGAAATTTTACCCCTTTGAGTCTATTTTTCTGGCGGTATCAATTTTATCAATTTTGGACTTAAGAATCTTGAGATATGAAATTTTCAAATGGTGGTGCGCAAAACTGGAAAATCCTATTTTCCTAAATTGTCCTTACTCTCATTTTCCATCTTAAGTTTGGAGTTAGTAAATCATTGTAGGTATGGTTTTTGGTAGAAGTGAAGGGTTTGGGGTCAATTATGTTCTTAGGACCAACCGTTATCTTTTTACTCCAAAGCCGCCTTTTATCTCCTTGTACTAGTAGTTAACTCGGAGAGGCATACGATTTGTAGTCGAGCCTCATTTATGTATTCTGTTTACTGGATTCGTGAATGTGGGAACTATAATTGTTTTACCTTGGTTATTCTAGGGTTTCTCGGTGATTAAAGCCATACTTTGGGTGAAAAACTTTTGAAGTCTTTTGCTTGAACTGGTGAGTGTACCACTCCCTTAAATTGGTGCTTATCTGATTTATCTGTACTTACAATTTGCAACCTGATTATCTGTGACTTCTGTATACTCTGTATGAAACGAGAGTGTACTTTATCACACTCGTCTCTTTCGTCTATCTGTTCTGGTTCCTGTATATGTTTGAATCTGTTATCTGTATTTGTTTTGATGTCGTGTGGAGGTTTGTATCCAATGACCCTTCTGTAACTTTTGAGCTCAAAACCTGTGGCTAGTTACTCTAGTCGAGCCGGCAAGGGTCTGGTCGATTAGATAACGAACCACGGTAGTCTGTTCTAGGAAATCTTTGGGTATTAGAGACTCTAGATTTCCGGTATACTCGAGTATTATCACTTCTGTTTCGGAATATTTTGCGGGCCCGAAAACGGGTATGTTTGGTGGACAGAATTTGGTGTAAAGTGGTGATCTACTGGACTAGTTCCTTTATTTGAAAGTTGACGGAGTGTCAACTACTGTTTGATCAAACTCTGGTAAAGCAAAAAGGGGAATTTGGCTCTTGAGAGCCACCTGTATCCTTTCTATTTGAAGTCTCTGTTTACTACCTTATCTGGCGTATATATTTGACTACGTGTACTTCTGGTACCTCATTGAGCGTAAGCTCACTCGGTTCCCGTTACTTTGTTTTCTTTACAGGAATACTACTATGGAAATCATGATTTTTGGAAAGGAAAGTTGAACTAGTAGATGTATATGATTTTGTTGAGCTCCTTTGTAACAAAACCCCAGTCGTAGTTTGTACATGTATGAAGAATGAATTATTATGGCTTGTGTTTCAGGTTATTTTGTTGAAGCTCCGATGTACATATGTATTTAAGTGCTTAATCATGTATATTAATTGTATTTGTTGTGATGATACGTTATTATGGCTCTGGTGAATGTTTCTTGTAACCATTGGGGAAATCGAGCGAGTGCGAAACTTGAACAAGGAAGAAAAGTATTTTGGCGGGAAAGTATTCACCGAATCGGGTCGTATATTCGGCCAGTTCTGGGCCGGATTGGCAGGGGAGATTGGAAAATTTCGGTTTCGCCACTGCCTCGAATCCGGCCAGTAATCCGGCCGGATTGTGACGTGGCAGCGGGTACTTTCATTTTGTTTTCAATTTTCATTGGCGGCATCGTATCAACGTGCTATTGCATCGCTTAATTTAGTTAATTTGGTTTCTGAGAGTTCATTTTCTCGAAGTCGTTTTGTGCGTTTTGTAGGGTTTATGTATGTTCCGGATTCGTAGTCCCGGCGAGAGTTGGGCAGGCGGTCCGCCGAACCCTTTGGTTCGCCTTAGGGGGAGGTAGGGCTGTCACAATTTGCATATCATATCCAAACCCTAAGAACTCAAACATCAAGTTCATGAATCATCAACTTGGAAAACTTTCAAGATTCATCACAAGATTCACTCATCTTAAACATAAGACCAAGAAAGAAGGAAAAACTAGCATTTTGTTACCTCTTTTGCCTCCAAAACAAGATGAAAACCAACCAAGTCTTCTACCCTTCCAAGCTTATGCCAAGGTTGATGGCCACTCCAAGATGGCTCCTTCCTTTCCCGCACAAAACTAAGCAAGATGGGAAACTGGTTTGGATGAAGCTTTCTTCCTCTTTTCCTCCTCAATTTCGTCCCCCCCTCTCTCTCTCTCCCTTGTGTGTTTTGTTTTCTTTTTTGCAAGACAAGGAATAAAAATGATAAGGTCAACTTAGCCTTGAAGTCTTTAACTAATAACTCTTGTTCCAATGATGACACTTGTCAAGTTTTCCCTTAATGTCTATTTTCATTTAGCTTAATTCTCTCCAATTGTACTAAACTCCTTTTCTCCCATTAAATTCCACACGCACCCCACTAAAAAATCGCTACAACCTTGCTAATGTGTGAAACTTAACATGTACCATAGTATGAAAGATCAACTCTTGACACAATCGTTAAGTATTCAAGAAATTAAGGCAAGTGAATGAAACCAAAAGAAAGTATAAATTAACTTATTCCGAAATAAGGAAAATTATAAGAAAAATATAAAAACAAAATTTTTGAGTCCTTACAAACGGGATTCATATCAGCTGTATCAGAGCTAGTTGGTTATTTTCTAGATTATATCCTTGTTTTTTTTCTTTCAATTCATTAGTTTGTTGATAAAGTCAATTCGTACTAGTCAGAGCTAGTCCTTGTTTTTTTGTTGATAGTGTTTCTAGTGATCATCATGGTTTTTGTTATTCATCGTGTTTTGTCTCCTATCACAATATGTCCAAAGTCTTAGTCATTTGTTTCTTGTTGTTTTATTCCAGAATTTTGTGTTAATTTGTGTTGTTTCTTGGTGGGAGTTTTTCAGCGAATTGTTCCATTGCGTCTTGTCATTGTTCTAGGTGATTCTTGTTGCAATCTATCCAGAACCTGTAATCGTTACTTTCTATTGTTTTTGTCTAGATTATAGTGTCAATTGGTGCTGTTAATTTGTATCGTTTTGGTCATGAAACAGCCCAACAAAATAAAAAAATTTCCAGTCGTTAGTTTCTTTCTTCTTAGTCACATATCATAATTAGAGTTTGTTGTTTCTAGTTGCTGGCCACATTTGTTCTTGCTGTTTTCATCCATTTTCTTGTTCCAACATTTCGTAATATTATTGTTTCTTGATTATAGTTAGGGTTTCAAGTTGTTACAAGAAAAGTCAGTCATTAGTTTTTCTTTGGAAAAGTTTCTTGTCATAACTTTCTTGCAAGAAAACCAAAACTTGTTCTTGCATGTAATGAAGTGCAGAAACTGGACTGAAGCTAAAGACATGTACTAGGGAAGCAGAAAGGAAGAAGGTGTGAAATCCAGTAACTGAAGGCGTGGTCATAAGGAAGAACTTCAGCAAAGGCGCGTTCACTCAACCACGCCTTTGCTGGGTTTCACCTATTATAACAGAAAGGCAAGAAGCGCAGCAACTTGCAGCTACAATTAGAACACGTGTTTGATTCTTATTAGTGTGGTTAGGAGTTTGTTAGAAATTGATAACTTTATAAGCAGGCATGTCTGCTTCATGGAGCTCAGCCTTTTGAATTATTTCATCCGAATTTGTTGTAGTAACTTGAGGAGCAATCCTCATTTTTTCCCTCCCAAATTTCCTTCAGATCTTCCCCCCTTCTTAGCTAAATTCATTACCTCTGTTCTTGTAATTTGTTTTCCAGATTCATTAATGAAAGTTGAGCTCATTACAATCACTGTTCCATTGGCTATTTACTGAATTATTACAATCAAGTTTGCTTCCTTTATATTTTCTGCACTCTGGCTTCTGTACCATAATAGTGGTATCAGAGCTAGCTAGGAAGCCATTGAGAATTGACTAAAAACCAAGACGAGATGAGAAAGGAGATAACTGAATTGGGAAATGTAGTTAGAACTTTTGCTAACAAAAGTGATGGACTGGAGCAAGCTGTGAGGATCATGGAGCACAAGCAGGAGAGCACTGAGAAAGCTCTCAAAAACCTGGATCAGAAGTATTAAGGTATGATGAACATGATGGCACAAATGATAGCAAAATTAAACGACAAAGGGAAGGATATAGAGGGCAACAGCTTAGAGTCAGAATCAGGACACATGGAAGATAGCAGGAGAAGGGAGGTACAGAAAGGAGTTCGAGATAGATATGAGTCCAAGGAGAGCAGAACATTCGCCAGGCTACCTAAAGTGGATCTGCCAACATTCACTGGGGAGAACCCAAGGGAGTGGATCAGGAAGGCCAACAAGTACTTTAAGATCAATGGAGTAGAGGAGGAAATGAAATCTGAAGTTGCAGAACTCTATTTCGGGGATAAAGCAGATATATGGTTTCATGGTGTGTTCAATGACAGGGAGGCTATTCCATGGGAAGAGCTCTGCAATGCACTATATGAGAGATTTGGAGATGGCTCCCCTGAAGAAGCAATAGAAGAATTCAACAAACTAATGCAGACAAGATCAGTAGCTGACTACTTGGAGAAATTTGAAATGTTCAAAGCCTTGGTAATGCCTTCCCTTCCTCATCTACAAGATTGCTATTACAAAACCTGTTTCCTTAGTGGATTGAAAGAGGAGATAGTAACCATGGTAAAAATGGCCAAACCTAAGACACTAGCAGATGCTATAGAGGCTGCCAAACTGTAGGAGAGGAACCTGAGAGCCCTTCAGAGGATCCATAAAACCACTTCCCATAGCCCCAACTTTCAGAAACCTTTGCTTAAAGCCCCAAACTACTCAAAATTTCCTGACAAACCCCGAAGCTATCCCAAATTCCCTGACAAACAGATCCCTAAAACTCATAATAACTACACCAATACTCAGAACCAGTTCAAAAAAATCACCCCAGCAGAAATTAACCATAGTAGGGAGAAGGGACTTTGCTTTAAATGTGCTAAACCTTATACTAGAGGACATGTGTGCAGACAGTCTCATTTAAACCTATTGTTAATGGAGGAGGAAGAGATGGCAGCTACTGAGGTAGAGGGAGAGAAAAAAGATGAGACTGATGTATTCTGTGACTGTATTGGAGGGGAATTAGAAAACGAATACATAGAAGTTTCTAGCCATGCCTTAGCAGGGGGGAGTGAACACAAAACCATCAGGATAAAAGGGATGATTAAGGGGAAGACCATTATTGCACTGGTTGACAGTGGCAGTACACACTGTTTCATTAATGAACAAGTGGCTAGAAACCTGAAATTAGGAACAAAAAGGGAGACTCTGTCAGTGAGAGTGGCAAATGGAGAAAAACTGCAGTCTAGAAACATTTCCAAGCCTGTGACATGGAAAATGCAGGGATATGAGTTTCAACATTAGTTCAATACCCTGAGGTTGGGGAGGTATGATATGATACTAGGAGTTGATTGGTTAGCCATGTATAGTCCAATGGAATTTGACTTTAGAGGTTTAAGTATGAAGTTCAGGAAGGGAAAACAACAAGTGGGGTAGAAAAGGACATTTCTTTATGGGATTCCTTTTGTTGTCATCACAATAGGTTGCAAAGGGTCCTAGAAGAACAAATTTTTTCTGATCATTTATTGAAATTTATTGTAAATTGTGTTTTGTATGTCAGATTGCTACTGATTTTGTGTTCATTTTTAATTGTATGCACAATAAAAAATGCTGATTAAAATTATTCTTTATTGTGTTTTTGTGTTGGTGTAGAAAATAGAAGAGGTGCATTTTCAATTAAACTTCACCATGAGGGTAAAATTAAGGGAGAGAAGTACAAGAGTTATGATGGGGGAGAGATAGACTACTTTGACATGTGCCATGCAGATTTTATGTTGCTACAACTAATAAATAGAATGGTTGAGAAATGTGGGCACCGAGGGACCATGTTGTATTATTACATTGACACTAGAAGTGACTTGAACCATGGACTGAAGGAACTTCAAATGGATGAAGATATGCAAGGATTCTATGATTTTGTGTATGAGTATAAGTTAATGGAGGTTTACTGCGATCATTTGACATTAGAAGAAATATATGAGCTTGATAGGCAAAAGAAAGAGCAGATGGAGGAACTATTGAGGAAGTCTATGGATGCCATAGAGGTGATTGAAGATGTTGCTAATGTAGCTCCAAAAAAACTAGTGAGACCTCGTGCTAGGAAAAAAACTGTTGCTGCTCTGGAGTGGAAGCATGACTGTCCAATTCGAGAGTTTGGTAATAGTACTACAATTGTGGAACCAATTATAGAAGTGAACAGGGCAAATGAGGCAAGAAATGGGAGCGATGAAGCAACCATTCACAACGAAATGCATAATAGGACTGAGTATGATTCGAGTTTTGATCACAGAGGAGATTTTGATGATTGCAATGAATATTGCCAAGATGAACAAATGTATGAACAAGAGTGTGAGTAGCACATGGAGACCAAGACTCTTTTGTTGGGTCCCAAAAAGAGGGCCAATCAGGATGGTCACCTCCAATAGAGTCCCTTTAACATGATAAACCAACTACAAAAAGTCATCATGAAGACTCTACCTTCGGACATGAGCCACCAACCAAGGGCCAGAGGCAAGGGAGAAAAAGGCAACAAACCAGAAATTTCATTAGAAAAGGGAGTGATGAAGCGCAACAGACCCAAGCCACAGGTACAGAACATGAAGGTGGAGCAGGTGGACCCGAGCACAATCCACTAATAAATGACACCTTGGATGTGGAGCTCCATAGTGATCTTGATGCAAGTGAAGATGAGGATGCTCCAATGATGTATACCAGCTTCAATATTGCCAGAGATAGTTGGACTCCACAATTTCATGTTGGCCAGAAATTTGGTACCAAAAAGCAGATTAGAATTGCCATAAGAAAACGATGCAATCATGACTTGCAGACCAATCTATATCTATACAAGTGACAAGACAAGATTGAGAGCTAAGTGTAGGCATCCTAATTGCAAGTGGTACATGTATGCTTCCCAGGTTCCAGTATCGAGTACATTTTGATTTTGTACTTAAGAGGATGTTTGATGTACACATTAATTGTAGCCATGCTTGGAGGAACAAGATATGTCTTCAGAGTGGGTGGCAGAAAAATTTGAAGAGTCAGTCCGTACAAACATGAAAATGCCAGTTGGACAGTTGTTGCAAAATGTTGATCAATAGTTTCAATTGTGAAATCACCAGAAACAAAGGGTGCAAAGCATTGGCCGTAGCTAAAGCAAACATTTGAGGTTTAGCAGTTGAGCGATATTCTCCCATTGGAAAATATGCAGCAAAATTACACAAAACACATCCTAACACCACCATCGACATCAGGTACTCCCCGAGACCTGATCCCCAAAGCAATCTTAAGTTCATGTGGTTGTATTGTTGTTTGGGAGCACTAAAAAATGGTTTCAAAGAAGGATGTAGGTCTCTTATTGCCTTGGATAGGTGCCATACTAGGCGACCATACCCTGACCAACTATTGACTGCTATTGGGGCTGATCCTAATAATGGATGGTGGCTAATAACTTGGGGTATTGTTGAAAAAGAGGCAAGAGAGCAATGGCATTGGTTTTTAAGTTTGTTGATTGAAGATTTGGACATACCTCGTGGAAGTAGTGAATATACATTCATTTCAGACCAACAGGAGATAAGTCCCTATCATTCACTTCGCTGTTATTTCATGTAAGGGACTAACACACAGCTAATATGTGCTTATTTACTATCTTGACATTGGTAGAGTCTTGATAGTGTTTGCTTGTGCTGTTGCCGTATGCTGGACATAGATTTTGTGTACAGAAGATGTACAGAAATTTTAAGAAGAAGCACCCTAAGGAGCTCCTCAAGCAGAAATTTTGGAACATTGCTACAGTTACAACAGTTGAGTTTCATGCTACAGCATTAGAGGAGTTGAGAGAATTTGACTAGCATGCTTATGCATGGGTTAAAAAGGCAATATCACCCCAACATTAGTGTAAGGATTATTTCCTATACCACATCAAATCTAACATGCTTGTCAATAATTTGTTTGAAACCTTTAATTCAAATATATTGAATTATAGAGACTTGCCCATCATTGGATTGTGTGAGGGGATTAGAGGGTTCCTTATAGGAAGAATAGAAAGTAGGACTACTTGGATAAGGAAATGTAGTGGTCCCATTAGTCCAACAATAAAGATTTTCATTGACGAAAGAGAGAAACTTTCTAGGAGATGGCATCCAATTTCAAATGGTAAGGGAGGGTATCAAGTCAGTGGGTCAAGGGGGGAACAGTTTGTTATATCCTTAAAAAGAGAAAACATGTACTTATAATTTGTGACAAATTAGTGGCCTTCCATGTTGTCATGCAATCTTGGCCATTATTAAAATTGGTAGGGACCCTGTGAATATGCACATGATTGTTATAGTAGAGATGCCTTTTTGGCAATTTATGATAATGTACTCTATCCAATAAGTGGCAAATCCTTGTGGCTTGAAAGCGACATTCCTGACTTGGATCCCCCCATACCATGTGTTCCACTTGGTCAGCCCAAAAAATCAAGAAGGAAGGATAGCACTGGAACAAGGAGTGGTGTCCAAGTTGGAAGGGATAATGTGCAAAGGCTGAGGTAACATGTGATCATGCACTGCAGAAAATGTGGGCAGGCAGGTCACAATAGTGCTACTTGCAAACATGTTCCAGATTTTGGTGTTGCTCGTCCATCTCACTTTGCTGGCACTACCAAACCTACTAGAAAATCTGCTATGAGAGCTGCCACAAAATTTGGTAGAAATATTTCTAGGAATGCTGGTACATGTGCTGAATCTAGTTTACATAAAGGTGATTCTGGTACAAGATATTCCCGAACATAAAGCATTTACACAGTCTGAAACTTTTAGCAAGAGAAGAGGGGCAATCAAACAACACTAACACTACCCCTGTTATGCCTTCACAAGCCAATAGTATTGGACATATGGAAATTTGTAATGCCAAAAATGAACAAAGACCGAATGCTATTGCTACAACAACCAACCAAAACAAAATATTGAAAGACTAATGCACCAGTTAATCCTGAATTTTGGTCCTACTGTTTTAACATTTTTCTTACTTTTTTTTAACTTACAATGTGGTTATACTATCTATATTTGCTGCCCACATATGAGGAAGATTAGGCCTACAACTACTGACCAAGATACTAGTGGCACTGTTGGACATATGAATTCTGGTACTCATAATAAGATAGAGCAAGGCAAGAGAAAGTTGAGTGATATATAAAATCATGATCAACACTAACTACGAATACCTTGGCAAAGAACCTCCTTTTAAGGGTGGTAGATGGGCTAGAAGTTGAAGAAGCACCAGAGGTGGATGTTCAGCTTAAGGGGTCCATGATGTTGACTGATTTTCTTTTCTTTTGTTTTTTCGACTAAAATAGTCTTTTGTATGGTATCTGTTGTCTGAGATTGACAGATTTAAGAGGCTTGACATGCTTAAATGAATGGTAACTTTTGTTGGATGTTTAAAGTGTTCGCTTGATACTTTTGTCAATTGATTGTAATTATGGACAACTAATAGAAGCTGAAATACTGACTGATGCTTTTGTCAATTGTTGATATATATGTTGATTTTGCCTTCTCCAGTTATGTCGATTTGCATTTGCCATGTATAACACCAAAGGAATAGCTCATGCCTAAATTCACAACTATAACATTGTAGGGAAAGAAACTTCCATTCCAAAAGGGAGAATAACACCTGACAAAATAAAGTGTAAACATCAGTATTACTCCTAGCAATATATACAACAAACAAAACTACCTATAAGAAGTTACCTGCTACAATGGTGTCCTAATATCCATCGATTTGCAACTTGCCAAAATAATGTCCATTTCTAGGCCCCATAATCCATATCGATATAGTCACAATTGCTCAGACCGCAACAACAAAAACAATGAACAATTTTTCCCTCAGCTTACTCCCAAGTTTCTCTTTCAGTTTTCCAACTTGGACCTCTATTTTTTCAACTTTGTTTTGCCATCTTTGAACATCTTCTCACAATGCTTCATTCTCCGATTCTAGCCTATTTACTTTCCTCAGAATACCAGGTATTACTTGCTTCAAACGAGCACATATTTCATCATCATACCACTCCTAATGGCCACATCCATCAACCCAACCAAAATTATTTGTCCCATCAAATAGTAAAACACACCTTTTAATTTCCCAACTTTAATCTCCAAAAAAAAAAAACTCACGCAATCACAAGCACATTCAAGGTATCTCCTTGTTGGGTTTTTATTAGTCCATGAACTCTTTAAAATGGTTTTTGTTTTGCATTGAAAAAAAAGAGTTGCTTTCTTACGTCTTGACATCGTGGAGCTTCAACTTGCCCAGCATAGTAGAGATTCCAAAATAGTTACTAAACTCACCTCAGATCTGGTCACAAAATCTCAAGAGAATGATGGGTTCAAGAAAGTTGGGACAAACTACTTTGATTCGATCGTTTATAAAGATAAAAGTTAGCCAAAGAGGTGAACCAATGATTTTGCCTCTTCAAAATCAAGCCCGCAAGTGGAGGTAAAGGAATTCTAGTTGTCTTAACGGTGAAATTACATAGAATGCTACAAAACATGCACTTTAGTTAGTTCAGTGACATTTTTGGCTAACAAATTACTTTAGTGACCGGAACAAGCACTAGTATATGGTTTAGTGACATTTTTTGTGATTTATTCTATTTTTACATGAGAAATGATTTAGGACAGGTGTTCTGCTATATGAAAAAAGGAGGAAAACAAATCAAGAAAGGTTGAGAGACAATAATATCTATTAGACGGAAGGATTGAATGCATGGCACAAAATTGAACTCCAACAATCAGCGAGCACTTACTAAATGTAGCCTCTCGGACGAAAAATAAAACTATAGGATGTCCAAAAGATAGACCAAAATGTTGGACACATCGATCAGACGTTCATCTCTTCTATCGGCCATTCACAATTGAAAGTGGAACTCAAACATTTTGCTTGTCTCATATGCAAGACTATCAAACATAATGGCAGTAATAAGTGTTGCAAAGATATGTAAAGTATCTTTTGATTGTAGCATATCCAAAATGTTGTATTGGATATGACATCAATTTGTGGCAAAAAAGAGTATCATAAATAATGGACTAGTATTCTTTTCGAAATAAAGTTCAGTGCTACAAAAGAGCATAATACGCAATCGAAATTGACACCACTCAAACCAAAGACTGCTATTTTATTGCTAATAATATCAAAAGTCAAGTCAACTTCATTTTAGCAACAAACCAAATACAAAAAAAAATTCCTACTCTTTGGACTTAAAAGTTATACTAAAAATGAATATATATTCCTAATACATTAAGTTTTTTATTTCTTATCCAAGTGATTGGAATTAGCATGCTAACTCTAAAATCAACAACTTGTCCAGACATCATATCCGACAAACCAGCAAGGCACAAATGAATTCATATTGAAATAGACATAATAATGACCGTCATATTATTGTCCAAAAATGAACTCAATTAGTACCTTAGATACATCAATTCTCTTTCAAGAACCTAAAACCAACAGATGTGAATTGGCCCTATATTACGAAAAGGAAGAAAATTTTTTTATGCATCTTATGCCATACTAAATTTGTGGCTAAGATAAAGAAGTCCAAGTTCCGATAGAATAATAATATAGTATAAATCGTGAAAAATATCTTAACTATGATAAAAAAATTCAAATCCTATATAATGTGAACTAACAAAGATATTAAAACTCTACCTATCATCATAACCCTTTAAGTAAGCTGTATAGTCATTGTACCACAGCATTGTACATATTGCCTTCAGAAATTTTGTTATATCACTGATCTATACACTTTCTTCACAATTTTACATGAGTATATGGGTTATGTGCATGAGATGTTTAAGATGAATTTTTTAATCACGTTAATTTCTTGAATACTATTATTTTATAGAGAAAAATCATATGGTTGAATGGTGATTACAAGATACCCCACAATACCATGTAACAACCAATCTACAATGATTAAGTTGCACTTTATAACATGAGAAACATTAAAAAAACTCACTAATGGAATACTTGTAATGCTAGAATAAAGCCTCTAAATTAATTTGATCCACAAGATTGATTGCAACTGCATTTAGGCAAAAATTTCAGCTACTCAACTGCCTTGCTTCTTGGTTAGGGTTTCTTGGTTTCCATCCCTTGGCCACTGAATATGGCTGCCAAGTCGGTCCTTCAGCCGTCAGCTGGAGGGCTTGCTCCTCCATTACAAAGGTCCTTTGCTGATATCCTAGGTTAGCAACCTAAGCAAACATCAGCAAAGGAGGACTCGAGGAGGTTGGTTAACCCCTATGGTCCATCTGAAATTGTTAAGGAGACTTCTAGCTTCCAAGGGAAACTAGTAGTGTTCTTCTCTAACGAGGATATCAAGATCTTAATAGTGCCCTTTAAGTTTGCATTGGTGGGAAAATTTTCAAGAGGGCGACCGAGCATGGATTCTTTTGCTTCTTGGTTAGGGTTTCTTGGTTTCCATCCCTTGGCCACTGAATATGGCTGCCAAGCCGGTCCTTCAGCCATCGGCTGGAGGGCTTGCTCCTCCATTACAAAGGTCCTTTGCTAATATCCTAGGTTAGCAACCTAAGCAAACATCAGCAAAAGAGGACTCGGGGAGGTTGGTTAACCCCTATGGTCCATCTGCAATTGTTAAGGAGACTTCTAGCTTCCAAGGGAAACCAGTAGTGTTCTTCTCTGACGAGGATATCAAGATCTTAACAGTGCCCTTTAAGTTTGCATTGGTGGGAAAATTTTCAAGAGGGCGACCGAGCATGGATTCTTTTTGCAAACAATTCCTTGTGGTGGATTTGAGGGGATCGTTTAGTATGGGTTTGATGGATCACCGATAAATTCTGCTCTGTTTTGATTTAAAGGAAGATTACCTTCACTGTTGGATGAGAGGAATATGGAACTTTTAGGGTTTTAACATGCATGTTTTTAAGTGGCTGCCTACTTTCACAGTAGGAGCAGAATCTTTTGTTGTCCCTATGTGGGTTTCTCTCCCCAATTTACCTTTGCATTTTTTTGATAAGGGGCCTTTATTCTCCATTGCTTGACTTATTGGGGAACCTCTTAAGGTAGATGCGTCAATGGTGTCCTTGAGAAGGCCGAGTGTAGCTCGTTTTTGCGTGGAGATGGATCTTCTTCAAGAGCTACCAGAAAGGATATGGATAGGGAATGGGTCTCAGAGGCTTTTGGCAAATGGTGGAATATGAACACTTGCTACAATACTGCTCATCCTGCAGTAGGTTGGGTCATAATGTTGTTTCCTATTGCATGGGGTAGTCCAATAGAGAGGGGAAAAAGCACAGAAAGGTCATACCAAACAAGATCTAGATGCCATGACACAGATAATATTGGGGCTGCAAATGATGGGCTAGATAAAACAAGCGAGGTGATTCAAGCGTCAGATAAGGCTGCTCATACTCAGTCAGTGGATCTTATTGCAGGTTCGTCAGGCCTTCATGAGAAGGAGAAGGTAGCTATTCCAATAGACATTAGGAGTGGCGGAACAAAAGCGGATAATCCTAGCGTCCCAAGGATGAAAGGCACCCCTTTAGATTTGCATCCAATTCTGGCAGAGTAGCAATTTTCAAAAGCTAATGAAACTGGTTGCGATCTCAGGGGAAGGCAAGTAGATGTTGCTTTTGTAGAAGGAGATGTTTGCAATGCTGTGTCAAATCCAAAGTCATTCCAGGCACTGGAGAATTTGGAGGAGCAGCAAATGACAAGTGAATTTGAAGAGCTATTTTGGTAGTAGCCATGTGTTCGAACTAGGCCCCACTCTCTTTCTCCTGTTAAAGACAAACCGCTACTTAACAAGGGTAGAAGGAAATCAATGGGGGAAGAGTCTTCTATGTTGTCTAGAGAAGAACTTCAGCAATTCCATGGGGAATTGGCGTGGTGATTTTGAATGAGTCATCTGCAGCAGGAGCCTCTAGATTCGAAACTTTGCATGAGGTGGTGGACTAATCCTCATCAAGCTTCGCAATCGAGGAAACGGGGAAGACCACCTAAGTCCTTCAAGCTAGATAGCTCCAGGTTGATTCAGCAACATAGTGTTGCTTACGAGAGATGAAGAGGAAGATCAGCCTCTAGTTTTCACAGAGATTCTAGAATGTTAACCTCAGCTCTAGATTTTCCTTCCTTGAATTGTTGATGGCTGCTTCGTTTAATATTCTTGTTTCGAATATATGAGGAATAGTGCAATAGGATACTTTTTGATACTTGAAGGAGTTGTGCATATGTAATCATGTACAGTTTTTAGTGATTATTGAACTGGTAGTTAATGTAGGTCAAATTCAGTCTTTAAGAATTAAACTGCATTTTGATTTTGAGTTGCCTTTTTTAGAAGGTTGGATGTGGTTTTTTTGGCAACAACCCTTGTCATGTTCTTTACTTCCTCTTCTCAATCAACTAGTGCATGTTGACATTATTTTGCCTTCCTCTTGAAAGTTCACTTTACAATAGTCCATGGAAAGTATTCTAGAGCAGCAAGGCAACCTTTATGGGAGGCTTTGAGGACTGTAGCGAGGGGTATGGAAGCACCCTGGATGGTAGGTGGGGACTTTAATACTACTACTTCAGCCCAGGAAAGAAGGGGAGGGACAGTTGCTCGAAGGGGGAGCATGGAAGATTTTCAAGATGCAATACAAATGACAAGGCTATCGCATGTAAATTATGATGGCTCTCAATATACACGGACAAATGGGCGAGTCTGGCAAAGACTTGATAGAATTTTGGTTAATGATACATGGAATTTGACCTTTAGTTTTGTTCATTTGGCACATCTTGCTAGAGGTTTTCTGATCATGCACCCTTGCTGGTTTGATCGACAAATACATGAAAAGGTAGAAGCTCTTTTCGCTTTCTCAATGTATGGGTTAATCATTCAGAATTCCAAGTGGTGGTGCAGCAATCCTGGAGTCAACTAGTAAATACGAGGAGGATGGTAGCTTTTTTTTCCAAACTAATGAGATTGAGGAAATGCTTACGTGTATGGAACTGAAACACATTTGATAATATAGATAGTAATTTAAAGCGAGCTGAAGAGCAAATGATGCAATAGCAAAGTTTGCATGATCAGTATGGGGAAGAAGAATTGTGGTGTAGTTCGAATGTAGCCAGAGCAGAGTACGCCCTGATCTTGGCAGTGCAACAGGGATTTTGGCACCAGAAAGCATCCATCAAGTGGATTCAGCAAGGGGATGCGAATATGGCTTACTTCCACGCGGTGGTGCGCCAGCGATGCATTGTAAGCCACATTAGCCATATAAAGAGAATAATGGGAGCCGGATTAAGTCTCTCCTTGATATCCAAACCTTTTCCATTCAGTTTTTTGGAGCCTTGTTCAAGCACAATGAAGAGGTAGACCCAATAGATAGTGTTCCTTTTCCTATACCTACTATCTCCCAGAAACATAGGGAGGCAATGAAGAATCTTCCATCAGAGGAGGAAATCAAGTCGGCAGTTTTTGCCATTGTTAAAGATAGTGTAGCTTGTGACGACCCCACCGTACCCAGAGGCGTACCAAAGGGGTTAGCGGATCGCCTGTTTAGCTCGCGCCAGGACTCGATACTCTAAAACGAGAAATAGAGTTCACGCCAAAAGAAAATTCTATTTACACTATTACATCTTCAAAAGTTGCATAGACTATTACATTAAGCCATACACACCACTAGTACCAGAAAGTAAACCCTAGAGAAGCTACTAACTATAACCACAACAAATATATACATCTTACTAGTTAACTTATAACAAGTACTAGAATAAACATCAATTATTCTCTAAACCAAAAGTCTATACACCTTCCCAAGCTTTCCCCGCGTCAGCCCCTGCTAAGGAAAACAAATGGAATGGGGTAAGCTATATGCTTAGTGAATAATCGGGGGTAAAAACGTAAAATCACATCCAAATAAACATGTAAACCAAGATTTTTCACATCAATAGATAGAAATGTAACATCACAATAGTAGGATACGGATGGCTTCAAAGCCAATTCAATTCCCCGAGCTTGTCCACCTATTGACACTCCGTCAACCAAAAACTCATAGTCCGTAGACTCCACTTACTTCCCCGTTCACCTTATCAACCCCCGCTGGCCAGTCAACAGCACACAGCAGCTCGAGCAAAACAAAATCACTTAACTTTAAACAAAGCTTTAACAAAGAACGAAATCCCAAGGTTAGCATGGAACTAACTTCGACCAAGCCCTGACTGGCTCGAATAGTTCGTCTACCCTTGGAACCGGGTTGGAACCAAGCCCTGAGATATCCAATCTCTCATTAGATGATATCTCTCAATAAAGTACGCAACAAAGTACTCACCCCAACAGCACACAGCAAGGGGTTCAACTCAAGTCATGTTCACCCCAACAACACACAGCAAAAGGGTGATTCTCAATACAAAGCATGTATTCTCACATATTAAATCAACAACAAGGTTGGGTTTAGGTCGAGTGAGATAAAGTACACCCTCGCCTAAGTACCCATGTAACATATACAAGGCACTTTGACAGTTTATCACAAAAAACAACCCAATTACTCACTCAAACTAGATAGCACGCAAATCAAGGCACTTTATACGGGTCCACCGACTCCGTCCTGTTCGTCACTGCCTGTGACAGAAGATTATAGTCAACTATTAGTCAATCGACCATCACAAATGGCAATAAGGACTAAAACGGCCAAAACGGCAAAAACGGCCAAGAGATGCATGTGCGCGTGCGCGGAAATGAAAATGGTATGAAAACGGGTTGCACGGTTTTGACCATAACTAGAGCTGTGGTCGTCTAATCAAGGTGTACTAGGTAGCGTCTCGAAGCTAAGACAAAGGGTTACAACTGTCATGAAGACAACTTATCCCCGTTTTTAGTAGATCTAGGTCGAATTTGTAGAATACTGAACCAAAACTCCAAAGCTGGTTTATACTTCTAATGAAAATTTGGGCGGCATGCCCCTTGTGTTTACCTATTTTCCAGCCATTGATGGCTTCATTATTTTCTTCAAATCAGCCCCAATATCACACATAGGCAATATTACCACAATAGCCCTTCAACTAGGCTCAAAATAATCGAAGTACAACACATGTCTTAACAAGGCAACCGGAAATCAAGTTTAAAGGCAAATAGCTAAATGGCAGATTTGACGTCTCTTGGCGTTTCAGTCACAACTAAAGATACACCTATCGGTTTGGGGTAAACTTTATGCCGTTTCGAAGCTAAGCCAGAGGGCTACAACTTTGATGAAGGTAACTTAACCTAATTCACAGTTTATCTAGGTTGAATATGCAAATCACAGATCCAAACGTTCATGGTCAGTCTGGTTGTCAGCACTGACTTTAACCGGTAATAACTCAAGCTACACAATTCCGTTTGAGGAATTTTCAGAGGCGTTGGAAAGATAAAACATAGGGCTACAAGTTTTGTGTTTTGGCCAAAAGCTGGTTGGATACGAATCAGGGTGTAAAAACGAAGCCAAACGGGTAAATTCACAAAACTGTCTACGAAATGAAGCTTGTGGCAGTCAGGGTATTTCGGTCATTTCACATCCTACCATGCTCCGATCGTGCTGAAATTTTACAGGAAGATATATAACATCATTTCCTACAATGTTCATGTTTTGATCTAAGCCTGAATCGGCCTCTAACATGGACGAATTAAACAGGTCAGAAGCTAAACAAGTTAGTTTCAATTTCTGGAATTTGACCTTTTCCTTTAAAATTTCATATCCAATAAGCATTCAATCATCAAAACCAACCATTACTAACTCTATAACATCCATTACTAGATAAATAACCATAATCAAGGCTGAAATGTAAACCCTAGATGCATACTCCAACATCTCACTCCAAACTAACAAATTTACCGTCATAAGGCAAGATTAAGAGCTTCTAACTAAACTTTAACAAGATTAAATGCAAGAAAAGGATAGGAAACCATAATACCTCACCAAGGCTTCTTGCAAGAGAGGATCACAACCTTTCCCTCCAAAGTTTCACCACACAAAGCTTCTTAAGAACTAAAGGAGAAGTTTAATCGGTTTAGATTTTGGATTTTTCCTCAAATTAAGCTAAAAATCAAGATGGAAATTGAATGGTTTCTTCCCTCTTTTCCCTCTCAACCTCACGGCTGGAATGTACAGAAATGGTGGCTGAAATGAAGCTTCAAGAAAGTTAAAATGATAGGAATTCATTTGGGTCAAAATTGGACAAGTGTCACCTATTGATTGGAAGTCAATTTTTTTCTTTTCTTTCTTGTTTCTAGTCCAAAATTTCGGATGCATGAAGAAGATATTTAGGTCTGATTTTGGTCAAGTAATAACAAGGAGATTAAGGTAATAAAGTAATGTTCAAGTGGTGCACTCAATCGGTAACGAACGGTACACATCGGTTCAACCCGTTTTTCCTTATTTCGCGCGTACTAGGGTTCTAACTTATAATTCACTCACTTATTATCATCACATCTAATCACACACTTTTTCTTATATAAAACTCACTCTTAACCACCAAATTTAGTACACACACTTCATCAAGTGGTCACATGGCCGAAATACGCAAAAAACCCTAATTTACCCGAACTCGGAACCTAAAGGAAAAACCCTTGATTCTATGGTTGATTGTAGCTACTGAGGGAGTGAATGAGTAGTAAAACTATTCTAAGGTAATGGATTCCAAATAAAAGGGAATTTTAGAAAAATTATGAGGGATTTTACAACATAGGGTAAAATTAGGGTTTTGAGTAAAATATGAGGGATTTAAGAAAAACCTATTAGTCTCCAGTAAAACTAGAGTTTTGAGTATAAGTAGGGTTTCTTATCTTTCTTAAACCAAACATAAAGTAAAGAAACCGTAATATCCTCTTTGAGACTAAAAAAATTATCGTAAAGTTCGAGGTATCACATAACTAGTCTGGATGGATTTTCAGCTTTGTTCTATCAGGCATGTTGAAACTTGATTAAAGAGGATCTGATTTTGGCGGTGAGGGTGTGAGAACCCGAATTTTCTTATTTTTATTTTATTTTATTTTTTTGGTTTAATTAATTATTTACTCATCCGTTTTTTCTGAATAATTTATTTCAATCATTTTAAACTTATTTACATGGAATAATGTCTCAATTATATTTTTAACACGTCTCGTTAGTAAAATTAATTTTTCTAGGGTTCGTTTAGCGAGAAATAAGGAGTACACGTTTTTCGACACTATGTTCGATCCGAGAGTACATTAGTTTTGGAGAATTAAGAATGATCAATAGTAGATTAAGAAAAGTTAATTGAGAGATTAGATGTGAGTAAGTTAAAATTAAACATATACCATGCGCGCGTCGAAAGTTTTCCGAAAGACGCGCTGGTACAAATTAATTGGAGATTTGAGAAATTAATACTACACTCATGTGAGGACTCATGTTTTTATTTCTAAAATAGTTATTTTCATGATTATTTACCCTAGTATTAGTTAGTTATATCATCGTTACAAGAATTTCTTAGAAATTGCGCTTTATCACGCGCGAGTCGGAAGTTCGCGTTTTCACGCGCGCGACCAGTTGAAAGACTTTAGAAATTATCTCTTAGACTACTAAGAGTGAATAATTATAGTGTTAAAGGAATTATATTTGGAGGTTTAGTGCACAAGTGGAACAAAATCGAGAGGAAACGGACACGAAACGCGCGCGTGCGACACTTTTGGTAGTTGACTTTTTCCCAAACTTTGGCCCCAATTTCCAAGCTTCGAAAGGAAGCATTAGTCATCAGATTTCCCTCTCTCTCCTCACTCATAGCCTGGCCAAAACTCTTCAAGGAGAAGAGGAAGAAAAGCTTCTCCATTTTTGCTTCAATCCTTGCTCCAGTTCATCTCAAATCTTGCAACCAACTTCCACTTCACTTGGAGATTCACTTGGATTAGGAAGGAAGCATCAACTCACGGTTTGTCTTGAGGTTTTAGAAGTGCAAAATTTCTGGTTCATCTCAAAAAAATAGAAGGTAATCATTCGATCACTTAAACTTAGTTTTAATGGGTTAATATTTGCTAGGAAGCTTGTAGCTTCATGGTTATTGTTGTGGTTTGAGTTTAAATGTTGGAGTGGGCTCTATGAAATCCCACAATGGATACATTGGACTGATATGGTGATTATAAGTGTGGTTTGTGTTAATTAAGTGGTAAACAAGGTGAGATTAGTTGGAAAATTGAAAGGAAAGTTGAGGAAAATTTCGGTTGGTTGATGACCAATTCTGCCTTGTTTTTGCCGAAGCTTTGATTTGAATTTTTGGTGATCAAATGACCTTGAATTTGTTGTAGATATGTTGTATAGGTTGTGTGGAAAGTTTCCACAAAAAATTACTTGATTTGGTTAAGAAAAAGTTGAGTTTTGAACAAGAACAAACTGGAAATTCGCGTAACAGGGGTATGCTGGCAGTAATCTTTAAATGATCATAACTCTTTGGTCAGATGTTGAAATCAAGTGCTGTTTCTGGCATATGAAACTAGCCACTTCCAGTTTTCTAACGGTATAAAATTCATCCCCTGATTCGACTTGAGTGAGCCGTACTAGTTTTTCAAAGTTACCTGTTCTGTTTTACTCCTGTGCTAGAGAGTCAGTGATGTGCTGGGACATGTTGCTTGAATTTGAGCTAGTTATGAACTGAAATTCAGAACGCCTTCTTCTGATGAATTGTAACCTTAGTAATTTAGTTTTCAACACTATCAACCATGCCCAATTCCAAGTTGAATTGAGGGAGTTGTGGCCAAATTACAGAACTGCACCAGTGATAGAAAACCTTAATTTTGGCTAGCTGAGTGGCTTAGCTTGACTTGGGACTTGTTGTTTTGCAAATTTTGATGTCAATCACCTACCAAATGTATATTGGATGTTTATTAGACTTTTATTTCATAAATGATCCAGATTTGAGTCGTTTTCATTGGGCAAAATGTTTGAAAAGGAAGAAGAAAGAAAAAGACAGATTGGTCTTGGAAATTCCTTAAACTTTGGTAGTTTTGTTAACCACCTTTCCGTGCGAATTTTCGAATGAAATTTTATAGAGGAATAACCCTCATGTGAAAGTTGAATTGTACTAATTTTGGTGTCATTCTAAGACTGTTTTGATATACAAATGAGAGGCCAAAGTTGTCGTCAAAATCTAGAAAATTTGCCAATAGTCTTCCTTTTGGGGCCAACTTTGAGCTGTGATATTTTGGCATTCAAAACTCCAAATTTAGCTCCATTTGCTGTGTCTTAAACTTTGATTGGAACTCTCGTTGTAGTATGAATTTCAGAGGCCATTTCACATTCTGTGAATTTTGCCGAATTTCCAAAATTTACCGAAAAACAAGACAAAAACTGTCCTGTGAGCCTGTAGCAGCCACTTTAGGCAAATATTTGAGTGTCTTCCATTTAGAATCCTGGAAAAGTGACTTCTAGGAACTTTTAGTTCTTTAGATCTAGTTTCCAACGGTATAAGATTTTCTATTTTTGGACCTATTGAGTGGAAGATATGATTTTTCTAAATTTAACGTACAAAACTGAAATTTGCCGATTTCTTAGAAAATGAAATTTTGGAAACTTGACTTCTTATCTTGATGTTAATCTATTGTTTTGAACCCGATTACGTGGACGATATGAGTTTCCTCTGTAACTTTAAAATTCACAATTTTGAATCTTAACTTTCGATAAAATGAAACTCTTATAAAGACATTAATTTGAATTCTAAAGCAAGCGTGCATTCTTTCTTATTTGATAAGGAACTTGTGAAATTGTGAGGGTGATTATTGGTTACTTTTCTTCAGGCGATCAAAAAGGTCTCGAAGAGAATCCCGAAGTGGATCATTGACGACTTTCTTTACTCACTTATTTTGTTTGGTGAGTGTTCCATATAGGAGTACGTGATTTGAATAGTTTTACAACATGATTACTCCATGGTCATTATGTGTTTTACCGTTAAGTGCTACCGATAATTGCTCCTATAAACTTTGCCACCGTAGGTGACTTGAATAGTATTGCTACATGTTTACCGATTGACCGTGAATTATTACCATTTACCGTTTACCGTTAAACGTGATTACTTACCGTTTACTGATTTACTTGATTGCCTGCTACTTGATTACTTGATTATCGTAAATTACATGTTCATATGAAATTATTGCATATTGCTTACGTGTTTAAGTGTTAAATGTTACTAATAATTGCTCATATAAAATTGCCCACCGTTTTAAGGCGAGTGTGTACTTTATCTCACTCGACCTACTAAAATGACGGATTTTTACCGTTAATCGAGAACTATTACCGTTTACCGATTTACTTGATTATTTATGCATGTTGTAAGTTCTAAACTGAATTGGGCCCTACTCTTGGTTACTAACCTGCTCGAGCCAGGATTGGGTTCGGTCGGGTAGGTTGGAACCCTGGGACACCGTTTCGGTATACTCGAGTATTACCACTGGAGGGATAAGATGATGGCCAGACAAATCGAGGTGATCTGAAGTTATAAGGTGAAGTTGATCGAAATGGTTCCACTGGAATACCGTATCCTTCAATATGTGTTTATTTCTGTATCGTGATAATTGTCTTATTGTAAATATGCCAATGTGAAATTTTGAACTATATATGTATCGTGCTTAACTTACATGATTTATTAGAACTGCTATAGTGTCTTGGAACCTCACTGGACTGTTTAGCTCATTCTACGTTTTTGTTTTCCTTAACAGGGTTCGAAACCAAGGGTGCTCGTGAATAGTACTATATTGTTATCTTTTGAAGATCTTAAGTTGTATTATAGCGGATGGTTGTAGTACATATTCTTTTGGATTGTATTAAGTTTGAAAGCTAACTAATTGTAAGTATGAAATATTTTGGAGTACTTTAATTATATAGTGAAAATGTTTGAAGTATTTCAAGCTTTTGGATTAAAGATTGTAGTGAGTCCCGACGACAGTTGGGCAGGCGTTCCACGGATACCCTAGGGTTCGCCCTCGGGAGAAGTGGGGCGTCACAGTTAGTATCAAAGTTTAAGCTTCATCTTTGTAGTGTATCGTAGGCTTATAAGTTTAGGATGCCGGACTATGGGACTGGTTTGAAAGTTAAGTGACTATTTGTAAGGATGAAAATCAGAGCCGTTTCGCGGGGTGAGTTTGGGCCAAGCAGTGTTATGGTTCTTACTATGTGGATGAATAAAGACTTAAGTGCTCTTCTAGAGTGAAACTATGAATCATGAATGTGATAGGTATAAACCCTTTATTTTGATAATTGGAGAAAATTAGATATGTATGTTGGATAGGAATCTCAAATGTGGTGATTTACGCTTGGGACCAGCCAACTCGAGTTGTGAATTACCTTGTTTCGAATTCTTGTACCCGAGTATTTAAGAATTGAGGGCAATCCTAAGGATTTGAGATCTCCATTTGTGGGGAATAAGAACGAATCAATATTTCACGTGAATAGTTATAGGAAACCAATAATCGTTTGGTTTAGATGGCACAATAATTAAGAGCGGGAGGTGGAGAAGATCGTAACCCAAAAGATCCTGGTGTTGGGATTGAAGTTGAACGTGCTAGGGAACGGGAATCATTTAGTTCCAATTAATCTTGTGAAACACTACTTGTGATCTTTTGTAGTGGGCCGATGGGATTAGAACTTAAGAGTGTGTACCTTGGAGATGAATGTACTTTTAATAATCACCTGTTTACTTTTGTTTACTGACTTTGATTTGGTATGAACTTTACTTGACTATAACTGGTGTTATGATTTAATGAACTCTAGTTTGTGTTTACTTGTATGGTGATAATGTTATTTGTGCAAGTGATTTCATTTTTCTTTAAAAGTTGTTACTGGTATGTATGTATAGTTCAATTATGACTTAGTATGAGATTTATGCATATGCATATAGATTAGCTGTGAACATGGAAACTAGAGGACACCGAAAGGGGTGTCAACCTAAACAACCCCGAAATCAAAGAGTGGATAATGAGTCTGATATTGATCAAAACCGCCGAGCCAAGAGTTGGGGAAAGAGATAACCAAATGGCGTTAGTTTTAACTCGCATGACGGATGTACTAGAGCTCTTAGTAGCTCAACAGGGTCAGGAGGTTGGACAAGAAAACCAACCTGGAAACAAAGAGATAGGGGAGGATCGAGTTTTGGAGCGGTTTCAGAAATTCTTCCCGCCGAAATTTTCTGAAGGACCTTACCCAGAAGTGGCTGAGAATTGGTTAGAAAATATAAGGAATATATTCGATGCCTTGGACTACACAGAGGAAAAACAAATCACTTTTGCTGTATTTCAACTTGAAAGAGTAACCCGAGTCTGGTGGAATGTTATAAGAAACAAATAGGAAAGAGATCAAATTCCAAGAATTTGGATAAACTTTGTACGAGAATTTAATGAGAAATTTCTGCCTCCACTAGTCCCAAGAAAAGAGAGAAGACGATTTCATAAAATTTCGTCAAGAAACTTTGAGTGTGGCTGAGTACGAAACACGATTCACGAAATTATCTACATATGCTCCAGAATTGGTGGCTATCGAACGGAAGAGAATAAGACGATTTATTCAAGAATTAAATTTAGAAATCCAAGATGCCCTTGCCGCAGCACAGATTGAAACATTTAGTGACACTCTCGAGAAAGCGCAAAGGGTGGAAAGCACAAAATCCCAACTGAGAGCCTTTCAAGCGAGGAAAAGAGATACATCCGATAGTAGACTAAGAGAAATTGGACCACCACCCAAAGTTAGAAAAGAAGTGGATGGAGTAAGACTATCACTTCTTTCACCACTCATGATAGAGGAACCAGAAGGGACTACGTCACGAAGAACTCCAGTAGGACAGATACAATCAAAGAAAACCTCACAAGCAAGTCAAGTCACAATATCTCGTCCGACCTGTGGATATTGTGGAAGGACGAATCACATCGAAGCAAACTACTGGATAAAGGGGCGAAAGTGTATGAGATGTGGAAGTACTAACCATAAAGTTCACGACTGTCCAAAGCGGTATCCACGAGAAACCACCATTTCACAAGGAAATAGAACTATCTCTCGACAAGTCAATGGAAGAAGAAACCGACCAGTGGCATTTGCAAGAACATATGAAATGATTACACAACAAGGTTCAGAATTATCTGAGATTATAGAAGGTATGAATTTCGAGAACGAAATTCTTTTTAATGAGGGAAGGTTGTGAGGACCCGAATTTTCTTATTTTATTTTATTTTATTTTTCTAGTTTAATTAATTATTTACTCACCCGTTTTTTCTGAATAATTTATTTCAATCATTTTAAACTTATTTACATGGAATAATGTCTCAATTATATTTTTAACACATCTCGTTAGTAAAATTAATTTTTCTAGGGTTCGTTTAGCGAGAAATAAGGAGTACACGTTTTTCGACACTATGTTCGATCCGAGAGTACATTAGTCTTAGAGAATTAAGAATGATCAATAGTAGATTAAGAAAAGTTAATTGAGAGATTAGATGTGAATAAGTTAAAATTAAACTTATACCGTGCGCGCGTCGAAAGTTTTCTGAAAGACGCGCTGGTACAAATTAATTGGAGATTTGAACAATTAATACTACATTCATGTGAGGACTCATGTTTTTATTTCTAAAATAGTTATTTTCATGATTATTTACCCTAATATTAGTTAGTTATATTATCGTTACAAGAATTTCTTAGAAAATACGTTTTATCGCGCGCGAGTCGGAAGTTCGCGTTTTCACGCGCGCGACTAATTGAAGGACTTTAGAAAATTATCTTTTAGACTACTAAGAGTGAATAATTATAGTGTTAAAGGAATTATATTTGGAGGTTTAGTGCACAAGTGGAACAAAATCGAGAGGAAACGGACACGAAACGCGCGCGTGCGACACTTTTGGTAGTTGACTTTTTCCCAAACTTTGGCCCCAATTTCCAAGCTTCGAAAGGAAGCATTAGTCATCAGATTTCCCTCTCTCTCCTCACTCATAGCCTGGCCAAAACTCTTCAAGGAGAAGAGGAAGAAAAGCTTCTCCATTTTTGCTTCAATCCTTGCTCCAGTTCATCTCAAATCTTGCAACCAACTTCCACTTCACTTGGAGATTCACTTGGATTAGGAAGGAAGCATCAACTCACGGTTTGTCTTGAGGTTTTAGAAGTGTAAAATTTCTGGTTCATCTCAAAAAAATAGAAGGTAATCATTCGATCACTTAAACTTAGTTTTAATGGGTTAATATTTGCTAGGAAGCTTGTAGCTTCATGGTTATTGTTGTGGTTTGAGTTTAAATGTTGGAGTGGGCTCTATGAAATCCCACAATGGATACATTGGACTGATATGGTGATTATAAGTGTGGTTTGTGTTAATTAAGTGGTAAAGTAGGTGAGATTAGTTGGAAAATTGAAAGGAGAGTTGAGAAAAATTTCGGTTGATTGATGACCAATTCTGCCTTGTTTTGGCCGAAGCTTTGATTTGAATTTTTGGTGATCAAATGACCTTGAATTTGTTGTAGATATGTTGTATAGGTTGTGTGGAAAGGTTCCACAAAAAATTACTTGATTTGGTTAAGAAAAAGTTGAGTTTTGAACAAGAACAAACTGGAAATTCGCGTAACAGGGGTATGCTGGCCGTAATCTTTAAATGATCATAACTCTTTGCTCAGATGTTGAAATCAAGTGCTGTTTCTGGAATATGAAACTAGACACTTCCAGTTTTCTAACGGTATAAAATGCATCCCCTGATTCGACTTGAGTGAGCCGTACTAGTTTTTCAAAGTTACCTATTCTGTTTTACTCCTGTGCTAGAGAGTCAGTGATGTGCTGGGACTTGTTGCTTGAATTTGAACTAGCTATGAACTGAAATTCAGAATGCTTTCTTCTGATGAATTGTAGCCTTAGGAATTTAGTTTTCAACGCCATCAACCATGCCCTATTCCAAGTTGAATTGAGGGAGTTGTGGCCAAATTACAGAACTGCACCAGTGATAGAAAAGCTTAATTTTGGCTAGCTGAGTGGCTTAGCTTGACTTGGGACTTGTTGTTTTGCAAATTTTGATGTCAATCACCTACCAAATGTATATTGGATGTTTATTAGACTTTTATTTCATAAATGATCCAGATTTGAGTCGTTTTCATTGGGCAAAATGTTTGAAAAGGAAGAAGAAAGAAAAAGACAGATTGATCTTGGAAATTCCTTAAACTTTGGTAGTTTTGTTAACCACCTTTCCGTGCGAATTTTCGAATGAAATTTTTATTGAGGAATAACCCTCATATGAAAGTTGAATTGTACTAATTTTGGTGTCATTCTAAGACTGTTTTGATATACAAATGAGAGGCCAAAGTTGTCGTCAAAATCTAGAAAATTTGCCAATAGTCTTCCTTTTGGGGCCAACTTTGAGCTGTGATATTTTGGCATTCAAAACTCCAAATTTAGCTCCATTTACTGTGTCTTAAACTTTGTTTGGAACTCTCATTGTAGTATGAATTTCAGAGGCCATTTCACATTCTGTGAATTTTGCCGAATTTCTAAAATTTACCCGAAAAACAAGACCAAAACTGTCTTGTGAGCCTGTAGCAGCCACTTTAAGCAAATATTGAGTGTCTTCCATTTAGAATCCTGGAAAAAGGGTCTTCTAGGAACTTTTAGTGCTTTGGATCTAGTTTCCAACAGTATAAGATTTTCTATTTTTGGACCTACTGAGTGCAAGATATGCTTTTTCTAAATTTAACGCACAAAACTGAAATTTGCCGATTTCTTAGAAAATGAAATTTTGGAAACTTGGCTTCTTATCTTGATGTTAATCTATTGTTTTGAACCCGATTACGTGGAGGATATGAATTTCCTCTGTAACTTTAAAATTCACAATTTTGAATCTTAACTTTCGATAAAATGAAACTCTTACAAAGACATTAATTTGAATTCTAAAGCAAGCGTGCATTCTTTCTTGTTTGATAAGGAACTTGTGAAATTGTGAGGGTGATTATTGGTTACTTTTCTTCAGGCGATCAAAAAGGTCTCGAAGAGAATCCCGGAGTGGATCATTGACGACTTTCTTTACTCACTTATTTTGTTTGGTGAGTGTTCTATATAGGAGTACGTGATTTGAATAGTTTTACGACATGATTACTCCATGGTCATTATGTGTTTTACCGTTAAGTGCTAGTTGAATGTGATGCTAGTGGAATAGACATAGGGGCTATCCTACATCAAAACAATAGACCCTTGGCATATTTCAGTGAGAAATTGAGTGGGGGATCTCTTAATTACCCTACTTATGATAAAGAATTGTATGCTGTTGTGCGTGCTCTTGAAGTGTGGCCAGCATTATCTTATGCTTAAGGAATTTGTGATACATACTGATCATGAATCAATTAAATTCCTTAAACGTCAAGGTAAGTTGCATAAAAGACATGCTAAAGGGATTGCATTTATTGATTCCTTTCCATATATCATTAAGTATAAGAAGGGAAAAGATAATGTCGTTGCAGATGCATTGTCTAGGAGGTATACTTTGATCACTACCATGAGTACTAAGTTACTTGGTTTTTGAGCACATTAAAGACTTGTATGCACATGATGACGATTTTTCTAATGTGTTTAAAGCTTGTGAACATGCTGCATTTCAAAAGTTTTATAGGCATGAAGGGTTCTTGTTCAAAGAAAATCGCCTTTGTATTCCCAACTGTTCACTTAGGGAATTGCTTGTTAGAGAAGCCCATGGCGGAGAGTTGATGGGACATTTTGGCGTTGATAAAACTCTTGACATTTTGCATGAACACTTCTATTGGCCTAAAATGAGGCGTGATGTTGCTAACATTTGTGATAAGTGTTTAAAGTGTAAGCAGGCAAAGTCAAGGAGTAACCCTCATGGATTGTACACTCCTTTACCCATACCTCAAGTTTCTTGGACAGACTTATCCATGGATTTTGTGCTTGGTTTACCAAGGTCTTCTAGAGGTATGGATAGTATCTTTGTTGTAGTGGATAGATTTTCTTAAAATGGCTCACTTTATCCCTTGTAGGAAAACAAATGATGCGCGCCATGTTGCTGATTTATTCTTCAAGGACGTGGTTAAATTGCATGGGGTACCGCGTACTATTGTAAGTGATAGGGATGTGAAATTCTTAAACTATTTCTGGAAATCACTTTGGGAAAAGTTGGGAACTAAGTTTATTTTCTACTTCTAGTCATCCTCAAACGGCATGCTCAAACTGAGGTAACCAATCGAACCCTTGGTGCTTTATTTCGAGCCATTATTCAAAAGAATTTGAAAAAGTGGGAAGAATGTTTGCCTATTGCCGAGTTTGCATACAACCGAACCACTCATTCTACTACTACTCATTCTCCTTTTGAAATTGTTTATGGGTTTCAGCCGCTAACTCCTCTAGATTTATCACCTATTCCTATTGATGAGTGTTTAAGCGCAAATGGTGTCAAAAAGGCAAAGGTTGTTCGGACCTTGCATGAGAGAGTTCGAGCTCAAATTGAGAAGAAAAATGCGCAATATGCAACACATGCGAATAAGGGTAGAAAGCATGTTGTATTCGAACCTGGTAATTAGGTTTGGGTGCACAATGAGGAAAGAAAGGTTTCCAGCATCTCGACGGACCAAATTACATCCAAGAGGAGATGGACCTTTTCGTGTCCTGAAAAGGATAAACGACAATGACTACAAATTGGAACTTCCAAGTGAGTATGGCATAAGTGCAGCTTTTAATGTGTCTGACCTATCTCCTTTTGACTTTGATATAGACTTTGAAGATTTGAGAACGAATCCTTTCGAGGAGAGAGGGAATGATGCGGATACGGGTGCGCAACAACTTCAACCTTGGGTCAAGGATTCTTTGGTCAACATTGGTGGTCCGATGACAAGATCAAGATCCAAAAGAGTGAAGGAAGTTTTACGAGCCTTGATCATTCACCATACAAGCAAGGAGCAAGTTAAGTTTGAAGATTTGGTGGATCATGAAGTTACCTTGTTCACTTGTATGTTTGAAGTGAAAGAATGATCGCATACTTGTTAGCTTAATTAGTAGTTGTTTTAAAGCTGCCTAGTTTAGTAGTTTGTTAATCGCACAAAGGACATGTTGTCCTCTAGTTTTAATCCTTAAAGTAGCTTATCTCGTTGGTCATAAGCTTGCTTTAGTCTAGCACCAACGTTATTTGTTCGTGTTAAGTTGATTAGGGTTTTCCTAGTTGCACTTGGGTTTGGGCCGAGTTTAGCAAGGGAAATTCCAAATCGGATTAGGTTTTGTTGGCAGCTTAGTTTAGGTCTTTTACATGCCTATATAAGGTTTCTTGTCTTTCAGAATAAGGGACGAATATTACAACCAGAAATTGCGAGCAATTTTCCTTCAAGTTCTTAATCGAACTTACTCTTGAATTCTTGAGTTCATAGCTTAGGATTCAAATCAGACTTTATCGATTAGTTTGTTCCCTAATTGTGGTATCTCTTCATCCATCATTATTTGCTTAACGTTGCTGATTACCCTCGTGTGTCAGAGGTCTTGAGTTCATGAGAACAATCGCGTTCAATTTTCATTAGGAGAAAAGGTCTAACTCTGATATTACAAAGTTGGGAGATTCTAGAAGGGTTTTCCCCTAGAGTTGCTCGTCACCTATTATGGCAGTGGGGGAGTTGGTGATGGTGGCAACTAGATCTTAGGGAAGATGAAGTGAAACCTTCGTGGAAAAACCTAGTAGCTACTTCAGTCCATCTCTCCCCAAAACCTAGGGTTCTACCTGTGACTTCTCCCTCGAATCACCATGGCGGATGTGGAGACCAATGTTGCAGTCGTACAGCCAAAGAAAAGAACATTCGAGTTTAGTTTCAAAGGAGTGGATCTTGATGCATTCTTGGACATGTTCACTGATGAGCTTGTTAAGCTCTTCCATGCTTGTGGTCATAGAAGGTCCTTTAGGGGCTTGAAGAGGAAGCCCGTGGCTTTTATCAAAAAGATGTGAAAGGCAAAATGTGAGGCCCATCTAGTGAGAAGATGAAGTGAAAGACCATTTTTCTTTTCTGTTAAATTGACTCAATTTTTTTGGACAATTTTGCCCTGAAAACCTTAAAGCCTAGCTCATGTGACTTTTATCCCATCTGACTTAACACTTAAATTGGACGGAATGACAAAAAGAACACATTTTTAAGAATTGAGTGACATTTTTTGTGAAGAAAAAGTTTAATGACCGAAAGATTTAAAAGTTAATAGTTTCGTGGCATTTTTTGTCATTTGCTCAATTTGAAAATCAAAAGATTGCAGAATACTCTAGACCTTGTATTTCATTTCATTTTTTCAAAGTCTAGTATCCCCAACTTTGCATTTTTATTTGTTCTAGCATTTTAAAAATATTTTGAATTTTTGAGTCCAGCATCATGGATTTTGCAAGTCTGCTTTTGCAAGGTTGACAGTCCAAACTTTACATTTTCATTCCTCTCACTATTTATTTGTATTCAGGCCCTACTTCCACCAAGTATTCTAGGATTGGATCACATTTTCATTTCTCCCACTAGTTATTTGGGTTCGGGTCTGATCCTACCAAGTATTCTAGGTCTGGGATGCATTTTCATTTCTTCTACTAGTTGTTTGGGTTTGGGTCTAATCCCACCAAGTATTCTAGGCCTAAGGTGTATTTTCATTTCTCCTACTAGTTATTTGGGTTCGGTCTAATCCCCAATAAGTATTCTAAACCTAGGGTGCATTTCATTTTCTCCCACTAGTTATTTAGATTTGGGTCTAATTCCACCAAGTATTCTAGAACTACGGCGCATTTTTATTTCTTTCACTAATTGTTTGAACTCGGGTTTAATTTCACCAGCAATCTATGCTTGGGAGCATATTTCTATTCTTCTAGTTGTCTGGGCCTGGGTTAATCCCGCCAACAAGTACAGACTTGTAATTTGATTTAACTATTCTCATCAGTATTCTAGCATTACATTTCCATGTCCATCATTTTGGAAATTAGCTTACCTAATCATCTTTGCCATTTCCTTCATTTTCATTTTTGTTTTAGCACAAGTTGCACTCTACCTTGCATTTAGACTACGTTTGATCCGATGGGGAATGTAGGCAGATCCATGCAAGTTCGATCATGTTTTCATATTTTTATTGTTACTTTATCAAATAATGCCTAATATTTTATGTTGTTTGTCTTGGTTTAGTCGTGGCTGAGAAGAGATATGTAGGTTATTTGATATTTATGTCTTCGTCTCAAGTTTCTTCGAAACTTAGACAAAGAAGAGCAATCTGTAGACAACAAATTATTTTGATTTTTCAATTCTATTGTAATTTTTATTTACTAATATATACTACAACAACAAAAATTATTAAGTAAATTGTACTTTTTTGTTTTGTAGGTTTGTGCAAGAAACCAAAATAGAGAAAGAAAAGAGCACAAAAAAAGAAAGAAAAAAATCAAAGAAAATGACCCATTTTTTCTTTAAACCCAAAGACCCAATTCGTAAATCCGATGTCAACCTCAAGCCCAAGCAAAAACTCAGGCAAAAGGAAATAAAACCCAACCAAGTCTAGCAAATTTTTTTTTAAAAAAAAAATAAAAACCTAAAGGAATAAGGCATGTTGCCCATTTAAAAAAAAAAAGTCTGGAGCATTTCATGCATGTGTGGTAGCCACACGTGCATTTCTTCTCCTTCCTCATTACCGATACGAGACATGTAATAGAAACCTGATGGCCATTTTCTCTTTTTTTTCCTTTCTTTTCTTTTATTTCCTTCTTTCTTTTTCCCTAAGCCTGACTCGTACAAGGACAACTCCCATCTTGTCCAATACCACTGAACAAAATCTATCAAAGGATAAGGAAGGAATGCATCATCCCAATTCATTCTAACCATCACTTTTGGGGTTTTAGGGTTTATTTCTTAATATAGGACTATATAAATATGTTAATAAGGAGCTTTTAGGGCTTAGGTAGGATACTTGCTAGATATCAGTTGTAAGAGACAGATTTAGTGAGAGAAAAGAGAGAGGAAAGAAGAAAAATTTCCAGAAACTAGAAAAATAGGGCTGCCAAATCAGCCCTGTTCGGACCCATTTTTCTCACTTGTTTTAGCTACTTTTTGATTGATTCTTCTTTTTTTTTCATACTCTATAGATATAATAGAAAAACTCTTCTATTGAAAGTTTTTGGAGAAAACCACTCAAATTCTAGCTCAAATTCGCACATTTTTCAATTCTTAAAACCCAAAGCATTTCACTCCAATAGGAAGGAATTTCGTAAATCTTGAATGCCGACGATCCATCATGGTTTATTCCAACTTGAAATCTTCAAAGAGTTGTAGGTAACCTTACTTGATAATTTTCTTTTGTTTTATATCACTTTTGACAAGTTTCTTAGAACTTTTTATCCATTTCTTGGTTGACAATGGTGGTTTCTTTTTCTGGCATGTTTTGGTTTAAGATTTTTCATGTTTATTTCTCTTTTAGACCCATGAAGGACATTAAGTATGAACTTTTATGAATTTTTGCTGTGTTTTTTGTGAAAAGTTGGATGTTGAAGTGTGGGTTTTTCTTAAATTTTCTCTCTCTTTTGTACAAAATATGATGTTTCCAAGTCTATTTTGATGTTACAAACACATTTAGAATGATGAGAGGAATTAGTAGATGTAAATAGTTCAACTAGAAAATCACCGAAAAATTTGTTGATGAAGCTTTCGGCCATTTGGCTGGAAATTTTGCAAAATCCAACGAACTCCAGCTTTTGTTACATTTCTCCTTTTTTTTCTTTTTCTTTTTTTTTTACTTTCCTTTTCATGATTGATATAGATGAATTTATTTGTACTAGTTATCTTAGTTTTTGGGGTCATATAGCATGGGCTAATTGAGTTTGTTAATGGAATTTACTTGAGTTTTTGGTCTAAGTTGAAGTTGGGCTTGTATCCTTTTAAGCCCGGATTAGTTTGCTATCTTAGTGTTGACTAGTCTAAGCTTGTTTTGTGCTTGTTTCTTTTATTAGATTTGTTTGGGCTAAATTGTGTTAGTAGCTTGGGTTTATTTATGTTTGCATCTGGGCCAAATTTTTAGAGCCCATATGGCTAACCTTGTTGATATAAGAAATTGGATTAAGAAAATATGACAAAATCTTTTGGTCATGTTTATTTCTCTTTAGACCCATGAAGGACATAAGTATGAACTTTTATGAACTTTTGCTGTGTTTTTTGTGAAAAGTAGGATGTTTGAAGTGTGGGTTTTTCCTTAAATTTTCTCTCTCTTTTGTGCAAAATATGATGTTTCCAAGTCAATTTTGATGTTACAAACACATTTAGAATGATGAGAGGAATTAGTAGATGTAAATAGTTCAACTAGAAAATCACCGAAAAATCTGTTGATGAAGTTTTTGGCCATTTGGCTGGAAATTTTGCAAAATCCAACGGACTCCAGCTTTTGTTACATTTCTCCTTTTTCCTTTTTCTTTTTTTTTTTACTTTCCTTTTCATGACTGATATAGATGAATTTATTTGTACTAGTTATCTTAGTTTTGGATCATATAGCATGGGCTAATTGAGTTTGTTATGGAATTTACTTGAGTTTTGGTCTAAGTTGGAGTTGGGCTTGTATCCTTTTTAAGCCCGAATTAGTTTGCTATCTTAATGTAGACTAGTCTAAGGTTGTTTGTGCTTGTTTTCTTTTATTAGATTTGTTTGGGCTAAATTGTGTTAGTAGCTTGGGTTTATTTATGTTTGCATCTGGGCCAAATTTTTAGAGCCCATATGGCTAGCCTCGTTGATATAATATGACATAAATAGTTTGTTTTAGCCTTTCTTCACTTGCTTAGTCTAAACATTTGCTTTGTATTTTAGGCATTTTTTTGTTTAATTTTCTAAACAAATTTATGTTGTTATGGCATTAATTACTTGCTAATTTTTCATATAACTTCCACAAGAAATATTTATAATTTGACCCTCTAACATTTGCATAATTAAGCTAAGAAGACAACATTTGTGAAAATGGATAAAATTTCTCCTTTTCTTTGGGACTCTTGGTCTTTCTTTATGATGTTTACGCATGTTTTGGTGAATTAATTCTGACTTTCAAAGCATACTTAGGGTTTAAATAAATTTATCAAATTTAGGATTTTTATTGACAACTTTAAAAACTAATGTAAATATTTTTTGGTTTGATGGCTTAAAATTATTTTGGTGATTGAATTATTCTAGTTTTGAGTATATTATGAATAATAGGGTTGTAAAATTTTTTTACAAAATTTACAATTTTGCCCCTCATTTTTAAAATTCATACTTTTTCCTCCAAAAAATTTTATTTTTCTCACTTTAGTCCTTAAGAATCCTTGTTCTGTTAGTTTATTATTTGTTTTATGACATTAGTGTTTTTCTTTTCAATGAACAAATTAAGGTTTTTATCTCTAATAATTAGTAGTCAATTAAATTGGTGCATTGAAGCATTTGTTAATCTTGAGTAATAGATAACTCTTTTCCCCCTAATTTAGCCGCTACTTCAAAAGCGAAGGTACCCCTATTATCCTTTAAATTTTAACTATGTGCTCTTTTTTTTTTCTACCATCTAATGGCCGATTTTATATTTATTAGTTATACTATTTTTTAAGAGGGACTACATGTCGGACGCTCGGCGAATGTAAGGAAATTGCTAGTATCTAAACGAATAACACCTGTGATTGCTGCTGGTAACGTGGTAGCCTCATAGATTGACGAAATCCTACGCTTCATAGCAAGTTTTGCAAGACCATCTGCTGCAAAGTTAACCTCCCTGTAGCAATGTGTTAAAGTGAAAGTCGCCCTTGCCAGCATATTAGAGATCTTCACTACTTCCCTGTGTATACGCCAGGGACACCTATGCAACCCCCTTGACCGTGTTGAGTAGAGTAAGCGAATCCGTCTCAACAATAACATTGCACAAGCCCAAGGATAGACATAGTTCCATGCCTTCCAACATAGCCATGGCCTCAGCTTTGGTGTTCATTTGGTAGCCATAGAACGATGAAAAAGCTCTAAGGACATAGTCGTTTAAGTCGCGAACAATTCCTCCAGCCCCGGCATATTCTAGATTCCCCATTGAAGATCCATCAATATTCAGCTTTACGGCGGGAGGAGGGGGAAAACTCCATGCCAAGCATAGCAGCTTTGTAGCCCTGGTCTTGGTAATAGTTAGCAAGACCCCCCTAGAGATTTAACACTAGTGTTCGTGATAACAACAGGGTGAGCCAAAGTAGCAAGTTGTTGATGGCGAAGCGCTTGTGTAGAGATTTGATCAGCTGTCATGATGCAACCCTAAAAAATTGCCTTGTTCCGTGCCTTTCCATAATTCCCCGACAAATGTATGAAGGGACAATCTAAGCTATTTCAGCCTTTAATGAATGTCCAGAAGAGTGCAGCCACCAGCTTTGCAATTTGAGCGTAACCTCTTCCACCGGCGGAGTATAAATGTCCAGCACTTGCCTCCATTTTCCTCCAAACCGAAGCCGCTACTGGGCATCCAACAAACCCATGAGATATGCTGTCTTCATTTTCACAACATGGGCACTTGGATGGGAGATTGAAGCCAAAAACACTTTAGTATTTCTGGGAAAAGAAGTGCGAAGGTTGAGGAGCCACCACATAAAAATCAAGACTTTTAGCGGAACCCGCTTATCCCAAATCAGCCTTCTTGATATCCTTAAGGGTGATGGCTGTCGAAGGAGTTCCAGGGCAGAGGATACTAGGAAACATCCACTCGTTGTTGGATGCCATAGCCATCGAGTGTTTGCTTGCACTAAATTGGATATGCACACCTTGAATCTGCCTCCCTGTCCTCTGATGTTAACGTCGCTGCTATTGGCTCCTACTTCCAAGTCCCCATTATCCAATAAGTCTCGAATACGAACATAGGGCAGCAGCACCTGCAGCCTGTGAGCCCCCAAAAGACTTGCTCCCAGCAAATTGTCGTACCAAAACGAGGAGCCTACCATCTCTAATCAACAGCCTGCATGTGCTTCTATGTGATCCTACTTATTTATATGTTTTATGTGTTTTTTACTTTCTTTTATTTATTTACTTTAAGTCTTTATTGTGACGACCCCACCGTATCCAGAGGCGTACCAAAGGGTTTAGCGGATCGCCTGCCTTAGCTAGCACCAGGACTCGATACTCTAAAACGAGAAATAGAGTTCACGCCAAAAGAAAAATTCTATTTACACTATTACAATCTTTAAAAGTTGCATAGACTACTACATTAAGCCATACATACCACTAGTACCAGAAAGTAAACCCTAGAAAAACTACTAACTATGACCATCACAACAAATATATACATCTTACTAGTCAGCTTATAACAAGTACTAGGGGCAAAATGCACTTATTCTATTAAATCAAAAATCTATACACCTTCCCGAGCTTTCCCCGAGTCGGCCCTTGTTAAGGAAAACAAATGGAATGGGGTAAGTTATATGCTTAGTCAATAATCGGGGGTAAAAACGAAAAATCACATCCAAATAAACATGTAACTCAGGATATTTCACATCAATAACAGAAATGTAACATCACAATGGTAGGATACGAGTGGCTTCAAAGCCAGTTCAATTCCCCAGCTTGAACGCCTGTTGACATTTCGTCAACCAAAATACTCATAGTCCGTAGACTCCACTTAACTTTCCCCATTCACCTTATCAACCCCCGCTGGCCAGTCAACAGCACACAGCAGCTCGAGCAAAACAAAATCACTTAACTTTAGCAAAGCTTTAACAAAGAACGAAATCCCAAGGTTAGCATGGAACTAACTTCGACCAAAGCCCCGACTGGCTCGAATAGTCCGTCTACCCTTGGAACCGGGTTGGAACCAAGCCCTGAGATATCCAATCTCTCACTAGATGATATCTCTCAACAAAGTACTCACCCCAACAGCACACAGCACAAGGGGTTCAACTCAAGTCATGTAATCACCCCCAACAGCACACAGCAAAAGGGTGATACTCAAAACAAGGCATGTATTCTCACATATTAAATCAAGAACAGAGAATGGGCTTAGGACGAGTGAGATAAAGTATACCCTCGCCTAAGTACCCATTTAACATGTACAAGGCACTTTGACAATTTATCATATAAACCAACCCAATTACTCACTCAAAATAGTTAGCACGCAAATCAAGGCCACTTTATACGGGTCCACCGACTCCGTCCGGTTCGTCACTGCCTGTGATAAAAGATTATACGCAACCATCAGTCAAACAACCATCACAAATGGAAATATGGTCCTAAAACGGCCAAAATGGCAAAAACGGCCAAGAAATACATGTGGGCGTGCGAGGAAATGAAAATGGTATGAAAATAGGTTGCACGATTTTGATTATAACCAGAGCTATGGTTGTCGGATCAAGGTGTACTAAGTAGAGTCTTGAAACTAAGACAGAGGGTTACAATTTTCATGAAGACAACTCGTCCCAATTTTTAGTGGATCTAGGTCGAATTTGTAGATTACCAAACCAGAACTCCAAAGCTGGTGTATACTTCTAGCGGAAGTTTGGGCGGCATGCCCCTTGTGTTTACCTATTTTCCAGCCATTTATGGCTTCATTATTTTCTTCAAATCAGCCCCAACATCACACATAGGCAATATTAGCCCTTCAACTAGACGCAAAATAATCCAATTACAACACATGTCTTAACAAGGCAATCAGAAATCAAGTTTAAAGGCAAATAACTAAATGGCAGATTTGACGTCTCTTGGCGTTTCGGTCACAACCAAAGTTACGCCTATCGGTTTGGGGTAAACTTTGTACCGTTTCGAAGCTAAGCCAAAGGGCTACAACTTTGATGAAGACAACTCAATCCAGTTCACAGTGTATCTAGGTCAAATTTACAAATTACAGAACCAGAATTTCACCATCAGGCTGGTTAACAGTTAATGTGTTCAAATGACAATAACTCAGGCTACAAAAGTCCGATTGAGACATTTTCCAATCCGTTGGAAAGCTAAACGATAGAACTAAAACTTTTGTGTTTTGGCCAAACGCTAGTTTCATACGGATCAAGGTGAAAAATGAGGCAAAATGATGAAATGTCAAAATTGTCCACAGAACTCTACCTATGGCAGTCAAGGGTATTTCGGTAATTTCACATGCTACAGTGCTCCAATTCAGCTGAACTTTTACAGGAAACTATATAACACCATTTCCTACAAATTTCATGTTTTGACCTAAGCCTGAATCGGCCTCTAACATGGACGAATTAAACAGGTCAGAAGCTAAACAAGTTAGTTTCAATTTCTGGAATTTGACCTTTTCCTCTAGAATTTCATATCCAATAAGCATTCAATCATCAAAACCAACAATTACTAACTCTATAACATCCATTACTAGATAAATAACCATAATCAAGGCTGAAAATGTAAACCCTAGCTGCATACTCCAACATCTCACTCCAAACTAACAAATTTACCGTCATAAGGCAAGATTAAGAGCTTCTAACTACACTTTAACAAGATTAAATGCAAGAAAAGGATAGGAAACCATAATACCTCACCAAGGCTTCTTGCAAGAGAGGATCACAACCTTTCCCTCCAAAGTTTCACCACACAAAGCTTCTTAAGAACTAAAGGGGAAGTTTAATCGGTTTAGATTTTGGATTTTTCCTCAAATTAAGCTAAAAATCAAGATGGAAATTGAATGGTTTCTTCCCTCTTTTCTCTCTCAACCTCACGGCTGGAATGTGCAGAAATGGTGGCTGAAATGAAGCTTCAAGAAGGTTAAAATGATAGGAATTCATTTTGGGTCAAAATTGGACAAGTGTCACCTTTTGATTGGAAGTCAATTTTTTCTTTTCTTGCTTGTTTTTAGTCCAAAATTTCGGCTGCATTAAGAAGATATTTAGGTCTGATTTTGGTCAATTAATAAAAGGATATTAAGGTAATAAAGTAATGTTCAAGTGGTGCACTCAATCGGTAACGAACGGTAAACATCGGTTCAACCCGTTTTTCCTTATTTCGCACGTACTAGGGTTTTAACTTATAATTCACTCACTTATTATCATCACTTCTAATCACACATTTTTTATTATATAAAACTCACTCTTAACCACCAAATTTAGTACACACACTTCATCAAGTGGTCACACGGCCAAAATACGCAAAAAAACCCTAATTTACCCGAACTAGGAACCTAAAGGAAAAACCCTTGATTCTATGGTTGATTGTAACTATTGAGGGAGTGAATGAGTAGTAAAGCTATCCTAAAGGAATAAATGCAAATAAAAAGGACTTTTACAACTCCATAGATTCAAATTAGGTTTTAAGTAAAATAAGAGGGATTTAAGGAAAACTTGTTAGTCACAAGTAAAACTAGGTTTTGAGTATAAGTAGGGCTTCTAGTCTTTAAAATAAAACAATTTCTTAAAACAAAAATAAAATAAAGAAACCATAATATCCTCGTTGAGACTAATAAAAAAATATTATCCTAAAAGTCGGGGTATCACAATCTCCTCTCCTTAAAAGAATTTTGTCCTTGAAATTGCAACATTTAGGTCAAAGCTTTCTAATCTATTCACGAGCTAAGGGTTGGAACACTCTAATACCTCATTAATGAGTTCATCATTGATAATAAAATTCACCTCAAAAGTTTGTCACTCTATGTATTCCAATCCAAGAACCAACCGTGTAGTCCTTATCTCCAAGTCTCAATAGTCTTTACGTATTCTTAATGAACGCTGAATGTCTCATAGATCGAATTCCATAAATCTTAACAACATACTAATTCCGTTGCACTCGGCCTTAATGGTAGTAATCTTCCAAAACGAGTAGAAAGAAACCTCAATAGGGCTATTAAAACCTCTGTGATACGATAGAAGATAGGGAGGGTACCTTCGATGTCTGCCAAGGGGTCAGTCACCTCCTGATGTCCCATTGTATAAGCCCTTGCCGGCATTTTCGGTCGATTACCCGCTGTATTGGTCGGCTTAGAAGTGTTCCCTTCTGCCCTCAGCAAATTTCCTTCCTTTGACAGGTGAGGGCACTGAGCAATCAGGTGCTCAGTACTACCACATCGGTAGCATTTTCGAACTTGTCCTTTTCTTCCAACAATTATCTTCCATGTGGTTAGCAGCCCCACAAAACCCACATGTCATTCTAGGTCCTGATGTCGGACCTCCACGTGAGGTACCCCTTTGGGTCTCTCTCCCAGCCTGCCCCTTCTCAAAATTTCCTTGATTCGGGATCCCGGTGAATCGTGGACCACCTACTCCTCGGCCCATCTTAGATGGTGGCTCGCTTCCTTGAGCTCTGTCCATCAATATAACTACTTGTATCCGGTTGTCTTCTTTTCTTGTCATGAAAAGCCTTTACTTGACTCTTAGTGCTTTCAATTCGTTGTACCTTTTCAATAGCTTGACTATATGTCTCCAATTGAGCAGCTGCTAGTGCCTCTTGAATCTCCACGTTCAAACCCTGGACAAACCGACGAATTCTCTTTCGGTCTGTCAGCACTAACTCTGGAGCAAAACGAGAGAGTTTGGTAAACTGCGTCTCGTACTCCGCCACACTCATAGTCCCTTGACGTAGTCGTATGAACTCATCCTCTCGCCTTTCTTGAACAAGTGGCGGTAAGTACTTCTCATTAAACTCACGGGTGAAATTAACCCATGTCCATGGGGTCTGCTCTCTATCCCATTTGGCTCGGATCACATTCCACCAGGCACGAGCTGCTCCCTCAAATTGAAAAACGGCGAAAGCTATCTACCGTTCCTCCGGGTATTCCTAATGCAGCGAAAATATCTAACATTCGATCCAACCAACTCTCCATTATATCAGGGTTAGGTCCACCCAAAAATTTTGGCGGTAGAAACTTCTGGAACCGTTCTAAGGCACGGTCCTCTCCTTCATGATTTCCGGGATGCTGTACCTGACCTTGACCCTGTTGGTTAACCATTTGTTCTAACAAATCAGCCATTCGCTGTATGGCCATAACTACTTGGGTCTCGACTTGTCTATTTGTATTTTCATTTGTTACCCCTTCAGTTCCTTGTCCTTGTCCTCTACCCCCACCTCGACCACGGAGTCTCCATTTGATTGTTTATAACGTCTATAATTGGAACAAAATAGGGTACGAGTTTCAAAGTATTGAAAATTATAAAATGCACGATATAGCCAAAATACCAAAATATCAACAATAAACTATATGCAATATATACAATTCACACAAAAAATATACACATATCAATTCACATAACAACCAACATCCAATCAGTACAAAACATGTTAGTTCATGGGCACACCGGCTCCAAAAGAGTCAGCAAAACAAGTCAGAGTAATGGCCCTAGCGGAAATCACCTACAGAGCCCATAGAATCTATCGCATCCATCGGCCCCGCTCCGCCTACCCTAGGTGGCGCCTCGGCAGCTCATCCAAGAGAACCTCACAGTTTCGCATAATACCATGGGCTCTCTCTCTCATCTGCCCCTTCAAAGTGAAGAGGTAGCGGTGGGTCTACTCAAGCTGACGACCGAGAGTATGCGTCCGCTCCTCCTCGGCTCGTAACCCCGCCTCGAGATCACGTAGGCACATGGCCTGTCCATGGCTCACCTCTCTAGCCTCCTCCAACTGTGCTCTAGGAGTGTCAACCGTCTTACCTAGGCGACGACGCTCGTCATCTAGAGCCATAACTACCTCGTCAGGGCATCCATACGTATGTCGACAGTCACACGATCGATTCATCTGACCGAAAGGAGAATATAGCCTACAGGGTTCCCCGACCCTCCTCTGATATCTAAGAACTCGTCGGCGCACCATCCGATTCACCGGCCCACCTACACTCGTAGCTCGTACTTCGGCACCACTAGGTCCACCGGTATCGCTAGGTCCACCAGTCTCCATACCTAACAACAAAACATCACTTAATCAGTTCTCCGGCATTTTAATAGATACGATTCAATTTAAAGGCAATCGAATACTTATGTGTCCTATGACTTATTTTCCAAATATCCAAGTCTTCTAACCTAGGCGCTCTGATACCACCTGTGACGACCCCAGCGTACCCCGAGGCGTACCAAAGGGTTTAGCGGATCGCCTACCTAGCTCGCGCCAGGACTCGATACTCTAAAACGAGAAATAGAGTTCACGCCAAAAAGAAATTTCTATTTACACTATTACATCTTCAAAAGTTGCATAGACTACTACATTAAGCCATACATACCACTAGTACTAGAAAGTAAACCCTAGAAAAAACTACTAACTATGACCATCACAACAAAAATATACATCTTACTAGTCAGCTTATAACAAGTACTAGGGCAAAACACTTATTCTATAAACCAAAAATCTATACACCTTCCCGAGCTTTCCCCGCGTCGGACCCCTGCTAAGGAAAACAAATGGAATGGGGTAAGCTATATGCTTAGTGAAGAATCGGGGGTAAAAACGAAAAAGCACATCCAAATAAACATGTAACTCAGCATATTTCACATCAATAACAGAAATGTAACATCACAATGGTAGGATACGAGTGGCTTCAAAGCCAGTTCAATTCCCCAAGCTTGAACGCCTGTTGACACTCCATCAACCAAAATACTCATAGTCCGTAACTCCACTTAACTTTCCTCGTTCACCTTATCAACCCCCGCTGGCCAGTCAACAGCACACAGCAGCTCGAGCAAAACAAAATTACTTAACTTTAGCAAAGCTTTAACAAAGAAAGAAATCCCAAGGTTAGCATGGAACTAACTTCGACCAAGCCCCGGTTGGCTCGAATAGTCCGTCTACCCTTGGAACCGGGTTGGAACCAAGCCCTGAGATATCCAAACTCTCACTAGATGATATCTCTCAGCAAAGTACTCACCCCAACAGCACACAGCACAAGGGGTTCAACTCAAGTCATGTAATTACCCCCAACAGCACACAGCAAAAGGGTGATACTCAAAACAAGGCATGTATTCTCACATATTAAATCAAGAATAGAGAATGGACTTAGGACGAGTGAGATAAAGTATACTCTCGCCTAAGTACCCATTTAACATGTACAAGGCACTTTGACAATTTATCATACAAACCAACCCAATTACTCACTCAAAATAGTTAGCACGCAAATCAAGGCACTTTATACGGGTCCACCGACTCCGTCCGGTTCGTCACTGCCTGTGACAGAAGATTATATGCAACCATCAGTCAAATAACTATCACAAATGGAAATATGGTCTAAAACGGCCAAAACGGCAAAAACGGCCAAGAAATACATATGGGCGTGCGCGGAAATGAAAATGGGTTGTACGATTTTGACCATAAACAGAGCTGTGGTTGTCGGATCAAGGTGTAATAGGTAGCGTCTCGAAACTAAGACAGTGGGTTACAATTTTTATGAAGACAACTCGTCCCAGTTTTTAGTGGATCTAGGTCGAATTTGTAGATTACCAAACCAGAACTCCAAAGCTGGTGTATACTTCTAGCGGAAAGTTTGGGCGGCATGCCCCTTGTGTTTACCTATTTTCCAGCCATTTATGGTTTCATTATTTTCTTCAAATCAGCCCCAACATCACACATAGGCAATATTAGCCCTTCAACTAGACGCAAAATAATCCAATTACAACACATGTCTTAACAAGGCAATCAGAAATCAAGTTTAAAGGCAAATAGCTAAATGGCAGATTTGACGTCTCTTGGTGTTTCGGTTACAACTAAAGTTACGCCTATCGGTTTGGGGTAAACTTTGTACCATTTCGTAGCTAAGCCAAAGGGCTACAACTTTGATGAAGACAACTGAACCCAGTTCATAGTGTAGCTAGGTCAAATTTACAAATTACAGAACCAGAATTTCACCATCAGGCTGGTTAACAGTAATGTGTTCAAATGACAATAACTCAGGCTACAAAAGTCCGATTGAGACGTTTTCAGATCCGTTGGAAAGCTAAACGATAGAAATAAAACTTTTGTGTTTTGGCCAAACACTAGTTTCATACGGATCAAGGTGACAAAATGAGGCAAATATGATGAAATGTCAAAACTGTCCACAGAACTCTACCTATGGCAGTCAAGGGTATTTCGGTAATTTCACATGCTACAGTACTTAGATTCAGCTGAACTTTTACAGAAAACTATATAACACCATTTCCTACAACTTTCATGTTTTGACCTAAGCCTGAATCGGCCTCTAAGATGGACGAATTAAACAGGTCAGAAGCTAGACAAGTTAGTTTCAATTTCTGGAATTTGACATTTTCCTCTAGAATTTCATATCCAATAAGCATTCAATCATCAAAACCAACAATTACTAACTCTATAACATCCATTACTAGATAAATAACCATAATTAAGGCTGAAAATGTAAACCCTAGCTGCATACTCCAACATCTCACTCCAAACTAACAAATTTACCGTCATAAGCAAGATTAAGAGCTTCTCACTACACTTTAACAAGATTAAATGCAAGAAAAGGATAGGAAACCATAATACCTCACCAAGGCTTCTTGCAAGAGAGGATCACAACCTTTCCCTCCAAAGTTTCACCACACAAAGCTTCTTAAGGACTAAAGGGGAAGTTTAATCGGTTTAGATTTTGGATTTTTCCTCAAATTAAGCTAAAAATCAAGATGGAAATTGAATGGTTTCTTCCCTCTTTTCTCTCTCAACCTCACGGCTGGAATGTGCAGAAATGGTGGCTGAAATGAAGCTTCAAGAAGGTCAAAATGATAGGAATTCATTTGGGTCAAAATTGGACAAGTGTCACCTTTTGATTGGAAGTCAATTTTTTTTTTCTTGCTTGTTTTTAGTCCAAAATTTCGGCTGCATTAAGAAGATATTTAGGTCTGATTTTGGTCAATTAATAACAAGGATATTAAGGTAATAAAGTAATGTTCAAGTGGTGCACTCAATCGGTAACGAATGGTAAACATCGGTTCAACCCGTTTTTCCTTATTTCGCACGTACTAGGGTTTTAACTTATAATTCACTCACTTATTATCATCACTTCTAATCACACACTTTTTATTATATAAAACTCACTCTTAACCACCAAATTTAGTACACACACTTCATCAAGTGGTCACACGGCCAAAATACGCAAAAAAAACCCTAATTTACCCGAATTAGGAACCTAAAGGAAAAACCCTTGATTCTATGGTTGATTATAACTACTGAGAGAGTGAATGAGTAGTAAAGCTATCCTAAAGGAATAAATGCCAAATAAAAAGGAATTTTACAACTCCATAGATTCAAATTAGGGTTCTAAGTAAAATAAGAGAGATTTAAGAAAAACTTGTTAGTCACAAGTCAAACTAGGTTTTGAGTATAAGTAGGGCTTCTAGTCTTTAAAATAAAACAATTTCTTAAAACAAAAATAAAATAAAGAAACCATAATATCCTTGTTGAGACTAATAAAAGAAATATTATCCTAAAAGTCGGGGTATCACATTTATTCATTTTCTATGTTTATTTATTTAATTTAAATCTTATAATTATTTGGAAGGTACTTAAATACTCACGATGTAATAGATAGGTTATCTTTTCTTATGCAAGATATGTAATTAGATTGGCAAATGTAATAGATAGGTTTCTATTTTTGCAAAAAAATATAATTAGACAGGCAATTTAATGCATAAGTAAGATAGATTTATTATCTTATATTTCCTTTTTTAGATTGTTGTTAGTGTCCCACTGTAATAGTTAGGTCTAACAAAAATATGTTTTATTTACTTTTTTTAGAATTTTGTATCTAGATATCATGTTTATGTGTTACGTGCTCTATGTGCTTTATGTGCTCTTAATTTTTACTCTATTAGCTATACTATAAATTATGGATGTGTGACGTCACCGCACTAGTCTAACATTAATTGCACCTTCTCTCTCCGTTTCCTTACTAGTCCAAAGCTAGTGAGCACTTGTAGAAATGGGGTAGTCCAATATTAGACCCTAAGACTGTCCACAGGCTAAATTCATACTTTGTGTGTCATTCATTACATCTTCATGCATTTTTCCTATTTTAAGTTATTTTCCTCATTTGTATGATATTTCCTCTTATATTATCCCCTTCTACCTATATGCATAAACCATATCATTTAGACTTGCATTTCATTTAGAAAATTAGAAAATAAGTTAGTTCATTTGCTTGTCTAAGTTTGAAGAGTAACACTTCGAATATGGAAAATGGGCGAGTTTGGCTTTTTAACCTTACCATGCTATTACCTCTATATAAGAAGGAAAAATTGTATCATGAATTTTAGTTCCCCGTACCTGTTACCCTGCATTCCTCTTGGTCATGTGTATTTATCTATATATCATAATTTTGTTTTCTTCGAATCTCATCTTTGCATTCTCATGACCTCTTCAAGGAATTATTCTTGGGTTTTGCAATTAATGCGATTGGTATCAATTAAATCTTGAGGAGACACTTCGTCCCTCCCAATATCATAAAGGTTTAGATTTGCATCCATATAAAAGCATCAGAATGTGATAAGTTTAAAGTTTAAATTAGGAAAATTTTTTATTAAATCTCGCAACTAACTTTGGTTAGGTGTTGATCGAATCTTTGCTTTCCCTTTCTTCAATTGTGACTCCCAAACCTTTTTCTCTCATTTTTAAAAACCTAGAGTTATCTAAAAGGATTTTATTTATTTTTATTTTCTATTAAAAATATTTTTAGGTGACTTGGTACTCCTAAATTCAATACCAAGTGGTGACTCTTTTTTCTAAAAACTCTTTTCAAACTATCATTTTGGCCCCAAACCATGATATTTTCTAAATCCCATTTTAGACCCTTTTTCTTTATTTTGTAAAATCAAAAACTCATTTTTAACACTCTTTTTTTATTTCAAAAATGGGGTGCGACAATCCCATTTATTAATACTATGACTAGAGAGTTTTAAAAATAAACCCTAGTTACATGTATCTCAATATCATAACACTTATGATTACATTTATATAGGTATATGTTTATTCTTGGGATTTTATCTATTTAATTGAACCAATAATACAACTAATAAAATAAAGCACCATTCATTGTACATAAATAGTTAAAGTAAATCAAAAAAACCCTAAACTTTAGGGCATACATATAATTAACAATCTCCGACTTGCACTAAAATCAAACAATCCGACATGAGTTCATATTTAATCTAGAAAAGAGAGCTTAAATGTTTGGATCAACTTGTGTTATTATCTATGGAAACTTATTTTATTTCACTTTTAAACCTACCAATGACTTCATAAATCAAATGGTAGCTTCTTAACAAGTCTTTTAATCCATGATGAGACCTTGGTTCATTTGCATGGGCAAATTGTCCATAATTATCACAAAGTATTAAACTTAATGAATTGAATCAACTTTAGTTTAAAAATGGACTTTAGATGCAAAGGGCTTCCTTTACTACTTCTCAAGCTGCAATTTATTAAGGCATAGTTGTAGAATCTTTAGTTGTGTTTTGCTTGAAACCATTTCAATGCATGCTCCTATACTATGTGTAAACACATAATTACTTGCAAGGTTGACTTGAAAATATACTCTTGATTCTTGAACATCTAATTCTAATCTTCCAAATATCAAGAATAAGTCCTTAGCTCTTTAGAACTCTTTAAAGATATTCTTGACTACTATCCATCTAGTGACTCTCACTAGGATAATTGCTCATAACACTTATACACAAGGAAACATGGAGCATAGGTATCCTTTTTTAGAATAATACATACTAAGCATCTTTAATATCATGTCTAAGTACTTTTAAAAGCTTAATAATCATAATCTATCTTCATAGATTCTTAATCCTTAGAAAGTAGATTGCTTCTTCAATCTTTCATGGAGAAAATTTGGGACTGATATACTTATTAGTTTAGGGAATAGGTATGCATTTTTCATGATTAATATGTCACTCGCATATAAAACAAGAAAAATATAAAAACTCCCACTGAATTATATATAAACACGAGGCTAATCCATACTTCTGATAAAATCAAACTCTTTGCTCAACTTATCAAAAATAAATAATGAAAATTTTAGAGGCTTGCTATGTGGGCATCATAAGACGTAGAAATCTGTATATTGTGCCATGTACACAGCCATTTGTGTATCTATTTAAGGAAAGTGGTTTTAATATCCTCTTGACATAGCTTGCAAATGTAAATGGATTTAAGCATATTGACTAGTTAAAAGGATTCTTAAAAGATAATTTCTTTCCTTTATTAGCACCCTTTTTAACTAATCATGCTTTATAGGTAACAATTTTACCTCCATATAAGTCTTTACTCTTAAGATTCCCTTGCACCCAATAGGCTTTCAAACCCTTCGGTGAATTGACCAAGGCTAGTGCCTTTTTATCGACTATGCAATACCTTTTAGATTTTTATAGTTTTTCACCATCTCTAAAAATAGTGGTTATTTGAAACCTATTCATAAGCACTAGGGTGTTATCTTTCTTCATGATCAATCATCATGTTCTTTCATAAGAAAATAATATTTCTTAGATGTTAGATATACTTTTCTAGACTTATCAAACTTTGTGTACTTTAGAGCTTCTGGCTGCACCTCGTCACCATGATTTGCTAGATCTAATTCCATCTTTGTTCATTATCTCCTCTTGTGCTACTTGAACTGTTCAAGTTTTAATTTCTATCTTACTCCCACAACCTTATCTAGAATAAAATATTTTCTAGAAAATGATATTTTTAAGAAAAAAAATACCTTGTCCCATCGGGATGATAGAAATAGTATTTTTTTCATTTTTCAAATACTTCACAAGATGATGCTAATTGGATCTTAGCTCCGATTAGTCCAATTATGCCCCGTTCACAAGTTAGGCAACTTCATATGGTATAAATTGAATATTCTTAAATGAAAAATATTTAGTATAATGGAGACAACTACGTGCAAGACAAACCCCAAATTACTTTGGTAAACTTGCACGGCTTACAATATAATAATATTGTATAAAGTGTGATTCCTTCTCAAGGATACTTTATAGAAAACTAGGAGAAAATTTTTCTTTAGAATATCATTCTACTATAGACTTGTTAAAACTCTTGGTTCAGGTATTCTCCACTTTGATCAAATGTAAGTGTACTAATACCTTTGTCAATTTGTTTGTCTACTTTACAATTAAATTCCTTAAACTTCTCAAACTTTTGGATTTATACTGCATTAAGTAAATATATCCATTTTTGAGTAGTTATTGATAAAAGTGATAAAGTTGAAAAAACAACCTTTAGTAGGCATTGTATTTGGACCATATATATCTCAATATATGTGACTTATATCAAAATTCTTTTGTTCTTTCACCTACATCCATGAAAGGCGAAACAAGATCTGCAAATCTTATAGGATTCATAATCAAATGAGTCTAAATTTCTACGTTGGTGTAATTAAGTCTCATAACATTTATAATCTAAAAAGTCTAAATTTCCACCTTAGTGTAATTTAGTGATACAATTCCTGTTGGTATGACCTAGTCTACATATTTCAAAAAAATGGTTTTAAGTCATCTATTATTGAGAAAATGACTTATATGATTTTTAAAAATATAACATTTATTAATTTCTAAAACAAGTCCACTAGTCCAATAAAGATTTATTTGTTACTATAACCTAATGAAGCAACATTTACTTCATTACATAGATGTAGATACTTTCATCCTTCTTATAAATTTACTTCTAGTGAATCCATATGTGTCTCCTATTTGGTATCATATACCAAGAAATCCTTTTTGAAGTAAATACCAGTTAATCTCAATAAATTTAATTTCATGGAACTTCTCAAGTTTTACTCAAATCTAATTCCATGTGACTATTGGAAATGGCAAAGTGGAGGCTGGACTCTTCTTGCTCTCCTCTTTCTCTAGGGTTTCTGAGGGTTTCTTCAAACTTTGGCAATGGCTGCCCTTCAGTCGAAAGGCAAAGTGGAGGTTGGACTCTTCTTGCTCTCCTCTTTCTCTAGGGTTTCTGAAGGTTTCTTCAAACTTTGGCAATGGCTGCCCTTCAGTCATCGACTGAAGGGCAACCCCTTTCACACATGATGCAACAAAAGTCCTTTGCTCAGTTGTTTGCTCTGGTTCCATCATCTCCTATCTCTATTAAACTGCTCGCAACCCATAGAGAAGAAGCTACAGTATTTTTTTTGACAGAGGATGTAAACAAATTAGCATCGCCATTTCGGCTAGCATTGGTTGGAAAATTCTCTCGGGGTCGTCCCAAATTGGTGGAAATTAGGAAGTTTACCCATTCCCTCGACTTAAAGGATTCATGTGCAGTGGGACATATGGATGCTGGACATGTGCTCATTCGCTGTTCTTCAAAATTAGATTTTCATTGTCTTTGAACAAGAGGAATATGGTATGTTGATAAATTTCCCATGAGAGTTTTCAAGTGGGCTCCATCATTTCATATGCACAGGGAGTCTTCGTTGGTCCTTGTGTGGTTCTCCCTCCCAGGTCTGCCCGTTCATTTTTTTAATAAACATTCCCTATTCTCTATTGTTAACCCATTGGGAAAGTCGATGTTTCTTCATGTTGCAACTGCAAACTTATCCAGGTCGAGTGTTGCGCGTGTCTGTGTTGAAATCAACTTACTTCGTCCTCTCCCTTCTAGAGTGTGGATCGAAACTGAGAACTCCAATGATGGTTTCCGGAAGTCTTTGCAGGTTGAGAACTTGCCCCAATAATGTACTAACCATTGGCATTTGTGTCATTCAAATAGTAGTTTGTCAAAAGAATGATACAGCTGGAACCTCATCTCATCAATTGGGGAAGGATTCCAAGGTTTCAGATGTGTTGCGTTCAGGGAATGAGCCACCTGATAAGTTTCTTATTCAGCGCTCAGGAAAAGCTCCAATCTCCTCTGATGCGAAGGTCATTCTACAATTAAAAACTAGTTACTAGTTTCAGATAATAATCATGGCATTATGTCTGTGGTCTCTTCTTTGGCTTCTGCAATTTCTTCTGATGCAATAGAAGTTGAGCCTATCAAGGTGGTTCCTTGTCCTAGTATTGATTTGGATAGTGGTCTGCATGATCAGTCTGTGGCTCCCTCCCATGATCATCAAGTTCTTGGAGCTGTTACTAATTTGCAGGTGACAGTTGGGCATCAAGATCTTCCTAGTATGGCTATTGCTGCTGTGCCGATTGTTTCTTCTTCAACAATTTTTTCTGACATAGTGGTTGTTACGCCTGCTATGGGGGCTGGCAATGTTATTAAGGCAATTAGGCATCTTTCTGTTGAGAGCGTTATGGCTGATGTTGCAGGTGTGGTTTTTCCAACAACTTATCTAGCTTCAGAAGGTATGGAAAATATACTGGTTCTGTCTTCTCTTATTCAGCAGTCGCCGGCTGGAGAGGGGTCTGATATGCCTCACCTTGTGGTTATAGAGATGGAAACATTGAAGGATGCACTAAATGGTGAGATTAGCGTGGAGTAGTGGCCCTCAACTGCAAGTAATTTTTTCCAAGAGACCAGTCTATACTAGCGACGGTGCTGCCTGTTATTTCAGAAGATGTCTGGTGTATGTGTGATGATTCTTTCCAGGTTGTTAAGAAGCATAAGGGGTATCACTCAATTGCTCCTTCGAATAGGTTGCTACGTTCTTCAACAACCAAACCGCAGAATTCTTTTCAAACTTTATCTGATGATTAAGTAATTGTTTTGGAATATAAGAGGTTTGTCTAAACCTTCTCACTTTAGAAGATCGAGAAAAATTATATCTCAAAACCAAATTAAGATGTTGGTAGTTTGTGAAGCTCGTGTTGATGTTATGCTTGTTGAAAGCTTCTGGTTCTCTCTGGTTATTTTATATGATCTGTTTAATCTTTGTGTTGGTGGGTGAGGGGGAGCAATATTTTTCCTTTCTCATCTATCATAATTTTTTCTCACCTTTTTTACTGTTTCTTTTGTCCATGGGTTGTGTACGGTGGAGGAGAGACGGGCTTTGTGGGCTAGTTTGTTGCGAGATAAACCTATACATGGGCCATGGCTTATATGTGGGGACTTTAATGTAGTAGTAGATGTTGGGAAAAAGAAAGGAGGTCAGCCTTTTCATTTGTTTGAGACACTTGATTTTTTGGACTTTATGCTTCAGTTGAACTTTTTGATGCTGGTTTTTCTGGTTTCTCTTATACTTGGTGTAATAATCGCTTTGGAAGGGCATGGATTTGGAAGCGTTTGGATCGGCTTTTGATCAATAACTGATGTTTTGATGCTAGACTTGTGGTTTCTGTTTCACATCTAGCCAGGGATCCTTCTGATCACTCGCCCCTTTTGCTTTCTTTCACTATGCGGTTTGATGAGAAGCCTCGGTCTTTTTGTTTTCTCAATGGTTGGACTACTCATTCAGGTTTTATGGATGTTATTAAAGCCTCCTAGCAGCAAGAGTGTGCTGATCCTCCAATTCAAGTATTTTGTTCAAAACTTACACATTTAAAAGCAAATATTAAAGTTTGGAATAAGCAATATTTTGGTAATATTTTTGATAATGCAAGGAAGGCTAAGGAGGACGTGGCTACAACAGAGAAACTAATGGAAGGAGATGATTCAAATGCTGCTCAAGAATCCTTACAGCGAGCCAAGGCAAAGTTGTGTCATAGTTTGCTAGTAGAGAAGAGTTTTTGGAAAGCAAGGGTCCGCCGGTTAGATTTGAGGGATAAAAATACTAAGTCTTTTGATTCAGTAGTCAAGTAGAGGAGATTACAATCAATGATTCATCGAGTCCAAGATGAGAATGAAAATTGGTTAACATCAGAAGATGACATAGGAATTGAAGCTGTCAGTTTTTCTCCTCTTTATTTTCTATAGAGAATACTTCTTCTTGGTACTTGTCATCTATTATTCCTCAGTTAATTCAGCCTTCTAACAATGCTATGTTGGAAGAGATTCCTACAATGAAGGAGGTACGGCGTGTGGTTTTTCACATGGATGGGGATAGCGCTGTAGGTCCTGATGGGTACTTTGGAAAGTTTTTTACTTTTGCTTGGGATATAATTGCTCGGGATATTTATAATGCAGTTGTTAGTTTTTCTGTGGTGCTGAGCTTCTGAGAAAAGTCATGGCTACTTTAATTGTTCTAATCCCCAAGGTATAGAACCCAAAGTCTTTCGCTCAGTTTTGACCTATTAGCTTATGTAATTTTCTGAATAAAGTTTTTTCGTGTATCCTTGCTGAGAGGTTGTCTCTATTACTGCCTAGAATTGTCTCCCCTAATCAAAGTGATTTTGTCTGTGGTCGGCTAATATCGGATAACTTCTTACTTGCACAGGAAATTATTATGGGCATTGGAAGGAAGAATAGGGGGAAAATGTTGCTTTAAAATTGGACACGACTAAATCTTATGACAAGGTGTCGTGGGTTTTCTTGATTAATGTACCACGTACGTTTGGGTTTGGAGAGAGGTGGATAGATATGGTTTGGCATCTGATCTCTAATCCATGGTTTCTGTTCTCATAAATGGGATGTCGCATGGTTTCTTTCCTACTTCACGAGGGCTTCGTTAGGGGGATCCTTTGTCCCCTTCTTTGTTCATTGTAGGTGCAGAGGTTCTACCATGACTGTTGAATCAGCTTCTGATGAATCCTGGGTTTAATGGGTTCCAGGTTCTTAGGGATTGCCCTTCTATTAATCATCTGGATTTTGTGAATCATATTCTTATTTTTTTCCAGTGCTTCGGCAACATCTTTGAAGCTTTTAATGGAAACATTGGCAAGGTATGAGAGCGTTTCAGGCCAAAGGATAAATGTTTCAAAGAGTGGCTTTATGGTTCACTCGAAAATGTCTTGAAGTAGGAGGGCTTTAATTCAACGCATCACGGGGTTCCCTAAGAAGGAGTTTCCTGTTCGCTATCTTGGTTGTCCATTATTCGTGGGGCGATGGAAGAAGGCCTTTTCAGGATTTAAGTAATTCGGTGGTTTCTAGGATTGGTTCCTGGAAAAATCATTTGTTGTCGTCAAGAGATAAGATTATTCTTATAAAACACATGTTGTCCTCTATTTGTCTTCACTTGTTGGCAGCTGTTTCACCCCCAAAGTCTATTTTTGTTACTATTGAGAGGTTGTTTGCTAGTTTTCTTTGGGATATAGATGACGGTGGTTTCAAACACCATTGGATTCGTTGGAAGGATCTTTGTGCAGCTAAAGAGGAGGATGGGTTTGGTCTTCGATCCATGGCAAATGATTTTAATGCTTTCTCTATCAAGTTATGGTGAAGGTTTCAACAGAATTCGTCTCTCTGGGCTAATTTCATGATGGTTAAGTATTGTTCTAATGCTCATCCAGGTATGGTTGTTGGCTTAGTGGGGGCTTCATTTACGTGGCATAGGATGCTACAAGTTCGGGATTTGGCTAAGCAACATATAACTTTTATTGTTCGCTCTGGGAACTCTAATTTCTGGTTTGATAATTGGTTGGGATCTGGTCCTTTGTCTCTACGGCTAGGCAATGTTTCGGATCACAAGGTCTCTGATTTTTTAATAAATGGCAGGTGGAATTTTCAGTTGTTGGCATTATGGGTACCTACAGTTGTAATAAATGAGATTAGACAGTTCTCTCTCCCTCAAATTGAGGATGGCGTGGATGATTTGATGATCTCGTCCCTCTCGTAGTCTGGAGTTTTCACGTTGCGCACGGATTTTGATTTGATGCGAACTCATATGCAAAAGTCCTTTATTTTTTCCAAGGTTTGGCATCCTACAATCCTCTTGAAATATCCTTTTTCCTTCTTCGTTTAGTGTGGAATCGTTTGCCTTTGGACTCTACGGTATGCAACTTTGGTATTTCCGGTCCTTCGAAGTGTTTTTGTTGTGTCCAGGCGAATGTTGAGACTTTGGACCATATTTTCTATTGTGGTGATGTAGCTGTCTCGGTATGGAATTTCTTTGGTTTTGCTACAGGAGTTTTGAATTTTGGAGTTTCGGTTCGGGTATATATGGCTGGTTGGTGGTTTGGTGCATGTAAGAATGTATTTCTTGAGTTTGTTCACCTGATTATTCCTTCTTTGATTTGTTGGAACATTTGGAAGGCTAGGAACGTAGCTCGATTTGAAGGAAAACTTTTTGCTCCTACTACTATTTGTGGATTTGATTTTGATAATGTGAAGAATCTTTTCAATCTGCAATTTCTTGGGCATAATTTTGTCTTTATGTCATGGTTGGAATTTTATGCCTCGCTCATCTCTTTTCACAATCAGGTTTCGTTTACGTTGGTGAAGTAGTTTCACCCTTCTGTGGGAGTGTTTAAACTCAATACAGATGGTTGTTCAAGTGGCAATCCAAGGAGGGCAGGGGGTGGTGGAGTCTTGCGTGATGGTGAAGGGAATTTCCTGCTTGCTTTCTCCTCGTTTTTTGGGAGTGGAACCGGTATTCAAGCTGAGGTGATAGCTCTTCTTTTTGGGGTTAGGTTGTGCATTTCACGTGTATATGCGCGATTGCATATTGAATCGGAGTCTTTAGTGTTGGTTCAAATTTTGAAGCAAGCATCTTGATGCCCTTGGAGTAATTACACAGAAGTTCAGCATCTCCTTAGGTTTTCATTGAATTTTGTTGGAATCTCTCATTGCTTTCGGGAGGTAATCAAGTTGTGGATTGCTTATCAAATGTTGGTTGTGACAAAGGTTGTGACAGAACCTATTATCAGCTTTTGGATCTCCCTATAAAAGCCCGATGGGCGTTTAGATAGGACAAAATTGGTCTTCCTTCAATTAGAAAATGTAAGGGCAATTAATGTATTGCGAGTAGCACTCTTCATTTTTTCATGCAGGTGAATTGGCTCTGTTGTACTTTTTGGAGGTAAGATCTATGCCTCCCTCCATCTTTTCCCCTAAAAAATAAAAGGGACTGCTAGGTCCTTTTCCTAAAAAAAATATTGATATAATAAAAAAATCCATGCAAAGAAAATTTGTGACAAAATGCTTGTTTTAAAAGTTTTTAATTTATCAACTCTTGATAATTCGCTTTGTCATCATTTGACTAGTTAACCATTTTGTCAACCTTTGACCTTGACAAAACTTGATTTAACTAATTTTTCAATATAGCTAATCAACGTCAATAAATCAACAATTATTTGGATTCATTTTGTCTCATAATGGAATAAGGCATCTCATATATCTTATAACTTGATTGGATGTAAAAACAGTTTGATATTTCTAATCACGGTATAAAAATATGAAGTCTTTGTAGTCTAGGAGATCTTGGAAAACACTATGATACGTTATCATCTTCTCCTTTATAGTTACCACAAGCATTGACTATAAGTTCTATTATATCTTCCATAGTTGGAAGTTTCTAGAACATAGCTTAACCTTGAGAACAATTCTCAACGTGCTTTCCCAATCCAAGGGTGTAAACAACTCCTTGCATTTGCACACCTTTGGATGATGTATTATAATCTCCAACTCCTTAAAGATCTCTGCCATAGTAGTCATATTGATGCAATCTCCATCTTCCCTGTACATTACATATGTAATTCGACTCTAAACATTTGTGTCTCATTCTCTCCCTAACCTTAACCTAGTACTATTTATAAGATTTATAGAGAAATCTTGAGTTCCATTCAAGAAGAGTGAGATGAGAAGAAAAATTACATCGAGAAGCTTTAGAGAAGGCAGGACTCTCAGGGCCTATTTCAAAAATACTAATATAAAACCAAACATTCATTTATTTAACCATACACAATCACATTAATCTTAAGTCCATAACCATCTATCATGCATTCACATAAGACAACATTAAATAAAAGTATAATAAAGTACTTATTTAATTCTAATCATGAATCATTAAGTGATCAAACATTAAATCGTTCAAAGTTTCAATTCAAGAAGTTTAAAAATAAGAAAAAGGAAAAAGTCTGGTCCAAATCCATCCGCGAATTCGATAGGATCCGTCCATGAATCCTTTCATAGGATAAAAATCAGAACTTCAGATAAATTCCAATGCAATGACTGACCTATTGTCCGACACCAATCTTTATGTATTAGCCAGAGTGAACTACTTCAATATAAGTCCAGCACAATGACCAGGCCTATCCGTTATCGGATCAAAATTTTTTGATTTTAAAACTTACAGAGAATTTCTTTCTAATCTTATTAGAAACAATGTTCAATATTTTAAAAACAATGAATAAAAATTTTACAAATCCAATTATGCGCCCAAGTCATAATTAGGATTTTCTAATTCAAGTAGAATTTCCTAATTCACTTAGGTTTGGAATTTTTCCTTTAAACCCTTTTAGAATCTCAAACACTAACTTTAAATCACTTCTAAATTCAATATTATCAAATTAGAAAGGTTCTAAAAGTATTTAAACACTTTCCAAATTTAATCTCATTAAAATAGGATGTTTCTAATGTCGATTAAACTTTCTTAATGTTAGTTTTTAGTCTCGCCAAAGTTGAGTAAGTTTCCAAAAATATTCAACAATTTCTTGTCTACTTAGGATTTCTAAAATTTTTAGAAAATACCTTAATTCTAATCATATTAAAGCAATAGGGAAATTTTCATGTTAGTTTAGAAACCCATATACAAATGGAAATCATTGACCAAATCCTATTTGTTATTGAAAACTAACTTGTTTCTTAATTTCCTTATTCCAGAAAATTTCTAGACGCAATTGACAACCAAAAATGCTTGATTATCTTTAATCACCTTATGAGCAAGAAATGAAGCATGATGGAAAACTTTTCAACAAAACTACCGCAAGAAGTTTTACAAAAGAAAACCACTACTATTAAGCAAATTTTGTGAAATTCCAGCAATCTTAATTGCCATTGCCAAACAGAACATCAAAGTTCTTCACCAATGTCACCTTATCATGGTAAACATTGATAAGGAGACACAAAGGCAGTAGCTAATAAAATACAGCAAAGGAAGCCGCAAAAACAATAAATAAATTACTACTAGTATGCAATGATATAGGCTCAATTTGTAGTTATGATCATCAGTTTCATTTACTGATCCATCACAATAATTAGGAATCCTCATTCGTTAGTTGTTTCTAAAACCAATTGAGAAGAGAACTTGATCATATAGTGATTAGCCTGGAGTCTAGAATGTTTCACAATCTGGTCAACATGCACATCATGTGACTACTATGTGATCAGTCCAAGCTTGTTAAGAACATCTATATTTTCACCATTTTTCTTTTTACATGTTCTGCTATGATCTCATCACTAAAAAAATGACTTACTTTGGTCTTTGATTAAAAATTTCAGATTAGTCATGAACAATTATGTTCAAATAACTTTGTTCAAATAAAAGCTGAAACCAACTTTAAAGTAGCACATAATTGTGAACTCATCACCATCCATGACTATTAAATAAATTTATCAAATGGATTAATCAAAATTGGCTCTGATACCAATATAAAGAATCATATATGCATATGCCAAAATTTTAAAATTTTTTATTCCTTCAAGTTGATTGCTTTGATTAGATTTCATGCAATTAAGGGGTTAGTTAAGAAGATTACCTTTATTTGATGCAAAAACTTGTTGATTGATGAACCCATAGATGGTGCAATCTACAAAAACTATTAAAGTGTTCAGCCTCTAACGGTGATTCATATGAGCTCCCATGCAAGAATAATGAAGAAGGAGGAAGAGCTCTAGTTCCTAGAATTAGGAATTTCGATCACAATAGTGAGAAGAGAGAAGAATTTTTCTCTCTCATGATTGACCAAATTTGTCTCTTTCTCTTTCTAGATTTTCTCTAAAATCTCACATAACTTTATGTGCAATTATATCTTGCTAGCTCAAGCAATAAGAGCATATATGGAAAAACAAAGAATCTAGTTCTAATAGGAAACAATTAATTAGTTTTCAATAGGATTCTATCTTCTTATACAACTCTTGTTTTAGAAGACTTATCCTTATTTGCACAAAAGCCCCTCAATTTTAATTTATCTCACAAATTAAATCATAAGTTTTACAAACTTATCATTCAAGTCCTTAACAGGAATATCTTTTAATCTTGCATAAGCAACTCTTAATGTGTATGACCTATTAGATTCTCTACTATGTTGGCAATAAGTAAAAGTTAGAGCTCTTAATAATAATAACTAGATAAATTAAACCACTTTAATTCATTATTTATTAAACATAATCAAATAACTTATAGATCAAAATTGGTTTCTAGTGAAGCAACATGACCATCCAAGAATCGAGAAGAGTCAAATAGATGACGACACCTTCCATGCACATGTACCATATAATTATTATCTTTCACCATTCTTATTTCATATTAATCTAGAGTATGGAGCAATTGCCAATTCTAATGATTAATGTTTTCCTTGTAATGCCAATTCTAATGATTAATGTCTTCATTGTAGTGCCAATTCTAATCATTAATGTTTTCCTTATTATCAAAATATAACTCCTGTTGAATGGATACTTAGATACAACTATCCAAGATCTTTCTACTTAGTTAAGATTTCTTGAGTTATATTTCAACAAGCGGCCATTAATGAGATAACTCCTCCACTATTACAGGTGATGAATTTTTATAGATTATTCACTATCCTTCAATGCTTCATGCTATGCCTAATCTCTAATAATATCGTTACCCAATTATGATGTAACTATCAAGAGAATTAAAGTATAACAATCCACACTTAAGAAATCATGATAATCTTAAATAGTATGAGCACTTATACACATGATATTAGAGAATACATTATGGACACTCAAATAGTTATCCATGTTATACTCTCTATGTAGATCAATCAAATGAACTTGATCATCTTATCAAGCATCCACATAACTAGCTTTGATGTTACAATATCATAGTAAATGAGATATATTATTTCCTTCAAAAGGAGCAAACATAATATGTGCTAGTTAATAATGTCCCATCTATTAATACTATGACTTGAGATTCCTTATACTATATAAGATTGAGTTTTGGTCAAAGAGGGGGTTGAAATTCAACCGCATGGGTGAGGGTTTTTTGGGAATGTGAAATGTTGTGTATTATTTTAAAAACTTTAGATACAAGTGAAGGAAGCATGTGTTTGGGTATGTTTACCGAAATGACCCTATTTTAATACATTTAAAGTTCTGATTAATGAGACATCTGGGTATTTGTGGAATGTGTAATTAGTGTGCAACTGTTTTTTGCATTTCGTACAACCCATATATGCTTGTCTGTTAGTGTAATTACTGGAATGTCCCTTAGCTAACAACAGTGTGGCTTTTGAGACGTAGATAATTGTTAAAGCTTTGGTCGGAACCTATTTCTCTATCATTTATATCTGAATTTAACAGCCACAAACGTGAGTCAGTTTATCCCCTTTCAGTTTCAGGGATTAAGTTTTCCCTTTTTGCCTTTGTCTAAAATGATTTGTCTCATCGTTTCCCCTTTCATCCGAGCTCAGCTCTAAAATTACCCATTTGTTTTTCATTTATTATGCCCCAATTAAATAGCCAAAACGTTTGTATGTTAATGCCTAAATGGCTGATCATCAGTCTCTCCTTTTTCGTATTCTGGGATTGGGATATTTCTTCCTGACTTTATACTAAGCATCTCGGAATGTTCTTCAGTCATAGCTACTCCTAGTGGTTTAGCTTGAGGTTAGATTTGTCCCCCCCCCCAAATTTTTTCAGTTCCTTCCTTAATTTTGTCGGTGTGTGCTTTGTTCCTGCAATTAGAGACTCTTATCGTGTAGTTCAGCTACAAGATAGAGATTTTTGTACAAATTTGATTGCCCCTTGTAATTTGACTGGTTTGCTTATAATGTTATAGATTTGGAGCAACAACAAGAAAGAACTCTCGGTGGGGATTTTGGAGTAAGGTTAGCTTTCTGTGGTGCTCTGCCTTTCTGCATTATGTACGAACTTCATTTTGACAGAGTTTGATTGTAAAGCTTTGTGAATTGATTGATTATATTGTTTATTGCTGATTTGAGTGTGAAGTGTTCACTTCACTCACTGCTAAATGAGTGCTTTATTTTATATTGTATAAGAACAAATTTTTATGCTGAATTACAATTCCGAAATTGCAATAAAAGTTAATGACAACTGAACTGCCATCAAGTATCAAAACCCTACTACACTTGCTAATATCTTCTCGAATTTAATCTATAATGAGAAAAGCAATATTGGACTTGCATGCACTAATTTGTCAAATGCAAGTTCATCAAAGCTACTACTAATACCTTTGGCTTACTGCCCTGATACACCTCCTGTTGACACCCAATCATTTGCAGCCACTATTAGTGTCTTCGCTGCCATTGCTCTATCATTATATCTTGGCCTCAAGATTCCCTTTTCTTGGCCTCTGCTTCAGTAGTATTATCCTTGTTACCAGGTTTACAGAATCCAATCAGAAAATGAATCACAAATATAACCGATATAAAGTTAATGAAATTACCTGCAATCTTTTAAATACCTAATGATTAAAGATAACACTGAGATATAAAAACACAAAGAAGACATCACAAGATGCTAAAGGTCTCAACAGCTGAATTGCCATCGAGTATTAGATCCTCATCTTCACTAATATTATCCTCTTTACCAGATTTATACAATTGAATCAGAAAATGAATCACAAAGATGTGGAGCAAAGATAAAAGCCAAAATATAGTTATTCCTATCTTATGAAGACTTTATGTATATAACACTTGATAAATTATCTAATTAACTCAGAAATCTCAATTCTTAACTCAGTTTCCTCTCATTCTTGCAATCTCCAATTTATTCAACATCACTCTACTGTCACAACTGCAGTAGTAAAGCATCTAATTTTGCTCTTCACTACCCTTGATGTAGCCCCTGTTGACAACCAATTATTTGTAGCCACGGTTAGCGTCTTGACTGCCATTGCTCTGTCCTTGTTTATTGGCCTGAAAGTTGCCTTTTCTTGGCCTCTATTTAAGTAACATGAACCTTTTTACCAGGTTTATACAATTTAGTCAGGAAACAAATCACAACGCTTATAGATATAAACTTAATGAAATTACCTGCAATCTATTAAATGCAAGGTGATTAAAGATAACATTAAAATCTAAAACACAACGAAGACATCATATTCTCAGCTTCACAACAACTGAACTGCCACTGAGCATCATATTCTTAGCTTCATGAATATTATCCTTTTTACCAGATTTATACAATTGAATCACAAATGTGATGCCCCCACTTCTCCCAAGGGCGAACCCAAGGGTATCCGCGAATGCCTGCCTAACTCTCACCAGGACTCGATACAATTTCAATTCAAACTTAAGATAAACAACTAAGAAATGATAGTTGAAGTAAGAAAAGTCACTTCCTTAAACAAACTTTCAAGTGTTACAACTCAAGTTCTCAAAAGTACATCACTTTCCCCAAAATACAGTCTTCCGAAAGTCGTCTAATCAATTACATTAATATTCTAATCAAAAGGGCCATCAAGTCGACCTCTCCATAATTCCTTCTATTTTGGCTCCTGTTAAGGAAAACAAAACTAATGGGATGAGCTGACGCTCAGTGAGGCCAAGAAAATCATGCAAGCACGTAATTCAAGTAGCAATAAAACTTGTACGAGAAATAAAGCTATAACATTTAAGTAATTCATGAATATTCATAAAACAGCTCATTTCCACTTGTTTTGCCAAAGTTCAATCTCATACCTCCTCGTGATGACACTCCGTCACTCGAGTGGGTAATTAAATCCGTAGAACTTTACTTATTCCATTTATGATTTTGAAGTCGACATGAGAGGTACCTCCCACCCGAATCGGTGTGGTACATGCTATCGACCAGGGAATCGATTATATGTTTATGGTTCTGAGTCGACATGAGAGGTACCTCCCACCCGGATTGGTGTGACACTTACTATCGCTCAGTGGTCGATGAGACATCGCTCCAATCGACTTATACTTTGTTTGTGGTTCTGAGTCGACATGAGAGGTACCTTCCATCCAAATTGGGTATGGTACGTACTATCACTTAGGAAACCGATTACAATTGTTTATGGTACTCAGTCGACATGAGAGGTACCTCCCACCCGAATCGGTGTGGTACATGCTATCGCTCAGAGAACCAATTATTTGTTTAGGGTTTTGAGTCGATATGAGAGGTACCTCCCACCCGAATCGATATGGTACATGCTATCGTTCATGGAACCGATTATAGCACTGAAATGGTATGAGAGGCACCTCCCACCCAGATTGGTGTGGTACATGCATCCGTTCAGGGCTTATGAGTTAAACATGTTTATAAACAATTACTGATCATATGTATTCAAGTAACAAGTATCGGCATAATTAAAAGAAAGAGAGGACGAGGGCGTCCCCACGAGTATACACATAAGTCGAGGAGGTTCACTCTACTCGACATCACAACACAAATATGGTTTGCAATAGCAACACTTCACTTAATTCATATAACAATTCACTTCGCACAATTCGAATATCAACTCAAAAAGCACAATTTAATTGTAGCATCACTTAAGGGAGAACGAGTGCGGTAAAGTACACACTCGTCTCAACAATTCCATAATACTCAATTAACAATTAAAGCATTTATCAACAATTCATACACTTGACACTCACCTAGTCAAAAATAAGAGAGTGGTGCACAATCAAGTATTTAAGCGTCCACTGTGAGGTCTTCTTTGAAGGTCCCCTTGAGTGCCTGAGCAAAAATAATCGGTGATCACACGCTACCACTTAAAAACCCCTAACTATCGGGGAAAATTGTACCCTTGTACAGTTCTTAAGAAAATATCGTGAAAAGAGCCTAAATTACTCGTAAATCGAGGCTTAAAAGTGGGGTTTAATCATGCAAGGTAAAACTATTTTCCCTCAAGAGATCAATTCTAAAACGGTCATTCAATATCGAAGGGCAGTGAAGAGTTTCTAAAAACTCAATTCCCTTCAAGTTAAAAAATTTCAGTTTTAAGGGGCAATATTTGAAAAATCATATCTTACACTCTGTAGGTCTGAAATTGGAAAACTTAGCACTGTTAGAAACTAGTTTCAAAGTACTAAAAGTTCCTAGAAGACACTTTTCCAAGATTCAAAATGGAAGACACTCAAATTTTAGCCCAAAGTGGCTGCTATAGGCTCACAAGACAGTTTTAGTCTTGTTTTTCGGTAAACTTTGAAATTCCGGCAAAAATTCATAGAATGCGAAATAGCCTCTAAAATTTGTACTACAATGAGAGTTCTAAAAAAAGTTTCAAACAGTAAACGGAACTAAATTTGGAGTTTTGAGTGCCAAAATATAGCAGCTCAAAGTTGGCCCAAAGATGAAGACTATTGGTAAATTTTCCAGATTTTGAAGACAACTTTGGCCTATCATTTATATCTCAAAAAAGTCTTAGAATGACACCAAAATTTGGTACAATTCAACTTCCATATGAGGACTATTCCTCTACCAAATTTCATTTGAAAATTCACACGGGAAGGTAGTGAACGAAACTATCAAAATTCAAGAAAATCCCAAGACCAATCTGTCTTTTTCTTTCTTTTCCTTTTTCAAACATTTTGCCCAATAAAATCGACTCAATTCTGGCTTGTTTGTGAAACAAGGGTCTAAGAAACATCTAATATACATTTGGTAGGTGATTGACATCAGAATTTTCAAAACATGAAGTCCCAAGTCAAGTTAGGCCATTCAGCTAGCAAAATTAAGGTTTTCCAGATTTGATACAGCTCGGGAGTTGGACTATATCTCACTCAATTCAACTTGAAATTGGACATGGTTGGTGGCGTTACATTCAAAAGGCTACATTTCATCTGAAGGAGTCATTTTGAAACTCAGTTTGCAAATAAGAGAAAATGAAGCCACAAGTTGCAGCTTCTATAATTTTCTCGGTTGCACTGGCAGAACAGAGTAGTCAACTTTGATTAGTCCCTACAGATGACTCACTGAGAATTAAAAGGTGCATATACACCGTTAGAAAAATACGGATGTCTAGTTGCAAATGCCACAAACAACACTTGATTTCGATATCCGAGCAAAGAGTTATGATCGTTCAAAGTTTACTGCCAGAGGGCCCCTGTTATACGATTTTCCAGTTTTGTTCTTGCCCAAAACTCAACTTTTTCTCAACCAAATCAAGTGATTTTTGGTGGAAACTTTCCACACATCCTATAAAACATATCTATATCAGATTCAAGGTCATTGGGTCACCAAAAATTCGAATCAAATGCACGGAAATAACAGGGCAGAATTCGGTCAACAGCCCAAGCAAAATTTCATTCGGTTTCCTTCAATTCTCTACCCATAATTAACTTAAACAATACTAAAACAACTCAAATCAACCATTATATCATCATATCAGTCCAATATATCCATTGTGGGATTCAATAGAGTCCACTCCAACATTTACAACCAAATAACAACACCCACAATGAAGCTACAAGCTTCATGGCCAATATCAAACCCACTAAAGCTAAAGATGGAAGATTGGATGGTTTGGATGATTACCTCCTTGCTTTGATGATAAATCAGAAATTTTGCACTTCTAAAAGTTCCAAGAAACCGTGAGAAAGATGCTTCCTTACTAGTCCAAGTAAATCTCCAAGTGTTTGTGAGTTTGTGTGAGAAATTTGAAGTGAAATGGAAGCTCAAATGAGGTGAAATGAAGAGAGGATCTTCTTCTCCTTCCCTTGGTAGCTTGGCTGACTATGGAGTGAAGAAAGAGAGAGAAATGGCTGATCAAAGAGGCTTCTTGAAGAAGCTTGGTGGTAGATGGTTCAATTTTGAGCAAAAGTCAACTTTGAATAGTGTTTCCCGCGCGCGCGCGTTTTGTGTCTATTTTCTCTCGGGTTTGTTTCACTTGTGCACTAGATCTCTAATGCACTTCCTTTAACACTATTATTATTCACTATTAGTAGTCTAAAATAAATTTCTAAAGTCCTTCAATTAGTTGCGCGCGTGAAAACGCGAACTTCCGACTCGCGCATGATAAAACGAAATTTCTAAGAAATTCTTGTAACAATAGTATAACTAACTAATTGTGACGCCCCCACTTCTCCCTAAGGCGAACCAAAGGGTATCCGCGGGACGCCTGCCCAGCTCTCGCCAGGATTCAAAACCAGACAATTCAAGATTAATTATAAATAACCGACAACACAAGCCAAATGAAGAAAGTTGCTTCCATAACCAATTTTCGATACTACACCATGAATACAAAATGCATCCATCATCCCAATTTTACATTAAGTTCCCAAAAGTTACAACGAATCTCCAGTTATACAATAATCCAAGGTCTAACCATGTATATTGAAAACCCTAAAACAAAAGTACATCCAAAAGGGGGTTTTCCTCAAGTTCGCCCCGATCCATCCCTGTTAAGGAAAACAAATCTAAAGGTGAGCAAAACGCTCGTGACGCCAAGAACACATATGCAAGCACATTAATCCAAGTAACACACCCAAATAATAAGTCAATTAATGAAGTGCGAGAAATGAACCATTGCAATGAAATGTAAACAGAAACCAATTCAAGGATATGGTAGCTCTCAGGAGCTAAGTTTCACTTGCTTCGCCAAGGTCATTCGTATACCTTCCCGCGATGACTCTCCGTCAACCAGGTCGGTATTTCAAATCCGTTAGGTCTCCACTTACTTCTCATCCATCCACCATACACCGCACCAGGCCCGAACGACATTTGTAGGGCGATACTCTACGAGTATGCCAAGCGAGACCTCTCCAATAGGTCAAGCTTATCCTATAATTCTCATGACTCACCGAGGTTTCCGGACCAAGCCCATGCCGGCTCGAGTCCCAAGGTCGGCCTATGAGTTTGGTCATCCCCCATGTATCATTTGTTTGTCGAGGAGATGCACTCCAACGACATATGCAGCCATAGCATACAAATTCATATCATTCAAACATTTAATATTTTCCAGGCATTTGATAATTCAAGCATTTGATATATTCCAGCATTTCAGGCATGAGTTATTCATTTCAAATGAGAACGAGTACGATAAAGTACACACTCGACTCCATTTTCAAAATCTTAGGTCATGGATACCAAATAAAGCATGTATCAAGTTCACAGGAGTTCAAGTAAACATGCACTTGACACTCATCAAGTAATGCAAGGAGAATGTCACTTAGAGGTTTCAAGCGTTCACCGTAGGGTCCTCTTGAAAGTCCTCGTGGGTGCCTGAGCAGTTAAATAGTAATCCATCATTTAATCCTAATTATCAAAGAAGATTGTACACCTTGTACAATCTAAGGAAAATTCTCATGAAAATGGGCCCGATTTATACGTAAATCAAGGCTCAAAGGAGGGATTTTAAAGTACAAGAGAAATTAGGTTTTCACCTTTGGAAATCAGGTGTAAAACGCTCAAGTGTTATCGAGGAGAAAAGGAGAATTCGAAAAACTCCATTTCCTTAAGTTTCAAAAATTTCAGATTTAAGGGGGTATTCTTGGAAAAAATCATAACTCACTCTCCGTAGGTTCAAAATTGGAAAACCTTGGTACTGTTGAAAACTCCCTTCCAAGCAATAAAAGTTCCTTAGAAGGAACACTTTTCTGATGATTCCTAACGGAAGATATTTCAAAAACCTAGCTCAATGTTGCTGTTCCAAGCTCACAAGGCAGTTTTGAAGTTGGTTTCTCGCCAACTTTGAAAATTCGGCAAAAATCATAGAATTTGATCTAGCCTCTGGAATTTGGAACTCAATTAGAATTGAAAACAAGGTTTAAAATCCAACAAACAGAACAAGAAACAGAGTTTTGAGCACCAAGATATAGTAGCTCAAAGTTGGTACAAAAACGTAGCTCACTGGGCAGATTTCCAGATTTTAAAGCTGGAAATTTGCGACTTCTAGTTGGGCATCGAAACGGACTCAGAATGACACCAAATTTTGTAGTATTATCCTACCATATGAGGTCTATCCTTATATAAAATTTCATGGAAAAATTCATTTGGGAAGCTAGTGAACAAAGTCGATAAAGTTTTGCAAAATTTCTAAGGCGATCTGCCTTGCCATTTGTATTTCTCTCTTTTCCAAACATTTGGTCAATGAAATTTCTTCGAACATCCTTCATTTATGAAAGAAAAGGTCTGTGAAACATCCAAGGTGCAATTTATTAAGGTGATTACCACCAAGAAATTCGAATTAACAAGTCCCAATCAAAGCTAAGGGCATCAACTAGCCCAAAAGAGGGTTTTCAACCTCTGAGTCAGTTTTCAAACTTTGGCCACGACTCACTCCATTCAACTCGGAATTGAGCGTGGTCAGTGGCATTGAAAACTAATGCATAAGGCTACAATTTTCTTAGAAGAAATCATTTCCAAAATCAGTCCACAAGTAGGTCATTTTCGGACATCAAGTTGCTGCTCAAAACAGAGTTCTCTGTGAAAAATCGCATATTCCTTTTTCTTTTCTGATTTTGTTCTAAAGGCAAAGAGTGGCGAATCTGTGGCCATCGCGGTTCTGTGGAAAATGCTGATGGAGGTATGTTAGAACTATTAATTTACTTTCGGAGTGAATGCCATAGCTTTTTGAACTGAATTGAGAATGTACTCTTTTTTCTGTTCTGTGCCTTTTTTAAGCTACACGTTGGACTTTTAGTCACCTATATAGATATTTTAGTTTGCTACGGTGGCTTATTTGGTATTTTCTTCTTTTATATTTCCTTCTTGGTCTTCATCTATTGTCTACTGACTTTGTGCACATGCCCTGAATGAGTTCTATTGTCTTGTGGAAAGCTCCACTTATGAATTGGATAGGGGGTTGGGGATATGTTTCAGATGTCATTCAAGAAAAATAACATTGCACGTAGTCACTTCACATGCACTTAGAACACTCACCAGGACAACAAATCTTATGTGTTCGCCTCAGGAGCAACTTCGGCTTCACTTCCAACCCTAGAATCAAGTATATGGACTGCATTAAGATCAACTACTCCAAGCTACAATATTTAAACGAAACTACGCCCAAGTTCCAACTAAGAAATCTCACCCCAAATCACATGATTTCTAAATCAATTTAAGAAGAAACATCCACGTATACGTTAAGGTCAAAGATTTAAGCAAATGATAGTGTAAACATTTCTCATTTCTATCCACCAAATGGAAGTTTTAAAATTACCCAAATCAATTTTCTCCTAGGCTGAAAATTTTATTACTTGAAACTTGTAAGAATGAGGTTTTCACCTTTTAAAACCTTCCATTTTCCACCTGAATTCACTACTCATACTAGGGTTAAAGTCTAATCATGGGTTTAGGGCATTAATGCAACAAATTCACCACACAAGACCAAGAACAAAGCTATATAAGTTCACTTTCTCTTTTGGTCAGTTTTGAACAAATTTTCCAGCCATGAAAACAGTGAAAGAAATAGTGTTTTTTAACCACTTAAAACTCAAGATTTTAGTTCAATTCCAACACATATTTATAGCCTAAAGTTCTTATAGAGTTTCTTGAGCAAAATTAATCTTAAAATCATCATGAGAATGTAGAATTCAATGCTGAAATTTCAGCCCTTACGTTCGGCCATCCAAGCAGAATTGTTCTTTTCCAATTTTTCCAACATTTCTTCCAACTAATTTACCAAATCCAACCAATCATACTTAGCAAATCCATAAGATTTCATTTCCAACATAACATTAGATGTATAATAAAGCCAAAATTTCAACAAAAAACCACCATAATCATATATATATATAAACACTAAAACTCAAATATTGAAGGACAAGTATCATTAACTTAAGAAACTTTCAAGATTCACCACAAAAACTTGTCTTTAATCCAACAATCCAACTTGTTTTCAACATAAAGTGAAGAAAGAAGGATTATCCTAGCATTTACCTCTTTTGCTTTTCAACCAAGATGAAAATCAACCCAATTCACCAAGTTCCTTCTTCCTTTCTAAGTTTAAACCAAGGTTGATGGAAAATCCAAAGTTATCTTCTTCCTTTTCCCTCAAAATCCAAACAAGGATTGAAACTAGATTGGTTTGAAACTTTTCTCCCTTTTATTCCTCTCAACTCACGGCCCTCTCTCTCTCTCACTTCCTCTTGGTTTGTTTGTTATTTTTAAGTCAAAGAAATGAAAGGAAAATTGGTAAGAAGGCTTGATCAAAAGTCTTAAAGGATTAAAACTTGGTTCCTATGATGCCAAGTGTCATTTTCTTGTTGTTTCCTACCCAAATATCTCAATTCTCTCTTATTGCTCTAAACTCCCTATTTTATTCACTAAAGTTTTCTTTTATACCCTACTAAAAAGTCGCAGTTACCCCACTCACTAACTGTAGACACCAAATTTTGATTTATTTTATTTGATAATTATTACCTATTTTTATTTATTTATTAATCTCATGATTTTTTTCAGCATTTTAGGTGTAAAATTTTTATTTGTATTTTTAGCTTTATTATTTTTATTGATTAAATGTATTATTCATTTCTTGCTTAATTGGTGGCTTAATTTTTTATTTTAAGACATTTTTAGCATTAAATTTATCAAAAAAAGAGGAAAAAAAAAGAAAAGAAAAGAAAGAGAAAATTGTTCACAAAAACATGTTTTAAAATCTTTTTAAATTCAATTTTATAAAAAATTAGTTGGTTGTTTACGATAAATTGATAATGCATGTTATCTAATTTTTATTGATTGGGTTTCATTTTCATTGAAAATCATTTCCTTCTTTGTTGCTAATTAAGTTAAGTTAAAAAAAAAAAGGGGAGGAAGCTGCCTCACGCGCGCGTGCGACTTTCCCATGGCTTCTGATACGAAGCCATGGGAAATGCTACAGTGTGACTTGCGAGATAATTTCTCACTACTTTTCCACTTTACCGTCCTTCTTTTTTTCCTACCATTGGATCATTTCAACTTCAGAACACCTGGCCTTGATCCAACAACACCAAGAAATGTAAGGTAAAAGCCATCAAATGGTCTAAAATGGAAACTGAGAATGCAGCTTCAAATCCCCTCCCTCGATCTTAGGTTTGGGGGGGATTGAATGCCTATAAAAGGCTTGAGAATAGGTGACGGCAAAGGATGAGAGGATCAAAGGAGATGAATGAGGTTGGCGGCTAGAGAGTTTGAGAGAGAGAGGATCTAAGAGAGTGAGTGACGGCAGGGAGAGGGGAAAAGAGAAAAGAAGAGAAAAAAAGGTGGCGGCTGGAGAGAGTTTGAGGGATAGAAACAGAGAGTTTGAGAGGAAGAGATAGAGAGAAAAGAAACCAGAAGGGGGGGCGTCGGGGAAGAAAAACTGAGCAAGAGAGAAACAAAAAAGAAAGAAAGTTACAGGGGAAGAAACAAGAAAAACCGAGAGAGGGGTTAGGAAAAAATCTGGAACGTTGAGAGAGAGCTAGTGGTGAAGGAATCTGGGCAAAGAGCTGGGCAAGTTCAGAGGAAAAAGGAAGGAAAACAGCAAAGGAAAAGAGAGAGTAAGGAGATCGAGGGAGATTCAAACGGAAGGGGAAGGGATTCTTTGAAGTCCTGTAACATTCACGTCCATTCTACTTTGCCAGGCGTCCTAAGGTAATTATCGTTCTTCCTTTGTGGTTTAACAAGATTTTTATGAAAATCTAAGCCTAGGGACATGAATCTTGGACGGTTTGCTGCTGATTTGAACTTTCATTGGTGCTATAACTTTGCTATGCTTGTGTTTGATAACCATTGATTCGGTAGAAGGCCATGGGACTAAACTTGTAGGAAAATGGGTTTGAGGTTCTCTGTATAGTTTCATATGATGAATCCATGAGTCTTTACTCGATGTTTATGGCTGGATTTCAATGTGTTTGACCAAGTTTACTACAAGAAAATGGCAATAAAGTTTCGGTCCAATCTATTTTTCTAACCGTGTCCTTGGTTGGCTGAATTTTTCCCTTTCCGTTCTCGATTTCTGGATGAATATGATGTTATGCCCCTGTTCTTCGGATCCTTTATCATGGTTCTGGTCCTATCAGGACTCTTAGAAGAAGACCTGCGCCACTCTCCCCCGACGAATTTTTTGCTGCAACAAAATGCTAATTTCTTGGCTTATTGCAGTAAGTGTGAACAGATTTCCTTTTCTTTTTGGTTGTTGAACGTTTTTGGCTTGCTTGATGTCTTTGGGTCTGTTTCCTAAAGTTTTAAGGTTTTGATGTTTCCCTTCTCTTTTCTTGTGTTTGTTACGCTTCTGGGAATCTACCACACTCAAATCGTTGGAGTTTGCTTTAGTTATCTTGGGTCATACGCGTTGGTCTTGTTTTCGTTCTCCCTTTCTCTCATTACTGATGTTCTCTTCTGTTTTGCACGTTATTGTTTTAGAAACTTCGTTGGCCAAATTTGAGTAGCTTCATGGATGTTCTTGGTCATTATGTTGGAGTGTTGAGATCATTTTCTTGTTAGAATGCCATGTTATAACTTCCTTTGTTGTTGTGCAAATGAATCAAATAGTTGAGAGTTGCTAAACTTGCAGAGGCCTGCGGCTAAAATTGTAGCAGAAATGATAGAACCAGTTTGCCGAAAAGCTTTCGTTTGCATGCTCTTGCTTTTCTGGATTTTTGCGTTCAAAATGAAAAGAAAGCTTGGTTGTCTTGTTGTTTAGCCCAAATATCGGTTGACTGAGATATTAGTTGCGCTAGGATGCGTGGGAGATTATATTTGAGAAACCCAGAAAATTGCAAGAATTTCTTGCTGGAGATTTGCATGCATGAAATAATTCCAGAAATTGCACCCTGACCCCTCAAGTTCCCTATAATTCTGTTATGGCCCAGAAACTTTGGAAATTCGATCAATTTTGTCCCTTTAACATGTTATTCCCCTTTGATATGATTTAATGTGGTTTTGGGTAGAATATGCATGAGTCTTTAGAATGAATTTGAAGGGTTTAATAACTTTTTCTAGATTTATGATTTTTTATTTAGATTCTTAGTGAAATTTTGGGTAATCTACTTGTTCAATCATAGTAAATTGGTTTTCGATTATTTTTGTGAATTTTAGCATTTGGTTGGTAGGTTTCACTTTAAGTTCTTGATTTTAATTGATTGCCTTTTAGATCTTTCATATTTGCAACAATAGTGATTTTGATCCCTTAATTTCTTTAGTTCTCTCAAATTGGGTCTTTGTTGTGTTAATTTATCAAATATGGTTTGTTTTCTTTTATTTGAATACCTTGATTGATTTAATTTTGTGTTTAATCTCTATTTTGTGATTATTTGGTTAATTAAAATGGTTGCCTTGACCCTTTTTATTGTTTTTGGAGGGTAAATAAGTAAATTCGTGTCATTAGGGCCCCAACTCAAGGGAAGTACACTCTGTCCCTATTTTCACTTATTTGACCCTATGTGCACTTTATGTGACTTTATGTGTTCCAATTGTATGCCTTTTGAATGTTTCATTTCGTTTCATTTATTTTGCTTTATTTGTTTTAATTTTTGTATTTTTATTTTAATTTAAATTATTGTGGGAAGGCAATTAAATGCCACAATTGTAATAGTTAGGTTGCTAATATCATTTTTATTTAATTCTTTCCCCCTTTTAGATTGTAGTAGGGGCTCCCCGAATGTAATAGTTAGGGATTTATTCGCTTTCCTTGTTTTGTGTGCCTAGCATGCCTATGTGTTACGTGTTTCCCGCTTTCCTAGGCTTTTGCATCTAGATATCATGCTTATTTGCTACGTGCTTATGTGAATTTATGTGTTTATTTGCTTTTTATTAGTTTTACATGATTTATTTGGTTATAAATGAATGCATGACGCGTAAGAACCCTAGTTTTTCACATGCATTTCACTCACTTTCTTTGTTTCAATTCTAATTGATTTTTGATTAAATTCATAGTTTTCATGATTTAGGTATTTAATTGCCTTGTTTAATGATGGGTTTTACTCAAAAGATTCTTTTATATGACAAGCAAAAGTTTTAAAACTAATTTCTTACTAAATCTCTCTTTATTTAGAATTTCTAGGGGTTTAGCGAAAAGGTTCAAAAGTTGAGGGGGTTTTAGAGCAATTTCAATTAAGATTTGATTAAGGATTTAAGCATGATTAGGAGAGGATTAAGGTGTGATTAAGGGAGACAAATCACCTTGGATTAGCATAGGATTGTGACACTTGTCACCATAAGATTTAATCTTGATTTAATTAGCCACTAATTTTGACTAAGGTTTGACTCTAGAACTTTCAAGTATATACTAGTGTTTTTGGAGCATTTTCTTGTCTTATTTTTCCTCCTCTTGGCCCAAAATTAGAGAGAGAAAGAGAGGGTGGAGAGAAGAAATTTTCTACAACACAAATCTTAGCCAAAATCTTGAGAAACTTGTGAGGAATCAAAGCTTGGCAACTTCTACTACCTATTTTGTCTTGTGGATCAAGTTCTTAGAGGAAAGAAATGAACTTGAAGCTTGTTTTGTCTTCTTGAAGAGCTAAAGAGGTAAGTAAGCCTTCAATCTTAAGTTGCTTGAACCCTTAAGCTTGATTTTTTGCAGATCTAAGTAGATCTAGGAATATTTGTGGATTTAAAGTATGTTTATGATCTTGAGTTAGTAGATGCATACTTGATGCTTGATATATGAGAAACTTGTTGTATTTTTGTTAGAAAATGAGGTTCTATGGATCTAGATGTGAAAAAGAATGATGTGGTTGATGGATTATTATGGTTGTAAACTTGAAGAAATTGAAGATTTCTCATAACTTTGTCATAGTTAAGTAGCTGAAATTTTTCCCAGCTTGATGTCCAGTTTTTGCATTTATTTCAACTGATATTCGACCATGATAATGGCCAAAATAGGCTTTTACACAAAACATGAAAGTTGTAGAGGATTCCGTTAGCATTCTACCTGTAAAATTTCAGATGAATCGAAGTACTGTAACATATGAAATGACCAAAATACCCCTGATGCCCTGTTTCTGTCCGAACTGATCTTTTGCCTCTGTAATTGGTCATTTTGACCTAGAAGATGACCCTTTAGCTTTTGTATGTCTTCTTAAGAATTATATGCCCTATATCCTACCTTCCATGTGCCTTTGGAATTACTTGTGTACATTGAGTTATGAGTAATTGAATCAGACCTCCCAGTTAAACTGACAGTGAGATTCGAAATTGAGAAACTGAAATTGTTTTTGGTAAATTCGACCTGGTTAGTGTGAGAATTGGATCTTTATGTCTTCATAATAAATGTAGGCTTATGTCTTAGCTTTGAAAACGGTATAAGGGCTCACCACAATCTAATAAATGTAACTCTAATTGTGACCAAAATACTATAAGATGTCAAAATCCGGTGTTTAGCTTTTGTCTTCAAAGCTGATTTCCGATTGTATTATACACTTGTGTTGTATTTGAACTCCAATGATACTAAATAACTTGACCCCCTATTTATGAACCCTAGAAGATTGTATTGGGTGAATTTGAACCAAAACAAATGAAGATAGCATCTAGAACTAGTGTGTCTTTTCTAGGGTTTTAGGGCTGATCCAGAGTTGGAAAATTAGCTGACTTGTCTGAGATACTGGTACTGATAGGAGATGAACTAGAATGTTTAATTGGTACCGTTGGAAATCCCTTCGAGTCTAGTTTCCAACGCCGCCAACGGTACCTGATTCTGACCTTCCTACAGTGAGATACAGCCATTTTACCGAGACGGGCGTGACTGTTTTACCCGCGAAGAACATTTTAAGCTTGAATGAAACTTTCCTTTGGCCAACTTTCATGCACTTATTGAATTTGTTTTCTCATGAACTTTTACTACTTTTTGGACCAAATTTGCATGATGAATTGTGTGGTTTTTAACCACTCACGGGGTCTCTCAATGAGCCTACAATTGAGTGAGAAATGAATCCGAATTGTTAACGATTTCACTCATTGCCCTAGGATTGGGAAACGGTGGTGAACATAACTGCACGACTTGACATTTGAAATCAACTTTACTTGACAGGTGAGTGTTCCACTACCTGCTACCTGCTTCTATGAAATATCTGAATACTTGAATTACGACTGTTTGAGCCAAACCATGTTTTGATAAAAATGGAGGCGAGTGTGTACTTTATCGCACTCGACCTCCCTCATTTTCCACTGTGGCTCTGTATACTGCAATTTATGAGATGTGAACTCTCTATATGTGACTGTACTGAGTTGTTTGGGTGATACCCCATCAACTACTGCTACTGTTTGGGTACTCAACCTCATGGGTGAGTCGGTTGGGTTGAGCCAGCAAGGGCTTGGTCGAGACGGCCGATAAACCTTGGGGACTGTTTACTGATCACTGGAAACCGGTATACTCGAGTATTATCTAACTACTGTTATGGAATGCAGGCCCGGTAGGGGGTTGACTGGTGGACGGAGATTGGAGAAGGTGGTGTTCCACGGACTTTATATCTTTGAATGCAAGCGTTGACGGAGAGTCAACGGACCCTGGTATGATCAAGCTCAAGGGGATTTGGCTTTTGGAAGCCACCCGTATCCTTGAATTGCACTGTGATTTATTGTTATTATATTATACAGTATTTACTTGATTATATTATGCCCTTATTTTGGCTATGTGCTTACTTGTTTTACTTGGAACCTCACTGAGATTTAGCTCACCCCACTCCCTTTGTTTTCTTTAACAGATCGGGGATGGACTTGTGGTCAAGAGCTTCCTTAGCTTTGTTTTGCGTTGAACTTGTACCTAGGGTTTGCAACCTTTTGTTTAAAATGACTTTACTTTTGATTCGTGTAAGTTTGAATTCATAAGTTTGACTGATATTAAGTAAAGTTTGGAAAGTTGGCTTGAAGTTTATATGCCATTAGGGTTTGTACGCTTGGATTTGAAGTTATTCCACTGGTTATCTTGAATTACTAGTTCTATTGATCAACCGAGCCCGCGAGAGTTGGGCAGGCAGTCTGCTGATACCCTAGGGTTCGCCCTAGGGGAGAGGTGGGGCTGTCACATGACGTCACCACACTAGTCCAACGCTAGTTGTGGCCTCTTTTTCCGATTTCTCACTAGTCCAACGCTAGTGAGAAAGTAGAAATATGGGATAGTCCAATGCTAGACCCTTAGGAGCCCTTCGAGCGTTAGATCATAATTGCGTGATGAAATCACTTCATATCATGCATGTTTTTTTTTTACTTTTAGGATTTTACCATTTTGTATGACACTTTCCCTATATATGTACATCCATTATCCATGTTCCCCTGTATACGTATATCCCTTATCCCATATTTTCCCTTATAAGTATATTCATTACCCCTTTCATATGAAAACATGACATTAAATTTGCATTTCATTTAAGGGAATAGAAATTAGGTTAGATCATTTGGTTGATTAGATAGGAAATACCCCTTGAGTATGGAATATGGACGAGTTTAGCTTTGTTAGCCTTAGCACGCTCGTATTCCCTCTAATTAAAGGGGAAATTGAGTCACGAACAATAGTCTTTCCGTACCCGATATGATGCATCCCTTTAGATCATGTATTTGTATATAATTATTTTATCATTTTTATTTGATTTTTTCCTTTTCATTTCTCTTTGACTCTCATATTTTTGCACAATTCGTGACTTCTTTGAAAGTTTACTTTTGGGCATCGCAATTAATGCTAATTGCATCAAATAATTTCGAAGAGATATTTTGACCCCCCGATACCCTCTTAGGTCTAGGGTTTGCATTCATATAGTACTTCCAAAATGTGATAAATTTTTAGGTTAAAATAAGAAAATTCTTGACTAAATCACGTAACTAGCCTTGGCTAGGTTGAGAGGGTGTTTTGGATTTTTATCCTTGCCTTCCCTCTCTTCAAATGTGATTTCCGAATCTTTTTCTCTAATTTTCGTGGACTTAGGAGTCGTTTTAAAAAGGGCTTTCCATAATTTTGTTAAAAAGTTCATTTTAACTGACTTAGTACACCTTAATTCTATACCAAGTGGCAACTCCAATATTTTTTATCAAAACCCTTTTTAAACTATTATTTTGGGTCTAATCGTCGCATTTTCAAAGTCCCATTTAGACCCTTTTCTTTCTTATTTATTTTCTAACAAATCAAAAACACATTTTTTTAAATCAAAATCAACCAAAAATTCATTTTCTTAAAACCATTTATTTTTCTTATTTTCAAAAATGGGACGCGACAGCTGGTGACTGGGGATTTAGAGAGTCCAAACATTCGATTTAGTCAATCATTTTCTTTTTCTAACCTTCTTATATATCACATTTTGGAGTGTTAGGTTGCATTCTTCTTTTCCTTTTTCCTTTCCCTTTTCCTCTCTTTAGGGATTTTGCATTTACACGCGCGCGTAATCGCCCCCTCGTACACTATGTATGTGATAAATGGATGGTTTATTTATTTGTTTTACTTGAACCGGCGCTTGCATTGTTTGGGTGGGGGGTAACTACCTTTAGAACATCGACCGCATTTGGATGGTATAATCCCTCCCCTCAAAAGGAAAAACACTTCATACGTGCATGCATAGTTTATTTACCCTATTTTTCTTTTTTTTTTTCGTGGGCGTTTCCTACACCACCTTGTAGGATTAGGATTGATTGCCTTAGATAGGCGGATGGTGTGCTCTGCGCCCATAAACGATGCCTTAAGGAATCACTCAAGCCACCGAGCTAAAGGCACTGGGATTGATGACCCTTCGCCTTTTGGTCTGAAGGCTTGGGGAACCTTAAGACTTATCGTGTCTAGATGCATTAGTAAGCCAAACCTCATGGAATCCATATTAGAAATAGCTTAGGATAGAGTTAAACTCATCCTAAACTAGGGACACTAGACACGAGGGGAGGATTCCACCCTCTTTCATTATTGTTTTTTATTGCTTCATATTAATTGATTGCCATAACGTGTTATGTGTTGAACTAACTTTCCTTGTTTCTTATCTTTCTCATGGCACAAATGCTAGGAAAATAAGAGGTCTGGCATGATTCTCTTTTAGAACCTACCACCTTTTAGATAGGTTATTGCACGTTTAAAGATTTTGGTATATTACATTCATAGATTAATAAATTGCATATCATTTTAGGCCTACCCTGGCATATGAAGGTCCCTTTAGGTCATTCTATCATTTGAATTGCATATTTTATCGTTTTTAATAAATTGGCATCATGCATAAACCTATAAGAGAATGCCGTATAGGGATCCCACGTTAGGAATAAGCCACCACGTGTCTCGGATATTTAATCCAAGGAGACCTGCATGTTTACAATTTTTGCTTTGCCTAAGGGTAAAATCCCAAGGTAAGGTTCCTAAAAGTGAAATTTCGCCTCAGATGGCTCCATGCAGAATGTTAAACCAAATACATCGTGAGCTGATAACTAGAAGAACAACATGGCGCATGAAGTGAACAAATTATTCCAGTATATAGGGCAATTTGCCAAGTCTCCTGACCATAGCCCCAAATATAGCGATCATCCAAGCTTTACTCGAGTATTGGGATCCGGAGGGTTCCGTTTTCCGATTTGGAGAATGTGAACTAACATCAACCCTAGAGGAAATAGAAGGATTGTGACAGCCCCACCTTCCCTAAGGCGAACCAAAGGGTTTTGGCGGACTGCCTGCCCAACTCTCGCCAGGACTACGGAGTCGAATCACACAAAACCCTAGACTACGCGCGATAGAATCCAAAGCCATAGAATCACAACATCTCAAATGAATACACTTATTAGACAAGGTTAAACATTTATGCATATTTTTACATCGAAGTCTTGAACAAAGTAACTAAAGTACAAGCCAAAGTATTCATATCGGTCAAAATACAATTAGGGTTTCAGTCGCAAAAGAGCTTAACAAAATACATATACAATAGCTCGCCCCTTTTCTTCAAAAATCATGATTTCTAAGTTTGCCCCCTGTAAGAAAAACAAAGATAACGGGAACGGGGTGAGCTTGCGCTCAATGAGGTACCAAGAATACAAGTAGACACAAATCAGGGCAATTCACTTTAAGGCACATATGCACATATGAGGAAATGAACAATTATTTCAACTGGAAAGGATACAGGTAGCTCTCAGGAGCTAAAATACTCGATTGCGGTACTTGATCCAAACCCGTTGACTCTCCGTCAACGTATATAGAACCAACATGTCCGTAGACCCCACTTTACACCGAATTCCGTCCACCAAACATACCCCTACCGGGCCCGAACACCTCAACAGTAACAGTGGGTGGTAATACTCGAGTATACCAGAAATCCAGAGTCTCATACCCAAGGATTCTTAGAAATCGGACTACTGTGGTTCGTTATCTAATCGACCAGGCCCTGGCCGGCTCGACTCGAGTAACTAGCCACAGGATTTGAGCTCAGAGGTACACCGAACAGTCGTTGGATGCAATGTCCAAATGGCAGTAAATTGAGCACAGATAACAGATTCAAATTTTCACAGTAAATTAGGCATGCGGACAAGAGAACGAGAGTGATAAAGTACACCCTTGTCTCCATGGAATAAACAGATAGTACAGTCATTCAAATTTCAAGATTTGCATGAACAGAAAGCCAAGTTAAGCAACAAAGGAGGGGAGTGGTACACTCACCAGTTCAAGCGCAGATACTTCAAAAGTTTTCCCCAAAATGACTTTAATCGTCCAGAAACCCTAAAATAACCAAAGTAGACCATTGAAGTTTTCACGTCCAAATTCTAGTAAATGAAGTGCACAAGTGAGGCTCGACTACAAGTCGTATGCCTATCCAAATGAGCCACTAATGCAAGGCTGCAAAGCGTGATTTCGGAACGAAAAGGTAACGGGAGGACCTAGGGGCTTGAATGACCTAAAAGCCGTTCATCTACTAAGAATCAACTCAAACTTGAAGGAACTACGCGGCCTAGAAAATTGGGCAGCATGCCCTTTGTTTTTACCAAATTTCCAGCCATATATGGCTTCCTTATTTTCCTTAATCAGCCCCCACAATCACATACAAATATTATCATTACAATAGCCGTTCAATAGGCTCCAAAACCATCCAAGAATAACACAAGTGCAAAAGTACAAGCAAATATCAATTTTGAAGACAAAAGCTAAATGGCAGATTTGACATCTCGTAGCATTTTAGTCATACCCGGAGCTATGGTTATCGAATCGGGGTGAACCTTATACCATATCGAAGCTAAGACAGAGGGGAACAACTTTTATGAAGGCCACTTAACCTAATTTAGAGTTTATCTAAGTCAAATGTCCCAATCACAGATCCAAAAGTTCAAGATCAGTCTAGTTATCAGCACTGACTTTAACCGACAATAACTCAGGCTACACAATTCCGTTTTGGGTGTTTTTAGAGGCGTTGGAAAGCTAACACATAGGGCTACAATTCTTATGAAGATACCTCAACCCAGTTTTCAACCTAACCTAGTCAAATTTACCCAAACAGCCCTAGATTTTCCAGTTTGAAACTCACTGTGAAAGTCAACTAGCATTCCTGATTTATTCAATCATATCTCAGCACACACAACTCCGATTCAGTTGATTCCAAATCCATATGAAAGCTAAGATACAAGTCTACAATTCTTAAGAAGGCACCAAAAGCTAATTCATTCATCTTCCCAGCCAAACGAGCCAATTACAGAGGCTGATAATCATTTCCGGACAGAAACAGGGAAGCAGGGGCAAATTAGTCATTTCACAAGCTATCCTGCTCCGATTGAGCTGAAAATTTACAGGCATAATCTACACTCAATTCTCTACAACTTTCATGTTTTGAGCTAAGTCCAATTCGGCCTCCTTGATGGCCGAATATATCTGGGCAGAACAGGACAGAAATATTCACTATAACCGAAAATTACCACTAAACTACTTCAAACCACAAAATATGCTCATAAAACTACCACAACTACAACTTTAAGCCACAAATTGGGAATTATTGAGAACAAAGAGGGATTTCCTTAGCAAGTTACCTTGGATCCTCAAGAAAAATGATGACCTAGGCTTCTTCCTCCCAAAATTGCTCCACAACCACCTTAGAACTCCTTGGACTAGCACTTTTATGGTGTGATTTGCAAAAGCTATGGTTGGAACTCAAGATTGAGTTTGGAAATTGAAGTGCAAGATGAACTTTCTCTCTCTTTTTCTTCCTCAAAATTTCGGCCAAGAGAGCTTAAAGGATGAAGATGATTTTGGTCAACTTTAGCTTTTGGTAAAGGCAAGAAAGTTAGGCAAGTCTTCATCCAACCGGGTTGCGACATGTGGCACCTTTTAGGGTTTCAAGCTTATCTTCTTTCCTCCAATGGTTAATCTATCTAGCTGACCTCTAATTGTCTCCTAGCACCTTGTAAAATAATATCACTTAATATTTCACCACCTAATCGGCAAAATTATATCGCACTAGCGGGCCCCACGTCCTTAATACGCTTCCAAACTAACCCGAACTAACTTATACTAGAAAAATGTTTTAGAAAACCATATTCACTTATAAATGTCTAGAATATTAAGGTAGTAGAATAAAATAAAGAAAATGCATGAAAAGAAATAGAATTAAATGATATGAAATAGGAAAATTTTACGGGTCCTCACACTCTCTCCCTCTTAAAAGAATTTCGTCCTCGAAATTCTCTCTTTTGTTCACAAACTGATTCTACAGTGAATTCTTCTATCTTACAAGAGCTTCTCCTCATTCATGCCCTAATCAGGTTAGGATAGTTCTCGACTGGCACTCAGGCACTAAGAATCACCACTCTAATCGAAATTCAAAACATACCCGAGATCTCCCATCCCGTCACACTAACAAGTTAATCCAAGTGTTTCCTTTGCTTCGAGCTCTGTGGAGAGGAAATAAATATTTTGGGGTAAGCTAAAAGCTCAACGAATGTCCAGTTAAAATCAATAATCAAAGAAGTTTCACACTTGTGCATATATCAGTAATCAAATGTAAGTTTATTGCCCTTGTGAGTCAGGGAAATCGTAGTTTTAAACTTCCAACTCTCCAATAAAATCCAGTAACAGTCAAGCAGTACAAGAGAGCCATCGGTGCTCCCATATTCAAATCAAGTGCCATTAAAATGGAGACGTTGGTTTTAAGCACAAGACTTTCAAGCACTCATCTGAACCAAATCATTGCATGGCACACATGCAAGAAAACAGTGCACGAAATAGTTAGAAAATAATTTTGGAACCAGTTTTGGAATCACTTACCAATCACAGCTCATGATCCTTATTCATCATAGATAGCCTCTTAACTCTAGTTCAATTCCCTAAATCACGAATATCATATCAAGCAAAGGAAATTCTAAAATTATCAAGTTCCTCTCACCTTTTGACATTTCAATTACAACTAAAGTTACACCTCTCGAATTGAAATAAATTTTATGGCGTTTCGAATCTAAGACATAGGTCTACACTACTTAGTCCCTTATCTCGGCCCTAGGTTCTCGATTTAGTCAGTCACAGATTTCCAATGACCCTTCCTTAATCCCAAGGTTGTCTAAATCTACATAGATGCCAAAATATCATTTCTTATCTTTCTTTTCCATTATCTATATATATCTCAGAGGATAGGGTTCAGTTGGGCACATAGACACAGGTAATCAATCAAGAATCCAAAATATATTTATCTGATATATCACAAAATAATTACATGTATAGTTTAAAGTAGTCCATAATAAAAGCAAGTGAACACATAACAATTTGCACATTCATAAGGGAAACAAAGAATAGATTTTCAAAGCTAACACGTCAAACATCCACAGCAACTATTACAGTCCAATTCTAACCATAATCTATTAAAACCCTAGCTAAACTTTTATTGGACAAGTCTAAGATAGCATTCCTCATCCATCATGGATAGTTTCTCCCCTTTTTGAACCACCAAAGAAAATTTCACTTAACTTCAAAACTCATCCATAATAAAAGATTCATGAATTAGGTTCCAACACTATTCAATCACCAATATTTCACATTACTCATCAAAAGATCAGATAATAGGTCTATTACTTCTATTGGCCACACCATCACTATATAAAATTTACATACACCTAGCTCCAAAATACAATGTTCAGCCAACACATCACTAATTGCTGACTTTAACTATTTCAGTAACTTCACCCTCCAAAATTCATCTGTCTTGGGCAGTTTCTCACTTGGTGTCCCAGTTGGCCGCATCTGAAACATGCACCAATTTTCGAATAACATATTCCTGTATGAAGTTTGTTACATGATTCACATTTAGCAGCTACGCATTTCTTCTCGAAGTGTCCATTCTTTTTCTTCTTCTTCCCCTTATCCTTCATAGCGGATCCGTCTCCATACATCTCTTTACGTTTCCCTTTAATATCGCGAGAACTTCCTTCACCTGTTTTTTCTTTATTACTAGGAATGTCTAGAGATGCTGTTAAACTGGACGGAGACTCTAACTTAGGCTTATTCCGTACCTCTTCCGGGATTCCTTCGTATTTCTTTTTCAGTTCTATATTCTTGTGTAGTAGCTCAATTTTCTCCGAGTACTCCTGTTTCCATCGCTCTTCCCAGTGCTCAGCTAATCTCTTTTGGAACTCTACTTCCTTTCGAAGAATCTCTATTTCTTTATACACATCAGCCAAATGTGCCATCTCAACTATTCGCTCAAATCAGATGCTAACCTGCCAGGCAAATCAAAGAATCAAATAAGTAACTAAGTACACTTGGAACTTTACCCATCTAACTGTTAGGTCCCCTCACTCCCAAGCCAACCACGGAAAATTAAACTTTGGTATGTCCAGATGAGGTAGACAAGAAAGGAGAACATAACTAGGGCAATATCTTGCTATACCATGCCACTTATCATTTATGTGCATAACGAAACCCTAAAACATGCTTCATATATCAACAGTTCCACACCCTGCCTCAAATTTGTTCATACAGGTATAGAAACCAAATCTCTTTCTAAAATCTCCATACCTAATTCCAGACTCTCAGTCTCGGCACGATAATAATCAAGTCAGGTCCATACTTTGACATTAAGGGATCAAGAGCAAGGGAGTATAGACAAGGGTAGTTCATCAAGGACCAAACTACAAGTATCAAATATCATAAGAGGAAGGAAACAGGTCTTCGGTGCCATTTCCTCGACGTACACTATAGTCTATTCAGGCCTATAGAAACCCTGATCAGGCTATTACTAGATTAACCCATGATAACCCTCCTATATCCAATCTCTCCGATCGGTCCAATTTACTAGGTTAAATGTTAGAATTTTCTGCACCTCGGCCTTTGCCATCAAAACTCATCTCAAGTGCAATCAAGATGCAGACCCTTATTCGAGTACTCTCCTCGGTATAATGTAACGCGGCAAATATCGATCATCTTCTCCAACCATCTTTCGGCTACGTCAGGATCTGGCCCTCCAAGGAATTTTGGTGGGGAAAATTTTTGAACTCTTTCAAGGGCTCTATCCTCGCCCTCTACATTGTTACCAGGGTTTCCAGGTTAAGGGTTAGGGTTGTGACCCTGGTGTTCTACTACATGGGCTAACAGATTGGTCATACGCTGGATAGCAGCGGCTACTTGAGCATTTGGGTCAATCCTAGGTTCAGGATTTGGTTCAAGGCTTGGTTCCCAGTTACCCTTTTCATTCGAGGATTGCTTACGTCCGCGCCCACGACCTCTTCCACTACGAGTACCCTCCATAGGTCTAACCAATCTAGGGTCGAAGCGTGAATATAACAGTAAAGGTAGTTATATACATAAGCAAGTAACAAGAAGTACACACAGATCAAAAGTATGTATTCATACACAACGGTAGCGAACAAGTCACACAATAGCAGTCAGTTAAATACAAACAAAAGAGGTCCCTGAAAGTGACGGGGTCATCCAAAAGTACTATAGACAAATGAGGCCAAAAATACAAAAGCAATGAATGAAAACTTTTCCCCTATAGGCTCGGTCCACAATCTACAAGAATAACACAATTTATACCTTAGAAAGAATTAATCATCCTCAGTGATACCCTAATACATCGCAGGAAATTCCGTGGAATCCAATTTCTAGTTCGCCCAAGTCATTTCTAACCTAGGCTCGCTTCCATTTAGTAGCCGGGAACAAGAATTCCGAATAAGATAATTCACACTCGAGCCGGCCGGTCCCAAGAGAAAATCATCCATATTAAAGATTCCTACCCGACCTACGTACCTATCTTTCTCAAGTCCCATAATAAAGATCCTTAACTTATAAAATGCACGGTTCATGGCTTACGCCCAAGATGGGCATTTAATCCTTTAAACACATTCACAAGATCAGGGCCATAACACCACTCGGCCCAAGCTTACTTCGCGCAGAGACCACGCGACGTGGCTCTGATACCAACTGTGACAGCCCCACCTTCCCCTAAGGCGAACCAAAGGGTTTGGCGGACTGCCTGCCCAGCTCTCGCCAGGACTACGGAGTCGAATCACACAAAACCCTAGACTACGCGCGATAGAATCCAAAGCCATAGAATCACAACATCTCAAATGAATACACTTATTAGACAAGGTTAAACATTTATGCATATTTTTACATCGAAGTCTTGAACAAAGTAACTAAAGTACAAGCCAAAGTATTCATATCGGTCAAAATACAATTAGGGTTTCAGTCGCAAAAGAGCTTAACAAAATACATATACAATAGCTCGCCCCTTTTCTTCAAAAATCATGATTTCTAAGTTTGCCCCCTGTAAGAAAAACAAAGATAACGGGAACGGGGTGAGCTTGCGCTCAATGAGGTACCAAGAATACAAGTAGACACAAATCAGGGCAATTCACTTTAAGGCACATATGCACATATGAGGAAATGAACAATTATTTCAACTGGAAAGGATACAGGTAGCTCTCAGGAGCTAAAATACTCGATTGCGGTACTTGATCCAAACCCGTTGACTCTCCGTCAACGTATATAGAACCAACATGTCCGTAGACCCCACTTTACACCGAATTCCGTCCACCAAACATACCCCTACCGGGCCCGAACACCTCAACAGTAACAGTGGGTGGTAATACTCGAGTATACCAGAAATCCAGAGTCTCAATACCCAAGGATTTCTTAGAAATCGACTACTGTGGTTCGTTATCTAATCGACCAGGCCCTGGCCGGCTCGACTCGAGTAACTAGCCACAGGATTTGAGCTCAGAGGTAACCGAACAGTCGTTGGATGCAATGTCCAAATGGCAGTAAATTGAGCACAGATAACAGATTCAAAATTTTTCACAGTAAATAGGCATGCGGACAAGAGAACGAGAGTGATAAAGTACACCCTTGTCTCCATGGAATAAACAGATAGTACAGTCATTCAAATTTCAGATTTGCATGAACAGAAAGCCAAGTTAAGCAACAAAGGAGGGGAGTGGTACACTCACCAGTTCAAGCGCAGATACTTCAAAAGTTTTCCCCAAAATGACTTTAATCGTCCAGAAACCCTAAAATAACCAAAGTAGACCATTGAAGTTTTCACGTCCAAATTCTAGTAAATGAAGTGCACAAGTGAGGCTCGACTACAAGTCGTATGCCTATCCAAATGAGCCACTAATGCAAGGCTGCAAAGCGTGATTTCGGAACGAAAAGGTAACGGGAGGACCTAGGGGCTTGAATGACCTAAAAGCCGTTCATCTACTAAGAATCAACTCAAACTTGAAGGAACTACGCGGCCTAGAAAATTGGGCAGCATGCCCTTTGTTTTTACCAAATTTCCAGCCATATATGGCTTCCTTATTTTCCTTAATCAGCCCCCACAATCACATACAAATATTATCATTACAATAGCCGTTCAATAGGCTCCAAAACCATCCAAGAATAACACAAGTGCAAAAGTACAAGCAAATATCAATTTTGAAGACAAAAGCTAAATGGCAGATTTGACATCTCGTAGCATTTTAGTCATACCCGGAGCTATGGTTATCGAATCGGGGTGAACCTTATACCATATCGAAGCTAAGACAGAGGGGAACAACTTTTATGAAGGCCACTTAACCTAATTTAGAGTTTATCTAAGTCAAATGTCCCAATCACAGATCCAAAAGTTCAAGATCAGTCTAGTTATCAGCACTGACTTTAACCGACAATAACTCAGGCTACACAATTCCGTTTTGGGTGTTTTTAGAGGCGTTGGAAAGCTAACACATAGGGCTACAATTCTTATGAAGATACCTCAACCCAGTTTTCAACCTAACCTAGTCAAATTTACCCAAACAGCCCTAGATTTTCCAGTTTGAAACTCACTGTGAAAGTCAACTAGCATTCCTGATTTATTCAATCATATCTCAGCACACACAACTCCGATTCAGTTGATTCCAAATCCATATGAAAGCTAAGATACAAGTCTACAATTCTTAAGAAGGCACCAAAAGCTAATTCATTCATCTTCCCAGCCAAACGAGCCAATTACAGAGGCTGATAATCATTTCCGGACAGAAACAGGGAAGCAGGGGCAAATTAGTCATTTCACAAGCTATCCTGCTCCGATTGAGCTGAAAATTTACAGGCATAATCTACACTCAATTCTCTACAACTTTCATGTTTTGAGCTAAGTCCAATTCGGCCTCCTTGATGGCCGAATATATCTGGGCAGAACAGGACAGAAATATTCACTATAACCGAAAATTACCACTAAACTACTTCAAACCACAAAATATGCTCATAAAACTACCACAACTACAACTTTAAGCCACAAATTGGGAATTATTGAGAACAAAGAGGGATTTCCTTAGCAAGTTACCTTGGATCCTCAAGAAAAATGATGACCTAGGCTTCTTCCTCCCAAAATTGCTCCACAACCACCTTAGAACTCCTTGGACTAGCACTTTTATGGTGTGATTTGCAAAAGCTATGGTTGGAACTCAAGATTGAGTTTGGAAATTGAAGTGCAAGATGAACTTTCTCTCTCTTTTTCTTCCTCAAAATTTCGGCCAAGAGAGCTTAAAGGATGAAGATGATTTTGGTCAACTTTAGCTTTTGGTAAAGGCAAGAAAGTTAGGCAAGTCTTCATCCAACCGGGTTGCGACATGTGGCACCTTTTAGGGTTTCAAGCTTATCTTCTTTCCTCCAATGGTTAATCTATCTAGCTGACCTCTAATTGTCTCCTAGCACCTTGTAAAATAATATCACTTAATATTTCACCACCTAATCGGCAAAATTATATCGCACTAGCGGGCCCCACGTCCTTAATACGCTTCCAAACTAACCCGAACTAACTTATACTAGAAAAATGTTTTAGAAAACCATATTCACTTATAAATGTCTAGAATATTAAGGTAGTAGAATAAAATAAAGAAAATGCATGAAAAGAAATAGAATTAAATGATATGAAATAGGAAAATTTTACGGGTCCTCACACTCTCTCCCTCTTAAAAGAATTTCGTCCTCGAAATTCTCTCTTTTGTTCACAAACTGATTCTACAGTGAATTCTTCTATCTTACAAGAGCTTCTCCTCATTCATGCCCTAATCAGGTTAGGATAGTTCTCGACTGGCACTCAGGCACTAAGAATCACCACTCTAATCGAAATTCAAAACATACCCGAGATCTCCCATCCCGTCACACTAACAAGTTAATCCAAGTGTTTCCTTTGCTTCGAGCTCTGTGGAGAGGAAATAAATATTTTGGGGTAAGCTAAAAGCTCAACGAATGTCCAGTTAAAATCAATAATCAAAGAAGTTTCACACTTGTGCATATATCAGTAATCAAATGTAAGTTTATTGCCCTTGTGAGTCAGGGAAATCGTAGTTTTAAACTTCCAACTCTCCAATAAAATCCAGTAACAGTCAAGCAGTACAAGAGAGCCATCGGTGCTCCCATATTCAAATCAAGTGCCATTAAAATGGAGACGTTGGTTTTAAGCACAAGACTTTCAAGCACTCATCTGAACCAAATCATTGCATGGCACACATGCAAGAAAACAGTGCACGAAATAGTTAGAAAATAATTTTGGAACCAGTTTTGGAATCACTTACCAATCACAGCTCATGATCCTTATTCATCATAGATAGCCTCTTAACTCTAGTTCAATTCCCTAAATCACGAATATCATATCAAGCAAAGGAAATTCTAAAATTATCAAGTTCCTCTCACCTTTTGACATTTCAATTACAACTAAAGTTACACCTCTCGAATTGAAATAAATTTTATGGCGTTTCGAATCTAAGACATAGGTCTACACTACTTAGTCCCTTATCTCGGCCCTAGGTTCTCGATTTAGTCAGTCACAGATTTCCAATGACCCTTCCTTAATCCCAAGGTTGTCTAAATCTACATAGATGCCAAAATATCATTTCTTATCTTTCTTTTCCATTATCTATATATATCTCAGAGGATAGGGTTCAGTTGGGCACATAGACACAGGTAATCAATCAAGAATCCAAAATATATTTATCTGATATATCACAAAATAATTACATGTATAGTTTAAAGTAGTCCATAATAAAAGCAAGTGAACACATAACAATTTGCACATTCATAAGGGAAACAAAGAATAGATTTTCAAAGCTAACACGTCAAACATCCACAGCAACTATTACAGTCCAATTCTAACCATAATCTATTAAAACCCTAGCTAAACTTTTATTGGACAAGTCTAAGATAGCATTCCTCATCCATCATGGATAGTTTCTCCCCTTTTTGAACCACCAAAGAAAATTTCACTTAACTTCAAAACTCATCCATAATAAAAGATTCATGAATTAGGTTCCAACACTATTCAATCACCAATATTTCACATTACTCATCAAAAGATCAGATAATAGGTCTATTACTTCTATTGGCCACACCATCACTATATAAAATTTACATACACCTAGCTCCAAAATACAATGTTCAGCCAACACATCACTAATTGCTGACTTTAACTATTTCAGTAACTTCACCCTCCAAAATTCATCTGTCTTGGGCAGTTTCTCACTTGGTGTCCCAGTTGGCCGCATCTGAAACATGCACCAATTTTCGAATAACATATTCCTGTATGAAGTTTGTTACATGATTCACATTTAGCAGCTACGCATTTCTTCTCGAAGTGTCCATTCTTTTTCTTCTTCTTCCCCTTATCCTTCATAGCGGATCCGTCTCCATACATCTCTTTACGTTTCCCTTTAATATCGCGAGAACTTCCTTCACCTGTTTTTTCTTTATTACTAGGAATGTCTAGAGATGCTGTTAAACTGGACGGAGACTCTAACTTAGGCTTATTCCGTACCTCTTCCGGGATTCCTTCGTATTTCTTTTTCAGTTCTATATTCTTGTGTAGTAGCTCAATTTTCTCCGAGTACTCCTGTTTCCATCGCTCTTCCCAGTGCTCAGCTAATCTCTTTTGGAACTCTACTTCCTTTCGAAGAATCTCTATTTCTTTATACACATCAGCCAAATGTGCCATCTCAACTATTCGCTCAAATCAGATGCTAACCTGCCAGGCAAATCAAAGAATCAAATAAGTAACTAAGTACACTTGGAACTTTACCCATCTAACTGTTAGGTCCCCTCACTCCCAAGCCAACCACGGAAAATTAAACTTTGGTATGTCCAGATGAGGTAGACAAGAAAGGAGAACATAACTAGGGCAATATCTTGCTATACCATGCCACTTATCATTTATGTGCATAACGAAACCCTAAAACATGCTTCATATATCAACAGTTCCACACCCTGCCTCAAATTTGTTCATACAGGTATAGAAACCAAATCTCTTTCTAAAATCTCCATACCTAATTCCAGACTCTCAGTCTCGGCACGATAATAATCAAGTCAGGTCCATACTTTGACATTAAGGGATCA
>JACYVW010000068.1:0-207269 GCA_023065735.1 Coffea humblotiana | reverse complement strand
TTAATTAATACTCCTGGAGATAAGGTGAAACTGGAGGATGTCTTAGTAGTGAATGAATTTCCCGATGTCTTCCCTAACGAGTTGAAGTCGATGCCACCAGAGAGAGAAATAGAATTTAAGATTGATTTGGTGCCCGGAACCACTCTGATTGCAAAAACACCCTACCGAATGGCCCCCACTGAACTTAAGAAATTAAATTACAGTTACAGGATTTGTTAGAGCGAGGGTTTATTCGAGAAAGTGAGTCACCGTGGGGAGCGCCTGTTTTATCTGTTAAAAAGAATGATGGTAGTTTGAGAATTTGTATAGACTATCGCGGCCTAAATGATGTCACGGTGAAAAATAAATATCCTTTGCCACACATTGTTGAGTTGTTTGACCAGCTGCAAGGAGCAGTGGTTTTCTCTAAGTTGGACTTGAGGCAAGGCTATTATCAGCTACGAATTAGGCAGAAGGATATACCTAAGACTGCTTTTAATTCCAAATATGGACATTTTGAGTTCGCCGTTATGCCTTTTGGTTTAACAAATGTTCCTGCCGCATTTATGGATTTGATGCATCGAGTTTTTAAACCCTACTTGGATCAATTTGTCATAGTGTTTATCGATGATATCTTGGTGTATTCTAAGACTCGAGAGGATCACGAACGGCATTTGAGGATTGTTTTGTAGACTTTAAGAGAACATCAGTTATATGCCAAGTTTAGCAAGTGCGAGTTTTGGTTGGAGCAAATCTCTTTTCTAGGGCACATAATATCTAAAGATGGCATTTCTGTGGATCCAATAAAAGTAGAGCCTGTATCTGAGTGGAAACGACCCGAAACCCCAACTGAGGTCCGTAGTTTCCTAGGTTTAGTTGGGTATTACTGTCGGTTCATCAAAGATTTCTCCAAGTTAGCCGGTCCTTTAACCGACCTGACCAAAAAGCATGGTAAATTTGTCTGGGATTCTAAGTGTGAAACTAGTTTCTGAGAATTAAAGAAACGGCTGATGTCGGCACCCGTTTTAGCTTTACCAAATGGGGAAGATAGCTTCACTGTATATATGTGACAGCCCCACCTTCCCCTAAGGCGAACCAAAGGGTTTGGCGGACTGCCTGCCCAACTCTCGCCAGGACTACGGAATCGAATCCCACAAAACCCTAGACTACGCGCGATAGAATCCAAAACCATAGAATCACAACATCTCAAATGATTACACTTATACATATTGTTACATCAAAGTCTTGAACAAAGTAACTAAAATACAAGCCAGGGTATCCATATCGGTCAAAATACAATTAGGGTTTCAGTTGCAAAAGAGCTTAACAAAATACATATACAATAGCTCGCCCCTTTTCTTCAAAAATCATGATTTCGAAATTGGTCCCCTGTAAGAAAAACAAAGATAACGGGAACGGGGTGAGCTTGCGCTCAGTGAGGTACCAAGAATACAAGTAGTCATGGATCATGGCATTTCACGTATCAATCATGCAGTTATACACACCAGATAGGGAAATAAATAATCATTTCCAAGAGAAAGGATACAGGTGGCTCTCAGGAGCCAAAGTTCCCATTGCTTCATCGGAGCTTGATCAAATAGTAGTTGACACTCCGTCAACTTTCAAATAAAGTAACCCGTCCAGTAGAGCACCACTTTAACGCCGATTCCGTCCACCAAACATACCCCTCACCGGGCCCGAACACCTCAGCAGTACAGTGGGTGGTAATACTCGAGTATACCGGAAGGTCGAGGAGATACACTCCACTCGACAAACAGTGACCCGAGGGTCGTTACCTCGTCTACCAGCCCTTGCTGGCTCGACTCGAGTAACTTCCACTAGGGCTTTGAGCTCAGTGATTACAGTACAGTGGTGGGGCTCATGCCCAATATTCAAGTCAATCGCAGTGCAGTTTCACAGTTTCCAGTCAAACACAGTGCAGTACAATGGTAAACAGTTACACAGTAAGAGGACGAGAGCGGTAAAGTACACCCTCGCCTCGTTCCCGCAGTTCACAGTTGAGAACTTTACAGTTTCAAAGACCTATAGTCACTTAAGCACTTAAATCATGCCATAGTACACTCACGTTTCATACGAAGCAGACAAAAGTCACAGATAATCAAGTTGCAAGTTGAAGTACAGATGAATCAGATAAGCACCAATTTAAGGGGATGGTACACTCACCAGTTCAAGTGCAGATACTTCAAAAGTTTTTTCCCCCAAAATGACTTTAATCGCCAAGAAACCCTAAAATAACCAAAGTAGCAATTAATGTTTTCACATCCCAAATTCTCGTAAATGAAACGCACAAGTGAGGCTCGACTATGAGTCGTATGCCTACCCCAAATGAACTATGAAGGCAAAGTTGCAAAAGCGTGATTTCGGAACGAAAAGGTAACAGGAGGACCTAGGGGCTTGAATGACCTAAAAGCCGTTCATCTACTAAGAATCAACTCAAACTTGAAGGAACCAAGCGGCTTAGAAAGTTGGGCGGCGTGCCCTTTGTGTTTACCAAATTTCCAGCCATATATGGCTTCATTATTTTCCTCAATCAGCCCCAGAAACACACACAAATAAGGTTACCACAATAGCCCTTCCATAGGCTCCAAAATCATCCCAGTATAACACAAGTGCAATAGTGCAAGCAAATATCAATTTTGGAGACAAAAGCTAAATGGCAGATTTGGTATCTCGTAGCATTTTAGTCATAACCGAAGCTATGGTTATTGAATCAGGGTGAACCTTATACCATTTCGAAGCTAAGACAGAGGGGAACAACTTTTATGAAGGCCACTTAACCTAATTTATAGTTTATCTAAGTCGAATTTACCAAACACAGATCCAAAAGTTTAAGATCAGTCTAGTTATCAGCACTGACTTTAACCAGCAATAACTCAGGCTACACAACTCCGATTCAGTTGATTCCAAAGCCATTAGAAAGCTAAGATACAAGGCTACAATTCATAAGAAGGCATCAAAAGTTAATTCATTCATCTTCCCAGTCAAACGAGCCAATTACAGAGGCTGATTATCATTTCCGGACAGAAACAGGGAAGCAGGGGTAAAATAGTCATTTCACAGGATACCGTGCTCCGATTGAGCTGCAATTTTACAGGAATAATCTACACTTAATTCTCTACAACTTTCATGTTTTGAGCTAAGGCCAATTCGGCCTCCATCCTGGACGAACAGAACTGGTCAGAACAGGGCAATATAAGAACCCTAATCTGGAATTTTCCCACATAAAGCTGAAATTTCCGCAATTAACCACAATTAATGCACAATAACTTCAATTCCATACCATACTAAGCCACCAATCCAAGCCAACCTTAGCCATCATATGAAAACAGAAAAATTCCCAAGAAAATGATAAATTCACCAAACTTCACTTTAATTCACAAAATCATCCATAAACTAAGCTCCTTAACCGATATAAGCCACTACTTTGCAATTATTATGGACAAAATTGAAGTTCTAAGCAATATACCTCAATCACCAAGAAAGGTAGCAACTTAGGGCTTCTCTTTGCAAAATCACTCCACAAGCACCTTTGATCTTCCTTAATAAGCAATTCCTACGGAGGAAATCGGATTTCTATCGGTTGATTTGCAAGATTTGGACAAGAAATTGGAAGAAAAGTTGGAGCTCTCTTTTCTTTTTATGCTCTCTGATTTTCGGCCATAAGAGGAAAGAAATGAAGATGATTTTGGTCAATTTTTAGCTTTAGTAAAGTTGTAAGAAAGTTAGGCAAAACTTGGCCCAATAGAAATGCGACACGTGTCACCTTTTTTGATCTTTTCCTTATCCTTTAGCTTACTAATGACTAAGCATCTAACCAACCTCTGATTATCTTTTAGCACTCAGTAATTAAATGCCTTACTGCATCAACTTAACCTACTTGGCCGAATTTCTCTCACTTAACGCCTTAGCGGGTCCCACATCCGCTATTTGCTCCAAATCTCTCGTGAACTCACTTATACTAGAAAAATGACTTAAATACTATATTTACTTATAAAACATGTATAAAATGAATATAATAAAGAAAATATAGAAAATGTATGCACGGAAACCGATAAAACCCTAAAACCCTAAAACCGGATTTTTTTGTCTTCCTCGAGTTCTCACAATATACGGATACCTCAAGGGAAGGTTTGGGATGTGTTCTAATGCAGAATGAGAGTGTAATTGCCTATGCCTCTAGGAAGTTAAAACCCCCAATGAGCGAAATTACCCGACTCATGATTTGGAGTTAGCCGCTGTAGTTTTTGCACTAAAGAAGTGGAGGCATTACTTATATGGGAGTGACTTTTGAGGTGTATACCGACCATAAGAGTTTGAAATACCTATTTCTCAGAAGGAGTTAAACTTGAGATAGCGTCGGTGGGTGGAATTCTTGAGAATTATAACTGTACAATTAACTACCATCAGAGCAAGGCCAATGTTGTAGCGGATGCTTTAAGTCGAAAAATGTAAGTAGCTGGATTAATGGTTAAGGAATGGAATTTGTTGGAAGAGGTGAGTGGAATGGAACCCGCGATTGGACCGACAGAGGGTGATTTTATGCAATATTACAGTGAGATCTGAGTTGTTGGATCGAATTAAAGAAGTTCAAAAGAATGACTAGATGGTGCAAAAGTGGACAAAAAAGTCCAAAAATGGGAGATACAAGACTTTAAAGTGAGTCCCGAAGGTATCTTGGAATTTCGTGATCGCATAGTGGTACCGCAAGATGAAGTGATAAAAAGGGACATTTTGGAAGAGGCACATCGATCGAAATATACAGTTCATCCTGGAAGCAGTAAAATGTACCAAGATTTGAGGAGGCTGTATTGGTGGGATAAAATGAAGAAGGAAATTGCTCAATTCGTCCAAAGTGTTTGGTGTGCCAACAAGTGAAAGCTGAACATCAGAAGCCCTCAGGTCTTCTACAACCTCTTGAAATCTCTGAGTGGAAATGGGAACATATTACCATGGATTTCGTATCAGGGTTTCCCCGTACCCAGAAAGGTCATGACGCCGGTTTGGGCAATAGTAGACAGGTTGACCAAGTCTGCTCATTTCTTGCCTATAAATATGAAATACACTTTGGAGAAATTGGCCCAACTGTACATAGATGAGATCGTGAGGTTGCCTGGGATCCCTATAAGTATTGTTTCTGATAGAGATCTGCGGTTTGTGTCTCGCTTCTGGCAACAATTACAAGGAGTCTTGAGGACCAAGTTGAACTTTAGTACTACTTATCATCCTCAAACTGATGGACAATCGGAGAGAACCATTCAAACACTTGAAAACATGTTGAGGACCTGTATTTTGGATTTTGGTGGAAACTGGGGACAATACATGGCGTTAGTTGAATTTGCATACAATAATAGCTACTATTCTTCCATACAAATGGCACCGTATGAAGCTCTCTATGGAAGGAAATGCCGATCGCCAATATTTTGGGATGAAGTAGGGGAAAGAAGAGTTTTAGACCTAGTCGCAGTACCATGGATCGAAGATGCGTATGAGAAGGTGAAAGTGATACGTCAGAGGCTTCAGACAGGTTCAAAGTCAACAGAAAAGCTATGCCGATAATCGACGAAAGGATTTGGAGTTTGAAGTTGGAGACAAGGTATTTCTAAAGATTACACCACTTCGAAGTCTCACGGCGGGAAAAGGAAAGAGCTTCAACCGAGATACGTGGGACTATTCAAAATTCTTCAACGAGTTGGAAATGTAGCATATCGGTTGGAGTTACCAGCGAATCTATCCCGAATCCACAACGTATTTCACCGTTTCTATGTTGAAGAAGTATCATCCAGACCCCACTCATGTACTGAAACCAGAAGAAATTGACATTGATGAATCTCTAACTTATGAGGAAAAGCCGGTACAGATCTTCGATCGAAAGGTGAAAGAATTGAGAACTAAGCAGATACTCTTGGTAAAGGTTTTGTGGAGAAATCATGAAGTAGAGGAAGTTACTTGGGAAGTGGAAGAGGACATTCGTGCAAAGTATCCTGAGCTATTCGTTGATCAAGGTGAGAATTTCGAGGACAAAATTCTTTAAGGGGGAGAGAATGTGAGAACCCTCACTTTAAAATACAATTTCCCTAAATTACTTGCCTTGTCCTAGGATTTAAATCACTTATTATATGGTCTTGCATTATATTCTACATGTGTTACAACAATTCCCTTGTATTGCATTTCATTTCCTCTTACTTGAATTAAAACATTTCTTTGAGTTGATTTAGTTTATTTCACCACTTGCATTTTTACCAAATATTCTTTTATTGTGGTTGGAACTTTATATAATAGTTTAGTGGTGTTAAATAGGTATTGGAACATTTGGAAGGGTTGAACATCATTAGTCAAAAATTAAGGAAGAAATGGACAAGAATTGGGCCAAGTGGCCAAACCCTAGCCATGTATCTTGTTTTACCAAGGGATTAGAAGGAATTTAAACCATCTTGGAGCCTTTTTTTCCTTAGCTTGGCCGGTCCTCATAGCTTCCAAAAGAAGGAGAGAAAACTCCATTTTTATGCTTTCTAAACCTAGTTTGATCTTGAGAGAAAAATCAAAAGTGAAGGACTTAAGTTAGTGAGCAAACTACTTCCAATCTAGTGTGTGATTTTCAAGCTTGAAGCTTTTGGTTTGGTGGTTGTTTTGGGTGACTCAAGCTTCTTACAAGAGATGTAAATAATCTTTAAATCTTGGTTTTATGGTGCTATATCATATACTTTAAGTTTTAATGGCAAACTACAAGTTATTTGGATGAGATTTGTGGTTAATCTTCTTGAACTAAACAAGTGGTAGTAGGGTTAGTTAGTTTGCCTACCATGTGTTTGATGAAATGTTTGAACTTTGTTCATGGTGGTTTTTGAAGTATTAACATGTTTTAGATCCTTTTGAGTTAGATTTGACACTTGACATGTTGTTTAAGTGAAAACCATGAAAGGATGAAGGTTGGTTAAATAAGTGAACTTGTGGACTGTTTTCTTTCTTTTTGGCTGACCGGTTTTGGAAGGAGAAGTTTCTCCTTGATTTTGTGGTTCTTTTACACCTTAAATTAAGCCTAAGACACTTGGCTAGACATTGGTTGAGCTTATGTGTGAGTTGAAGTAGAAATGAAGCAAGTAAAGTGGTTGTTTGGACCACTAGTGGACTGTTTTGGTTTCTCTTGTTGGCTAAACTGTTATGGCCTTTTAAATCATGTTTATGTGTTGCATTTTGAGCTCCAATGGTACTAAGTGACTTGACCCCCTGTATATGAACACTAGAGGATCGAATTGGATGAATTTGAACCAAAACAAATGAAGATAGCATTAAGATCTAGTGTATCTTTGCTAGGGTTTAGGGCTGATCCAGAACTGAAAAATCAGCCATCTTGTCTGAGCTACTGGTACTGATAGCAGACGAACTAGAGTGTCTATTTGGTACCGTTGGAAAGCCCTTTGAGTCTAGTTTCCAATGCCACTGCCGGTACCTGATTCTGACCTTCCTACAGTGAAATATAGCCATTTTCCCAATACTGCACGGGCGTGACTGTTTTACCCGTGAAGAACATGTTGAGTTTGAATGAAACTTTTCTTGTGCCCAACTTTCATGCACTTATCAAATTTGTTTTCTCATGAACTTTTACTGCATTTTGGGCCAAATTTGCATGAAGAATTGAGTGGCTTTAACCACTCACTTGGTATCTTAATGAGACTACATTTGAGTGAGAAATGAACCTAGAATGTTAACGATTTCACTCGTTGCCCTAGCATTGGGAAACGGAGGTGATCGTAACCGAGATACTTGACGTTTGATCACTGCATTGCTTGAAAGGTGAGTGTTCCACTACCTGCTACCTGTTTATTTGAAATATCTGAATACTTGATTTACGACTGTTTGAGCCAAACCTTGTTTTGATAAAATGGAGACGATCGTGTACTTTATCACACTCGACCTCACTCATTTTCCACTGAAGCTCTGTATACTGCTACTATGAAATGTGATTTCTCTATATGTGACCGTACTTGAGTTGTTTAGGTGATACCCCATCAACTACTGCCACCGTTTGGGTACCCAATCTCATAGGTGAGTCGGTTGGATCGAGCCAGCAAGGGCTTGGTCGAGAAGGTCGATAAACCTTGGGGACTGTTTACTGAACACTGGAAACCGGTATAATCGAGTATTACCTAACTACTGTTTATGGAGTGCGGGCCCGGTAGGGGGTTGACTGGTGGACGGAAATTGGAGGAAGTGGTGTTCTACGGGCTATACATTCTTTAAATGCAAACGTTGATGGAGAGTCAACGGACCCCAGTATGATCAAGCTCAAGGGGATTTGGCTTTTAGAAGCCACCCGTATCCTTGAATTGAACTGTGATTAAATTGTTATTGTACTATACGGTGTTTACTTGGTTATATTATGCCCTTATTTGGCTATGTACTTACTTGTTTTACTTGGAACCTCGCTGAGCTTTAGCTCATCCCACTCCCTTTGTTTTCCTTAACAGATGTGGGATGGACATAGGGGCAAGAGCCTTCAATGATTTATCTTTTGCTTGAACTTGTACTTCGAATTGTAACCTTTTGCTTAGTTGACTTTACTTTTGACTCTTGTAAGTTTGAATTTATAAGTTCGACTTATGTTATGTAATTGTAGTATGGAGTGGTAAGTGTGACATTTAGCTTGACATTTTAAGTTTGGAAAGTTGGCTTGACGATTATATGTTATTAGGGTTTGTACGCTTTGACTTGAAGTTATCTCACTGGTTATCTTGAGTTGCTAGTCCTTTGATCGATCGAGTCCCGGCGAGAGTTGGGCAGGCAGTCCGCTGATACCTTAAGGTTCGCCCTAGGGAGAGGTGGGGCTGTCACAGGAGGAATATGCGGACATGCCACCGCTTGAAAAGGAAGGAAAGGATGATGACATGGTTGAGATAGAGGAGGGCCCCATAGCTCGAACTATAGTGACCATGAGAGTGCTCAATGCACAAGCTCAAGAAGATGATCTCCAACGAACCAACATCTTTCATACGAGATGCAAAATTGGAAATGAGGTATGTCTTATGATCATTGATAGTGGCTCTTGTACTAATTGTGTAGCCGCTGATTTTGTTGAGCAAAAACACATTCCATGGACTTACCACCCTAAACCATATAGATTGTCTTGGTTAAATGATGGGGGGAAGTCAAATGATGGGGGGGAAGTCAAGGTGACCAAACAGGCTTTAATTGCTTTTTCTATTGGTCGATACAAGGACCAAGTTTTATGTGATGTAATTCCTATGCATGCTAGTCATGTCTTGTTTGGGCGTCCTTGGGAGTATGATAGACAGGTTGATCATATTGGACTCACTAATAAGTATAAGTTCATTATGGACAACCTCAAAATCATTCTTTCACCCTTGACACCTACACAAGTGTATGAAGAACAATTGCATTTAAGAAAAGAGAGAGAGAAAAGTCAACCGAGAGAGGCAAAGAAAAAGCCGAATGTGAGAGAGAATGAGGGGAAAAAGAAAGTAGAGGCCGAGTTGAGTGAAAAAGAAAATTCGAGTGGAAAAAGACTCAGTGAGGCCGAGAGCTTGAAAGTGAAAAAAAAGAGCTTTTATGCAAGTGTGTGTGAGGTAGATAGGGATTTGAATGCACAAAGTCTTCTCATAGTACTTCTGTACAGGGAAGCTGGTTATCTTCTTTTTACACACTAGGCATAACCGATTCTCTTCCTAGTGCAATCTACTCTCTTTTTCAGGAATTCAAGGATGTGTTTCCAAAGGAACTACCGAAAGGATTACCTCCAATTTGAGGCATTGAACACCAAATCGACTTTGTTCCTGGAGCAATTCTACCAAATTGACCAGCCTATAAAGCAAATCCGGAGGAAACAAAGGAAATTCAAAGGCAAGTCGATTCCCTCCTTGAAAAAGAACAGGTTCGTGAATCTCTTAGTCCTTATGCAGTTCCAGTTATTTTAGTGCCTAAGAAAGAAAGGACTTGGAGAATGTGTACAGATTTTCGTGCAATTAATAACATTACTGTTAAGTATCGTCATCCTATTTCTAGATTAGATGATATGTTAGAAGATTTGCATGGAGCAATCATTTTCACTAAAATTGATTTAAGATCGGGTTATCATCAAATAAGGATAAAGGAAGGAGATGAATGGAAAACTGCTTTCAAAACAAAGTATGGTCTTTATGAGTGGCTTGTGATGCCTTTTGACTTAACAAACGCTCCAAGTACTTTCATGAGATTAATAAACCATGTTTTAAGGCATTTTCTTGGAAAGTTTGTTGTTGTTTATTTTGATGATATATTGATCTTTAGCAAGTCTTTAGATGAGCATGTTTTGCATTTGAAACTTTTTTAAGTGCCTTGCGTGAAAATAGACTATTTGCTAACATGAAAAAATGTATCTTTTGCACTCATGAAGTTAATTTTCTTGGATATATTGTTGGTGCAAATGGCATAAGTGTTGATCCAGCCAACGTAAAGGCCATCTTAGAGTGGCAGACTCCAACCAATGTGTCCCAGGTAAGGTCTTTTCATGATCTTGCAAGTTTCTATAGGAGATTTGTTAAAGACTTTAGTACTATTGCAGCACCTTTGAATGAGATAATTAAAAAGAATGTGGGGTTTCAATGGGAAAAATAGCAAGAAGAGTCATTTAATAAGTTTAAGAATTTGTTAACTTCAACACCTATTCTTGCTTTGCTTAATTTTGATTTGACTTTTGAAGTTGAATGTGATGCTAGTGGAATAGGCATAGGGGCTATCCTACATCAAAACAATAGACCCTTGGCATATTTCAGTGAGAAATTGAGTGGGGGAGCTCTTAATTACCTTACTTATGATAAAGAATTGTATGCTTTGTGCGTGATCTTGACGTGTGGCAGCATTATCTTATGCCTAAGGAATTTGTGATACATACTGATCATGAATCAATTAAATTCCTTAAGGGTCAAGGTAAGTTGCATAAAAGACATGCTAAATGGATTGCATTTATTGATTTCTTTCCATATATCATTAAGTATAAGAAGGGGAAAGATAATGTCGTTGCAGATGCATTGTCTAGGAGGTATACCTTGATCACTACCATGAGTACTAAGTTACTTGGTTTTGAGCACATTAAAGACTTGTATGCACATGATGACGATTTTTCTAATGTGTTTCAAGCTTGTGCACATGCTGCATTTCAAAAGTTTTATAGGCATGAAAGTTTCTTGTTCAAAGAAAATCGCCTATGTATTCCCAATTGTTCACTTAGGGAATTACTTGTTAGAGAAGCCCATAGCGGAGGGTTGATGGGACATTTTGGCGTTGATAAAACTCTTGACATTTTGCATGAACACTTCATTGGCCTAAAATGAGGCGTGACGTTGCGAACATTTATGATAAGTGTTTAAAGTGTAAGCAGGAAAAGTCAATGAGTAATCCTCATGGATTGTACACTCCTCTACCCGTACCTCATGCTCCTTGGACAGACTTATCCATGGATTTTGTGCTTGGTTTACCAAGATCTTCTAGAGGTATGGATAGTATCTTTATTGTAGTGGATAGATTTTCTAAAATGGCTCACTTTATCCTTTGTAGGAAAACAAATGATACGCGCCATGTTGCTGATTTATTCTTCAAGGACGTGGTTAGATTGCATGGAGTAATGCGTACTATTGTAAGTGATAAGGATGTGAAATTCTTAAGCTATTTCTAGAAAACACTTTGGGGAAAATTGGGAACTAAGTTGTTATTTTCTACTTCTAGTCATCCTCAAACGGATGGTCAAACTGAGGTAACCAATCGAACCCTTGGTGCTTTATTTCAAGCCATTGTTCAAAAGAATTTGAAGAAGTGGGAAGAATGTTTGCCTATTGTTGAGTTTGCATATAACCGAACCACTCATTTTACTACTAATCATTCTCCTTTTGAAATTGTTTATGGGTTTCAGCAGCTAACTCCTCTAGATTTATCACCTATTCCTGTTGATGAGTGTTTAAGCGTAAATGGTATCAAAAAGGCAGAGGCTGTTCGGACCTTGCATGAGAGAGTTTGAGCTCAAATTGAGAAGAAAAATGCGCAATATGCAAAACATGCGAATAAGGGTAGAAAGCATGTTGTATTCAAACCTGGTGATTGGGTTTGGGTGCACATGAGGAAAGAAAGGTTTCCAACATCTCGACGGACCAAATTATATCCAAGAGGAGATGGACCTTTTTATATCCTGGAAAGGATAAACGACAATGCCTATAAATTGGAACTTCCAAGTGAGTATGGCACAAGTGCATCTTTTAATGTGTCTGACCTATCTTCTTTTGACTTTGATACAGACTTTGAAGATTCGATGACGAATCCTTTCGAGGAGAGAGGGAATGATGCGGATACGGGTGCGCAACAACTTCAACCTTGGGTCAAAGATCCTTTGGTCAACATTGGTGGTCTGATGACAAGATCAAGATCCAAGAGGGTGAAGGAAGCTTTACGAGCCTTGATCATTCACCATACAAGCAAGGAGCAAGCTAAGTTTGAAGATTTGGTGGACCATGAATTTACCTTGTTCACTTGTACGTTTGAAGTGAAAGAATGATCTCATACTTGTTAGCTTAGTTAGTAGTTGTTTTAAAGCTGCCTAGTTTGGTAGTTTGTTAATCGCATAAACGACATGTTGTCTTCTAGTTTTAATCTTTAAAGTAGCTTATCTAGTTGGTCATAAGCTTGCTTTAGTCAAGCACCAACGTTATTTGTTGGTGTTAAGTTGATTAGGGTTTTCCTAGTTGTACTTGGGTTTGGGCCGAGTTTAGTAAGGGAAATTCCAAGTCGGATTAGGTTTTGTTGGCAGCTTAGTTTAGGTCTTTTACACGCCTATATAAGGCTTCTTGTCCTTCAGAATAAGGGACGGAATATTACAACCAGAAATCGTGAGGAACTTTCCTTCAAGTTCTTAATCGAACTTACTCTTGAATTCTTGAGTTCATAGATTCGGATTCAAATCAGACTTTATCGATTAGTTTGTTCCCTAATCGTGGTGTCTCTTCATCCATCATTATTTGCTTAAGGTTGCTGATTACCTTTGTGTGTCAGAGGTCTTGAATTCATGAGAACAATCCAAGTTTAATTTCCATTGGGAGAAAAGATCCAACTCTGTATTACAAAGTTGGGAGGTTCTAGGAGGGCCTTTCCCTAGGGTTGCTCATCATTTGTCAAATGGGAAGGATAGCTATACAGTGTATACTGATGCTTCGAGAGAAGGATTAGGGTATGTTTTGATGCAAAATAAGAATGTAATTGCCTATGTTTCTCGGAAGTTGAAGTCTCATGAGCAAAACTATCCAACCCATGACTTAGAGCTTGCGGCAGTTGTGTTTGCTTTGAATAAGTGGCGGCATTATTTGTACGGGGTGACATTTGAGGTATACACGATCCATAAGAGCCTTAAATATTTATTCTCTCAGAAAGAGCTAAATCTGAGACAACGTTGGTGGGTGGAGTTTCTAGAAGATTGCGATTGTACTATTAATTACCATCTAGGAAAAGCCAATGTTATAGCAGATGTTTTAAGTTAGAAGGTTCAGCTAGCAGGTTTAATGGTAGAAGAATGGAACCTATTAGAAAATGTATGTGAATGGAACTCTCGTCTTGAGCCACAAAAAGTTATCTTTGCAAATATTGAGGTGAAGTTGACATTATTAGATCGGATTAAGGAGGGTCAAAAGAAAGAGCCAATGGTACAAAAGTGGGTGGAAAGAGTGAAGAAAGGAAAATTACCTGATTTTAACTTAGGTCTTGATGGGATTCTAAGATTTCGTAATCACGTCGTTGTACCCAAGGATGAAGAACTGAAGAAGAAAATTTTGGAAGAATTTCACCGTTCTAGGTACACGGTGCATCCAGGTAGTGGCAAGATGTACCAAGATCTCAAAAGTCTGTATTGATGGAATAATATGAAACCGCGAAGATTACCCAGTTTGTACAAAGATTTCTTACGTGTCAACAAGTGAAAGTTGAGCATAAAAAACCATCGAGTCTGTTACAGCCTTTAGAGATACCGGAATGGAAATGGGAGGACATAACGATGGATTTTGTATCAGAATTGTCACATACTCAAAGAGGTCATGATGTGATTTGGGTGATAGTGGTCCGATTAACTAAGATTGCACATTTCCTACCAGTTAATATGAAATACTCTTTGGAAAACTTACCAAACTCTATATGGACGAAGTTGTGAGATTACACCGGGTACCAGTAAGTATAGTATCAAATAGAGACCCTAAGTTTGTATCTCGATTCTGGCAGAAGCTGCAAGAGGCTCTAGGAACTAAGTTGAGCTATAGTACAGCGTATCATCCTCAAATTGATGGACAGTCTGAGAGAACTATTCAAACTCTTGAGGATATGCTAAGAGCCTGTATTGCAGATTTTGGAGGGAGTTGGAGCCAATATCTAACCCTGGTTGAGTTCGCGAATAACAATAGTTATCACTCTTCTATTTAAATGGCCCTGTATGAAGCACTTTATGGACGAAGGTGGCGATCGCCAATTCATTGGGATGAAGTAGGAGAGAGGAAGATCATAGATCCGGCAACAATATCATGGGTTGAGAAAGCCTACGAAAGGGTAAAAATGATACGTCAGAGGTTTCAAACGGCCCAAAGTCGACAAAAGAGCTATGCCGACCATCGAAGAAAGGATTTGGAGTTTGAGGTAGGGGATAAGGTGTTTCTTAGGGTTACTCCATTAAAGGGAAAGATTAAAGCAGGAAATAGGAAGAAGTTGCTATGACAGCCCCACATCTCCCTAAAGCGAGACCTAGGGTATCAGCGGACTGTTTGTCCAGCTCTCGCCGGGGCTCAGTCGATCGAAGAACTAGCAACTCAAGATAACCAGTGAAATAATTTCAAATCAACACGTACAAATCCTAAAGGCATATAATTGTCAAGCCAACTTTCCAAACTTAATATATCAAGCTAAATGTCACACTTACCACTCTATACTACAATTACATAACATAAGTCGAACTTATGAATTCAACTTACAGGAGTCAAAAGTAAAGTCATCTTAAACAAAAGGTTACAATCCCAAGATACAAGTTCAAAGCAAAATAAAGCTAAGAAGTCTCTTGACCCTTAGTCCATCCCCGATCTGTTAAGAAAAACAAAGGAAGTGGGATGAGCTAAATCTCAGTGAGGTTCCAAATAAACAGGTACGCACGTAGCCAGATGAAGATGTAAGGTAAACTAGTAAACATAGTATTGTACTGCCACAATGAAATCACAGTTCAATTCAAGGATACGGGTGGCTTCCAAACGCCAAATCTACTGGAGCTTGATCATACAAGAATCCATTGACTCTCCGTCAACGTTTGCATTTAAAGAACATACAGTCCGTTGAACACCACTTTCTCCGATCTCCGTCCACCAGTCAACCCCCTACCGGGCCCGAACTCCTCAAACAGTAAGTAGGTAATACTCGAGTATACCAGTTTCCAGTTTTCAGTAAACAGTCCTCAAGGTTTGTCGGTCTTCTCGACCAAGCCCTTGCTGGCTCGATACGACCGACTCACCTATGAGGTTGGGTACCCAAACAGTAGCAGTAGTTGATGGGGTATCACCCAAACAACTCAAATACAGTCACACATAGAGAAATCACATCTCATAATAGCAATATACGGAGCCTCAGTAGAATCGAGGGAGGTCAAGTGCGATAAAGTACACACTCGTCTCAATTTTTTATCAAAACAATATTTGGTTCAAGCAGTCATCAATCAAGTACATAGATAATTCACATAGACAGTTAATAGGTAATGGAACACTCACATGTCAAGCAATGAAGTGTTCAAACGTCAAGTTCCTCGATTACATTCACCACCGTTTCCCAATCCTAGGGCAACGAGTGAAATCGTTAACAAATTAGGTTCAATTCCAACTCAAAAGTGAGCTCATTAGGTGACCAAGTGAGTGGTTAAATCTACTCAATTCAATGCAAGTTAGGCCCAAAATTCAGTAAAAGTTCATGAGAAAACAAGTTTGACAAGTGCAAGTAAGTTGGGCAAAAGAAAAGTTTCATTCAAACTTAAAGTGTTCTTCGCGGGTAAACAGTCGCGCCCGCGCAGTCTCGGGAAAACGGTCATATCTCACTGTAGGAAGGTCAGAATCAAGTGTCGTCAATGGCGTTGGAAACTAGATTCAAGCGTCTTTCCAACGGTACCAAATATACACTCTAGTTTGTCTCCTATCAATACCAGTAGCTCGGACAAGTTGGCTAATTTTCCAGTCCTGCTCAGCCCTAAAACCCTAGAAAAATTACACTAGTTCTTGATGCTAACTTCACTTGTTTTGGCTCAAATTCATCCAATTCAATCTCCTATGGTTCATATACAGGGGAGCAAGTTATCTAGTACCATTGGAGTTCAAAATGCAATACACAAAAATGATTAAAAGAACCATAACAGTCTAGTCATTAAAAGGAACCAAAACAGTCCACTAGTGGCCCAAACAACCACTTTACTTGCTTAAATTCCATATTAATTGTAAGGATCGAAGACAACCTAAGAGAGGGGGTGAATTAGGTTATCTAAAAACTAACTAAGCTATGAGACTCTTTTTGCTCAATGTAAATTTACCCTCTTTTCTAGATGACCACACAATGGAACAAATGATAAGAAAGTACAAATGTTTGTGAGTAGAAGAGATGAACAATTTATATTGCAAGATAGTAAATGAAAGAGATAGAATAACAAACCGAATTCCAAACTCCTCTTGAGTTTGAGTACCACTTTATAGAGTAAGGTTCTTCAAGTTGATCAATTACAACCAATCTTTGTGTACAAAAGAAGGATCACTTCCTCTTTGCCCCAAACCACACTTGGTCAAGTTAGGAAGTTTTACTATGACTCAGATAACCCTCACAAAACTACACTATTGAAGTAATTTTCTCATACAAGAAAAGCTTATGCGAAATCTACACAACTAAGAGTACAAATCTTCTTTGACGAGAATTTTCTCACTAAAATTGCTCTAGATCTTTCGTAGTCTCAATGTGCAAAAGTATTTAGAAGTGGTTGACTTTGTTCTATTTATATGAGACCAAAAGATTCTTCAATTAATGCTTCCAACGGACAGAAGGCAGCTGAAGAGTCAACTAGCCGTTGGTAGTATCGGACGTCCGGTAGACCTATTTCTTGCGTCCGAGTGTGGACAGTGAGCTCAAGATGTTTTCTTGTCCGGTACCTCCAGAGTATGTGTCCGAAAGTAGGGAGTGAACTGAGAATTTTACTTCAATTCTTTCGGATGTCCGAAGCCTCCAAAACTTTGCGTCCCGAAGTGTCGTAATGTTTGTCGGACGTCCGGTGCTCTGATGATGAGCGTCCGATCGAAGTCAGTGAGCTTATAAGGAATGACTTAATGTTTTCGGACGGCCGATGGTGGAGTTCTTCATGCGTCCGAAGTTGCACAATGATTATCAGACGTCCGATCCAGTCTTCTCGAGCATCCGACAGTTTCAGCATTCCTTGACCCTTTCCAATGTGCTTAATCTTTGAACCTGTTTTGCTCCAGTTCTGAAAAAGATATTTGAAAAGAGAATTAGTAACATCCATTTCTTATCATCCATTCCTGACATTCCATTTTCTTATCATCCTCATCCATTTCTCCCCCTTTTTGTCATTATTAGATGATTCAAATCCATTTATCCACTTCCAGCAACATAACATTAATGTCATCAGCCACATCATTAACCAAGAATACCAAAAAACAGCATTAGCCAGCATCATTAATCAATAACCAATATCAGCAATCATCAATATCAGCAATCACAGAGATACCAAACAAAAGATGACGAACAAAAGTAACCAGAAATCATTCAAAATATAAAAGTTAACCAAAGTTTACAAGCCAACAGAGTTAACTAAACAACCAGAATTCTGAGTACAAAGTACTTGAAATGTTAAAATACAGAAGATGCAAATGTCTATTATGAGATGCCTATTTAAACATGAAGTGCACGTGCCTAGAAGTGCCTAAATTGTGATCTTGGACGATCCTGGCCGCCTCTTAGCTAGGCGAAATTGAGCAGGATCCACTTCTTCTTCTTCAGTCTCCTCATCATCATTACTGTCTTCAGGTGCTGGAGCTTTTCGCTTATCCTTTGGCTGAGAACTAGAAGCATGAACCTCTGGATTGGATTCAGTATGTGGAGTGTGTTCAGTTGGCTCAGTCCTTGGCTCAGTTGGCTCATTTTCTTGAGGGATAGGGGACACAAGCAAGTTCCTTTTGGCAGTGAAAGAGGCTTGTTACTCAGGTGACATGGTCATCAGCAGACCATCCTCAAGAAGAAGAATATGCTGTCCGAGGTCCTCAAACAGAGAGATGACCTCAGAGTTAGAGGAAGAGTGTGACAGCCCCACCTTCCCCTAAGGCGAACCAAAGGGTTTGGCGGACCGCCTGCCCAACTCTCGCCAGGACTCGATCACTCTCTCCGAACAAAATAAGATACAACCTCGAGGAAAACAAAAAAACAAACCCCAAACTGGAAACATATATTTACATTCATCCCAATCTCAACCAGAAGTACAGTCCCAAATGTAACCAAAGCTCTAACTTTCTCAATACAACCAACTCTATCCAAGCACTAGAGCGAGTGCAAAAGCCAAAACAAAACAATTCAAAACAAAATCTAGACTATTCTATTCTATATAGGCCTCTCGCCCGTGCTTGCCACCCCTGTAAGGAAAACAAAAGGCGTGGTATGAGCTAAAAGCCCAGCGAGATTCTACATACTCAATCAAATAATTAAGCAAGGATGTTTATCAGATAATAACAAGTAATCCAGAAAACATTTATGAAATGAAAGCGACAGTAACACATTCATTAAAGGATACATGGAGCTATTCGTTCATTCGTTCATCGACCATTTCCTTATATTTTCAATCGTTTAGAAAAATTTCATTTGTAATTGAAAACCTCTCCGTCAATCTTGTCATTCATTCATTCATTTAGTTCTCCCCATTCTACCAGCGCACTGGCTAGTCCTCTCCAGACTTCGTGGTAATACTCGAGTATACCAAACATTCACCCAGGGTCACTAATCGTCCGACCGAGTCCGCTTCTGGCTCGAGTCGACCAGTAACAAAAGGCACGGGCCCAGTTCAGCCAGAAGGCTTACATTCATGCGCAAGTAACATTTAATCATTCAATCATTGAAATTTCACGTTCATTTAGGTCGAGTGCGATAAAGTACACACTCACCTAGCAAAAATCATTTCTGAAAATATTGGAAACATAACATACTTCAATCACGTATTAAAACAACAATCCAAATAGTCACAATAGTTCACATAGTCATTAGAAACAAATTGTATATAGAACACTCACCTATATAAGCAAAATAACGTCCAAAATTCCTTCCGGGTAACACTCCTAATCACCAAGAAACCCTAAGAATAATCATAAGAAAATATTATTTAAGAGCATTGAAAGATAACTAAGGCTCGAAACTTAAACATTTCGTTTAACGAGAATCAAGTAATTGAAACTTATTTAGGGACTATTCGTAAAACCCTTGCTCACTTTCCAAACGGTGAAATTTAAAGCCATTATATGTGAAAAATGCCATTTGGGTCAAAAAAATGAAGAAAACATATTTCCATTAGCTGTAAATTCCAAGGGTACAAGTTTCGGCTGAAATTCGCTTTATATACCTCCACAAAAGGAAACTTGAATAACCTAGACAAATCGAGTTAGATTCGTCCTCAAAATCTTACTCAAGATAAGCGTAATTCTACTTAAACCTCAAGTACAAATTTGGGCAGCATGCCCTTTGTGTTTACCAAATTTCCAGCCATTTATGGCTTCCTTCTTTTCCTTAATTCAGCCCCACAATACACACAAGAAAGGTTACCATAGTAGCCCTTCCATTAGGCTCCAAAATCATCCAAGTACAACACAAGTGCAATAGTACAAGCAAATATCAATTTTGAAGACAAAAGCTAAATGGCAGATTTGGCATATCATAGTATTTTAGTCATAACTGGAGCTATGGTTATCGAATCGGGGTGACCCATATACCATTTCGAAGCTAAGACAAGGGGGAACAACCTTCATGAAGGCCACTTAACCTAATTTATAGTTTATCTAAGTCGAATTCTCCAATCACAGATCCAAAAGTTCATGATCAGTCTGGTTGTCAGCACTGACTTTAACCGGCAATAACTCAGGGTACACAACTCTGTTTTGGGTGTTTTTAGAGGCGTTGGAAAGCTAACACATAGGGCTACAATTCTTATGAAAACATCTCAACCCAGTTCCCAACCTATCCTAGTCCCATTTACCCAAACAGCTCCAGATTTTCCAGTTCGAAGCTCACTGTAAAAGTCATCTAGCAGTCCTGACTTATTCAATCATATCTCAGCACACACAACTCCGATTTAGTTGATTCTAAAGTCATTAGAAAGCTAGAATACAAGGATACAATTCTTAAGAAGGCATCAAAAGCTAATTTATTCATCTTCCCATCCAAACGAGCCAATTACAGATGCTGATTTCCAGTTCTGGCAGAAACAGGGCAGCAGGGGTAAAATAGTCATTTCACATGTTACAGTGCTCTGATTGAGTTGACATTTTACAGGTATAATCTAGACTCAATTCTCTAAAACTTTCATGTTTTGAGCTAAGGCCAATTCAGTCTCCATCATGGCCGAATAACACTGGTCAGAACAAAGCAGAAAATTTTCTAAAAAACTGAAATCTACACATCATCACTTCTAACCAAGAAATATTGCACAAAACTACCAAAGTGGCAACCACAAGCCATTAATTTCCATCTATTAGAAGCAAAGAAGAATGTTCTTAGCAATTTACCTTAGAACCTCAAAGAAAGTAGTAGGTTAGTTCTTCCTCCTCCAAATCAACTCCACCAAAACCCTTAGTCCTCCTTAGTGATCACTGGTATGGAAGGGTTTCAAATTTGGTTGGTTAAAACTCAAGATTCAAGTGAGTTTGGAAGCTAAAATTGGAAGAGCTCTCTCTTGTTTTTCTTCACCAAAGGGCTAGCCAAGAGGGTGCAAAATGGAATGAATTTTTGGTCAAAATTTGTTTTAGTAAAGGTTAATATCTTGGGTCAAAAGTCCAACATCCAATGGAAGCATGACACTTGGCATCTTGAAGGTTCCAAGCTTATCTTCTCTCCTCCAATAATTCATTTAGCTAACTAATCTCTAATTATCTCCTAATACCATGGAAAATAATATCACTTAATATTTCGTCATCTAATCGGCAAAAATTATATCGCACTAGCGGGTCCCACATTGAAAAATGCACTTCAAATTCACGTACACTAACTTATACTAGGAAAATGATTTAAAATTGTACTGACTTGTAAAATATATAAAACATTTAATATTTTCAAAGGACAGTATAAAATGTAGGCAAAGAAATAAAATAATACTTGAAAAATGTGGAAATTTTTCGGGTTCTCACAAAGAGGGTCTACTGGATGACCTTCTAGGATGAATAGTAAAGGGTGAGACAAACATGGACTGATCTCGAGGAATTCTAGGGATGACAGGAGTTTCGTGACGACTCTTAGTCCTATTTTCAGAAACAGTTTCCTTGTGGCACCAATGACCCTAAAAAAATCTCAGATTTTTCCTTTCAAAATAAGTTTTGGAGAAAACAGTTGAGGCACTTGCATTTGACGATTTGCCAGTGAAGGGAATTTTAAAATGGGCAAAGATTGGGGTCAGAAATCTTCCATAGGAAAGTTTCCTACGGCTATCAGTGCTGATTTTGAGTAAACATTTGCACATAACAAAGCTGAAATCAATTCGAATTTTTTCAAGAAAGCAATAAAACAGGTAAAGCTCTATTTTGTTGGCATCGGTCCTATAAACCATCAGTAGGAACCAATAGATTTGATATTATAGAAAAGATGATCAAATTTTGGGGATTGAGATCCTTCAATCTTGCCTCAGCAGGAGTGTTAAAATGTGTTTGAAAATAAGACATCAGTTTTGCAATAAGAAAATGATGGTAGGCAGAAGGAATTTCCTCATATGAGAAAAAGTTTGCAATTTTTCTTTAAAATCATTTTCAATTTTGGTTTTCAGAACAGTGTTGACAATGTCAGGATTTAATTTATATCAACAGAATTTACTCATGAGACTAGATCAGTGTGGGATCTACCCTTCCTAAGGTTGGCAAAGAATTGATGGAGCATGTCAGGGTAATAAGTGTTGGGAATGGTCCAAAATGTGAGTCCATTTTTTGAATTCAAAGAGCTTAAGGACAGGTTCAAGGTCAAGCTTACGGAATTCATGAGGGACAATTGTCAATTGGGTGATGAAGCTCTTCTGAGAAACCCATTCGAACCTATCCCGGGTATCATCATCAATGAATTTTGGCAATGGGTAGGTTCCTCTTCAATTTGGGCCTCAGGTTGCACATTGGCAGTGCGTTTCCTCTTTCCAGTGTGTTGAGCAGTTTGTACATCAGTCTGTCCACTAACCCTTGTTCTTGGTGACTTTCTGGTGAAAGGTTCAGTTGTTTGTTGTCCCTCAGATTGAGCAGTCCCCTTCCTTTTTGCAGGACTGTTGTCCTTTTTTACCACGAGTTTCAGTCCCCCTTTTTGGAGATTTAGTGGTAGAGGGCTCAATAGTTGGCTCTTCATTCATCACTTACATGAGTAATTCAGTAGGTTGTCTCCTCAGTTTGTTTAGCAAAAGTCTTAGTAGGTTGCCTGTCCTTAGTTTGAGCAGATTGATTCTTTAGGACAGAACCTTTCTCTTTTCCACTTCGTTTTTTGTCGCCCTTTTTGGAGATATAGTGGTAGAAGTTCAATAATTTCAGTATTTTCACCCCTCAACCTAAATCTGGTGGTACGTCCGGTACTTACAGATCCTCCTCTCATTCTCACCATGATTAAATGCAGGATATATTGATGCAGAGTATCATTGTGAGTGTGTATGTGATGATCTTTAGAGTGCGAATGAACTACAATAAATGTTTGAAAACGTCCACAGAGGTTGAATTTTGAGCACTTTAGGGTTGCAGATGAGAATTTGGGATTTTTGAATTGGTTGGCAGTATAGGAATTTATGAAGCTAACAGGCCACGTTAAAAGGGATGTGATTGATGTTGGGCAAATCAATTTTTTGGAACTTGTTCTTAGAGAGATGAATTTTTGAAGTTTGAATGTGAGGAGGATATGAAGGGTTGTGTCCGACAAACAGTGAGAGTGAAATAAATAGAGGACGAGAACTTCTTTCTAATACCCCTTCTTTTGGATGTGTCAGACGGAGACCCCGAACGAAGAGAAGGCGTCCGACCACAGGCGTTGCCCGAATAAAAATTTTCTGGGAAAAATGATCAAGAACACTGTCGGACGTACGTTCATCAGGGATCAGACGTCCGATAAAGTGTGACTAGATAATTTTCAGAAAAACTTTTCAATAACGCCCAATTTTGTTCTCAAGAATACAAATTGATCTAGTGGAAGGGCTTTTGTGAGAATGTCAGCACTTGCATCCTTTCAGCAAAACATATTGCACACAAATTTCACCTTTTTGGACGAGATCTCTAATGAAATGATGCTTTATGTCAATATGCTTGTTCCTAAAATGTTGAATTGCAATTTTTTGTCCAAATTTATGGCACTTGTATTGTCACAATACACAGGCCACACAATCATATACTAATAAAAATCATTCAAGGTACTTTCATCCACATCAGTTGAGCACAGCATGCACCGGGCAACATATTCCTCTTCGGCCTATAGACAATGAAATAGCATTTTGTTCTTACTTAACCAAGACCACTAAGCAATTACCAAGAAAGTGGCATGTACCACTTGTACTCTTTCTATCTACTCTACATCCACCAAAGTCAGCATCCGAGAAACCATATAAAGGAAATTCATGACATCTAGGATACCAAAGACCATAGTTCAATGTTCCTTTCAAGTATCTAAAAATCCTTTTCACAGCAAGCAAGTGAGATTCTTTTGGACAAGATTGGAAACGAGCACACAAGCAAACAGCAAACATGATATCGGGTCTACTTGCAGTTAAATAAAGTAAGCTGCCAATCATACCTCTATACTTCTTTTCATCAACATTTATACCTCCTTCATCCTTGTCAAGTTTGGTAGATGTGCACATTGGTGTTCCAACTTGCTTTGATTCCTCCATACCGAACCTTTTGAGCAGCTCCTTGGTGTATTTAGTTGATTAATGAATGTTCCTTCTCGAGTTTGTTCCACTTGAACCCAAGGAAGAAATTCAATTCTCCCATCATACTCATCTCAAACTCTTTTTGCATAATAGTGGAAAAATCCTTGCACAAACACTCATTAGTAGCACCAAATATAATATCATCAACATATATTTGCACAATTAGTAGATCATTGGAGCATTGTTTGGTGAAAAGAGTGTGTCTACAAATGCCCCTTTTAAAAACTATTTTCAATCAAGAAACCACTTAAGCGTTCATACCATGCCTCTTGGAGTTTGCTTTAAACATACAAAGCTTTTGAGAGATTAAACATAATGATTTGGAAACATTTCAATTCTCAAACGGGAGGTTGATCAACATATACCTCTTGATCAATAAAATCATTTAAGAAAACACTTTTAACATCCATTTGAAATAATTTAAAAATTCTTGAAACATGCAACATGCCAAAAACATTCTAATTGATTCTAGTCTAGTTACGGGAGCATTATGTTTTCATCAAAGTCTATTCCTTCTTTCTTGAGCATACCCCCTTAACAACTAGTCTAGCCTTGTTTCTCATCACTTCACCTTTGTATTCATTTTATTTCTAAACACTAATTTTGTGCCAGTAATAGATGATTTTGAGGTTCTTTCAACTAATGTCCCACACCTTGGTTCCTTTCAATGTGATTTTAGTTCCTCTTCCATAAGCTAAAATCCAGTTTTCATCTTTAACAATGCAGATCATCAAATTTTTTGCGTTTCAAAAATGTGAGACAAAGCAAAAATTGGTCCATCGAAATGTTTTGAAGAGGAGCGAGTTCTTACCCTTTTCGGGATGGATCACCATAATTGTAACTCTCTTAGGATGATTTTTGAACAAACTTTCCCAATCTTTTAGAATGATCCCTAGGTGGCGATTACCATGATTGTCATTTTCTTCCATTGGCTTGATTGTCTGGCGTGATCATCTTTCCTTTGAGCTTCTCTTTCTTGTGGAGTATTGTTTTGATCTGAATTGTGAGGCTTGTTTAGTCCCTTCTCTGAACCACCTACATGCATCATCGCTCACAACTTCCTTTTTGGAAATGTTATCATTAGATTCATCAAGGTGACATGTATGGGCTTCTTCAATAACAAGAGTTCTTCTATTATAGACTCTAAAACCTCTTTTGTTCTCACAATTATCCCAAGAAAATACCTTCATCAGATTTCTTGTCAAATTTTCCAAGGGTTCCTTGATATTTAATATAAAGCATTTGCAACCAAAGACTTTGAAATAACCAACAATTGACTTTTTATCAAACATTAATTCATAAGAGGTTTTGTTCAAAATAAGTCTCAAAAGAACTCTGTTCATAGCATAGCAAGCGGTATTAACGGATTCGGCCCAAAAATATTTTTGGCAAGTTATATTCACTTAACATGGTTCGTACGGCTTCTTGAAGAGTTCTATTCTTTCTTTCAACAACACCATTTTGTTGAGGAGTTCTAGCAATTGAAAACTCATGTGTGATTCCATTGTTATCACGAAATTTCGGAAAACCACAAAATTTAAATTCCGAGCCATTGTCACTTCTAATCTTGATAATTTTCAATCCAATCAGATTTTAAACTTTTGCAAATAATGAAATAAAACTTTTGAAAGCATCATCTTTGTGAGCAAGAAATATCACCCAAGTGTATCTAGAATAATCATCAACAATAACCAAACAATATCTTTTACCACCCAACTAGCAATCTGTGTAGGACCAAATACAATCAAGATGTAAAAAGATCCAGCGGTTTTGAAGTAGAAACACAATTCTTAGATTTGAAGGAAACTTTTACTTGTTTTTCCAATTTTGACAAGCATCACAAATTTTGTCCTTTTTCAAAGTTAATTTTTGGTAAACCTCTAACAAGTTCCTTTTTGGAAATTTCTTTTAACAAATTCATATTGAAATGACAAAGTCCTTTCTATGCCACAACCAAGGATCTTCATCTGCAACTTTAAGACATTTAAGGTTGGAAGAATCAACATTATCAAGAATACTACATAAATGTCATTCACTCTTTTTCCTTTGAAAATAATGTTGAATTTTGAGTCAAGAACAAGACATTCATGGTTTTTAAATAGCACAAACAGATTTCTGTCACACCAATTGACTAACACTCAACAAATTATAACTCAGATTATCAACTAGAAGAACATTGTGAAACAAAAGTTGACCATTCTTACCAACATCTCCAACTCCAACTGTTTTTGGCTTTGTTATCATCTCCAAATGTTACTTTTCCACTTGATTTTGACTTGAGTTTGATGAATTGTGAATGGATCACCAGTCATATGCCTTAAGCATCCACTATCTATGAACTATTTTGATTCCTTAATGACATTCACCAATCTCACCTACACAAGAGTTCACAAGATGATATTTGGTACCCATTTACTTTTGGGCTCTTGAGAGTTATCATTATGTCTAACTATCCACATACATTTCATGCCATTTCTCATATTATTTCTTAACATAACAATTATTTTTCATGTGACCAACTTGGCAACAAAAGCTACACATAGTTAGTCAATTGGCCTACAAAGATAGGTTTAACAAATCTGACTTGCCTTCTTTTATAGATGTTAAATTCGTTTGCATTAGAGTTCAACCTTTTCTTATGAATGTCAAAGTGAGGTTTTGATTCATTCTTTTGAAGGCAGTCTTTTTTTCTTGTGTTTTAAACAACTTATCTAGACGCATCCATTATTCTTTTCAAGTAACCTTGTTCCTTTTTGAACAATTCACACAGATTTGTTTTTCTATCAAGCTCAAAAAGTAGAACATTCTCATCCTTTTTCAAGTAGTCATTTTCAACTTTCAGCCATTTTGTTTTGTCGAAAAAGCATTTGCATTGTCTTGAATCAAAAAACTAATTTTTTGTTTTAGTTCCTTGTTTCTAGCATATGATTCTTTCAAACTATTATGCAATCTCTCAATGAAAGACTCAACATCATCTTCAGATTCATTCATCACTAACAGGTTGAGAGTTTGCAAGTAGTTACCTCATTATCACCAATAGCCATTGAAAGCCATTTGAACAGATTCCTCTTCCTCTTCAATAATCACCATCCGAGTTGTAATCATTCCATGTGATTTGAAAGTTGTTGAACTTTGGTTTTCGTTCAACTTTTCCTTCTTTCTTCTTCTTCATTGGACACTCACTCATGTAGTGTCCAAATTGGCCGCATAAAGTATTTGTCCGCTTGCTTTTATTGGTCTCTTGTTTTTCTTTGTTTCTTGCATTGTTGAACTGATTTGGAAATGTATTGCTAGGTCCTCCTCTTCTGAATCTCCTTTTGTTGAGAATTCTTTTGAAAACTTCTTGTAATGAGAGCAAGATCATTGTCATCAACTTCTACATCTTCTCCATCCAAGGAAGCCGAATCATCTTCATCTTGAGAAGTTTTTAGAGTAATGCTCCTTCTCACTTTTGCATCTTCCTTCTCTTGTACCTTAGACTTAAGCTTCATGTGACAGCCCCACCTCTCCCTAGGGCGAACCCTAGGGTATCAGCGGACTGCCTGCCCCGCTCTCGCCAGTACTTACGAAGTCGAATCACACAAACCCTAACTTACGCGCGATCGAACCCAAGGAAACCCAACAATCGGAGCTTACCAAATCAAGAACACATAGGCATACATTCCTCAACAATTTATACGGGGAAAACAAGAATAATTACTTATATACATACGTTGGAACTTTACAAGTCAAGGGAAATACTTGTTTGAAGTAAAATTAGGGTTTTTGATTACAAAAGGGTGTAACAAAAGAACATTTACACTAGCTCGACCCTTTCTTCCAAATCACGGTTCAAAAGTGTTGTTTCCTGTAAGGAAAACAAAATAACGGGAAGGGGTGAGCTTACGCTCAATGAGGTACCATAAGTACAAGTAGTCACGAAGCATGGCATTTCACTTTTAAATCAAGCAATTATACACACTAGATAGAGAAATGAATAAATACTTCAAATGAAAGAATACAGGTGGACTCTCAGGAGCCAAAAGGGATGGTAAAACTCGAGTATACCAGAACTTCAGAATATAACTTAGCCCTAAGTCGAGAATTTCGTCCCTGGCGGTGCTGGACAACACAACAGGCTAGCATGACGGCTAAGCCCCCACCAGAGGGTCTAGATTTCAGGATTTCGTCCCTGGCGGTGCTGGACAACACAACAGGCTAGCACAACGGCTATGCCCCGCCAGAGGGTCTAGATTTCAAGAATTTTCGTCCCTGGCGGTGCTGGACAACACAACAGGCTAGCACGACGGCTATGCCCCATCAGAGGGTCTAGATTTCAGAATTTTCGTCCCTGGCGGTGCTGGACAACACAACAGGCTAGCACAACGGCTATGCCCCACCAGAGGGTCTAGATTTCCGATGCACGTAACCATACAAGTCCGCATACAGGAACAACTAATTCAAGTTCATACAATAACCCAGTCACACAGGGCAGAGGACGGGTAACAGGTTCAAGCCCATACAGGGATTTGACAATAAGCGAGGGAGACGAGTGTGATAAAGGACACCCTCGACTCTTCCAGAATTAAGCAGGTATTACAGCCAAACAAGTCACAGATAATCAAGTTGCAAGTTGCAAGTACACATGAATCAGATAAGCACCAATTTAAGGGGATGGTACACTCACCAATTTAAGTGCAGCCACTTCAAAAGTTTTCCCCAAATGATTTTAATCGCCCAGAAACCCTAAAATAACCGAGGTAAATAATTGAGGTTTTCACATCCCAAATTCTAGTAAACAAAATGCACAAGTGAGGCTCGACTACAAGTCATATGCCTATCCAAATGAACTATGAATGCAAGGTTGCAAGAGCGTGATTTCGGAACGAAAAGGTAATAGGGGGAACTAGGGGCTTGAATGACCTAAAAGCCGTTCATCTACTAAGAATCAACTCAAACTTGAAAGAACCAAACGGTCTAGAAAATTGGGCAGCATGCCCTTTGTGTTTACCAAATTTCCAGCCATTTATGGCTTCATTATTTTCCTCAATCAGCCCCAGAAACACACACAAATAAGGTTACCACAATAGCCCTTCCATAGGCTCCAAAATCATCCCAGTATAACACAAGTGCAAAAGTATCATGGAAAATCAGTTTTGAAGACAAAACTAAACGGCAGATTTGGCATTTCGTAGCATTTTAGTCACAACCGGAGCTATGGTTATCGAATCGGGGTGAACCTTATACCATTTCGAAGCTAAGACAGAGGGGAACAACTTTTATGAAGGCCACTTAACCTAATTTATAGCTTATCTAAGTCGAATTTGCCAAACACAGATGCAAAAGTTTAAGATCAGTCTAGTTGTCAGCACTGACTTTAACCGGCAATAACTCAGGCTACACAACTCCGTTTGGGGTGTTTTCAGAGGATTTAGAAAGCTAAAAAATAGGGCTACAAGTCTTGTGTTTTGGCCAAAAACTAATTGGATACGAATCAGGGTGAAAAATGCAGCCCAAACTGGTGAATTCATAAAACTGTTTACGAATTGCAGCTTATAACTGTCAGGGTATTTCGGTCATTTCGCAAGTTTCGGTGCTCCGATTGAGTTAAAATTTTTCCAGTAGCTAGCTAACGCAAATACCTACAACTTTCATGTTTTGAGTAAGGGCTAATTCGGTCTCCCTCAAGGTCGAACATACAGTGCAAAAACAGGGCAGATTACTACCATAGAAACCCTAAGCTGGAATTTTTCCACATAAAGCTGAAATTTCCGCAATTAACCACAAGTAACGCATAATAGCTTCAATTCTATACCATATTAAGCCATCAATCCAAGCCAACAATAATTATCATATGAAAACAGAAAAATTCCCAAGAAAATAAGAAATTCACCTAACTTTACTTTAAACCACAAATTCATCCATAAACTAAGCTCCTTAACCGATATAAGCCACTACTTTGCAATTATTATGGACAAAATTGAAGTTCTAAGCAATATACCTCAATCACCAAGAAAGGTAGCAACTTAGGGCTTCTCTTTGCAAAATCACTCCACAAGCACCTTCGATCTTCCTTAATAAGCAATTCCTACGGAGGAAATCGGATTTCTATCGGTTGATTTGCAAGATTTGGACAAGAAATTGGAAGAAAAGTTGGAGCTCTCTTTTCTTTTCTTGCTCTCTAATTTTCAGCCATAAGAGGAAAGAAATGAAGATGATTTTGGTCAATTTTTAGCTTTAGTAAAGTTGTAAGAAAGTTAGGCAAAACTTGGCCCAATAGAAATGCGACACGTGTCACCTTTTTTTGATCTTTTCCTTATCCTTTAGCTTACTAATGACTAAGCATCTAACCAACCTCTGATTATCTCTTAGCACTCAGTAATTAAATGCCTTACTGCACAACTTAAACTAATTGGCCGAATTTCTCTCACTTAACGCCTTAGCGGGTCCCACATCCGCTATTTGCTCCAAATTTCTCGTGAACTCACTTATACTAGAAAAATGACTTAAATACTATATTTACTGATAAACATGTATAAAATGAATATAATAAAGAAAATATAGAAAATGTGCGCACGGAAACCGATAAACCTAAAACCCTAAAACCGGATTTTTGTTTTTCTTTTTTTTTTTCGGGCTCTCACACTTCAGCTCATAAGAGGTTAGAGAATTAATGAGAGATTCAATAGACATAGTATTTAGATCTTTAGCCTCTTCAATGACAGTCACCTTACTCTCCCAATCTTTGGTCAAGGCGTTCAAAATCTTTCTGTTTTTCTCACTTAAGGTGTATTCCTTTTCCAGCACCTCTAAGTCCTTAATGAGATCATTGAATCTACAATACATCTTATCAATGTTTTCATGAGATTCCATCTTAAATGATTCGTACTTAGTAACTATGATTGATTTCTTTTGTTCTCTTACATTCTCACTCCCTTCATGGATCTCTCTTAGTTTATCCCAAATTTCTTTTGCAGATCTACAACATTTGACTCTAATAGACTCATTTGAATCTAAAGTACTATACAACACATTCATAGCCTTGGCATTCAAGATGAGATGAGTTCTATCCTCAGCGGTCAACTCATTTCTGATTGTTGGTCTTGGTCTATGAGTGGCATCATCAATAGTAGAGGCATCAAATGGACCTTCATTAACAATAAACCACAGTTTCAATATCAATAGATTGCAAGAAGATAATCATTCTTTCCTTCCAACTTACATAATTGGATCCATTAAACATTGGGGGTCTAGTGACAGATTGTCCTTCAAAAAACATGGCATTGTGTGATGCCCCCACTTCTCCCTAAGGTGAACCAAAGGGTATCCGCGGGACGCCTGCCCAGCTCTCGCCAGAACTCAAGACAATTCAATTGAAGCTTAACGATAATAACCATTAATACAAGTCTAATAAAGAAAAGTCGTTTCCATAACCAAATATCCAGTCTTACACCACGAGTACAAAATACATCAATTTTCAAAAGACATACAACTGCCCAAAAGATGTCCATTCGATTACAATCGAATCCCTATTACAAAACTTCATCCCAAAGATTCCTCCGAGTTTCACCTCAGTTCCATTTCTGTTAAGGAAAACAAGTCTACGGGGTGAGCAATTGCTCGTGAGGCCAAGAAAACACATGTAAGCACGTTGTCCAAGTAACAATCCCATTTACAATTAGAACAGTAATATTCAAGTAAATAACAATTCGAGCGAGAAATGTAAACAGAAACAATTCAAGGATATAAGAGCTCTCAGGAGCTAAGTTCCACTTGCTTTACCATTGCTCAATCGATTACCTTCCCGCGATGACACTCCGTCAACCGGATCGGTATTCTTCTAAGTCCGTAGATCTCCACTTTTCTTCACAGTTCCTTCCACCATACAACCCCCACCGGGCCCGAACTGCTATAAAGGCGCTACTGCACGAGTAGGCCAAGCAAGATCTCTCCAATAGATCATGGTTATTTAGTTGGTCTCATGGCTCACCAAGGTTCCCGACCAAGCCCATACCGGCTCGAGTTCAAGGTCAGCCGATGAGTTTGGGCGTCCCCAGTTCAGTTCAGTTATGAGTCGAAGAGGTTCACTCCAACGACGTATGCAGCCATAGCATATCATTTCATTTCATTCAATCATTCAATACATTTCAATCATTCATTGCATTTCAATCAATTCAATCATGATTCATTTAAATGAGAACAAGTGCGATAAAGTACACACTCGACTCAACGGTTATAGTCATTCTATACATAACTTGCAAATTCACATGATTTCAAGTAGACATGCACTTGACACTCACCTAGTCAAAAGGAGTGTATGTTGCACAATTCGAGTACTTAGGCGTCCGTTGTGAGGTCCTCTTGAATGCCTGAGCAAACAATAGATATCTATTACACACTATCATTTAGGATTCCCCAATTATCAAGGAAGATTGCACACTTGTACAATCTAAGAAAATATCATGAAAATGAGCCTTAACTTGCTCAAAATCCAAGGTTCGGAGGTAGTGTTTAATAACACAAGGAAAAACTGATTTCCTTCGTGAAAACAAGTCCAAAATGGTCAACTAGTATTGAAGGATAGGGAAGAGTCTCTAAAACTCAATTCCCGTCAAGTTTGAAAATTTCAAATTTGAAGTACATTCTTGGAAAATCATATCTCACTTTTCGTGGGTTCAAAATTTGAAAACTTGGTACCATTGGAAACTATTTCCAAAGTACTAAAGGTTCCTAGAAGGCACTTTTCCATGATTCAAAACGGACAACACTCAAATTTTGGCTTCAAGTTGCCTGATTTGGATTCCCAAGACAGATTCGGGGGTTGGTTTTTGGCGAACTTTGGAAATTCGGCAAAATTCACAGAATACGAACTAGCCTTTCCAATTTGAAAAATAAATTAGTGTTACAATCAAAGTTTGAAACAAAACAAATGGAACAAGAATTGGAGTTTTGAGCACCAAGATATAGCAGCTCAAAGTTGGTTCAAAATGTAGACCATTGGGCAATTTTTCAGATTTGAAATACAAACTTTGGGATTCTAGTTGGACATCGAAATAGACTTGGAATGGCACAAAATCTGGTATAATTACACTACCATATAAGGGCTATTCCTCTGTCAAATTTCATGCAAAAATTCGTATGGGAAGTCAGTTAACAAGACCACTAAAATTCTAGGAATATACAAGGCAATTCTGTCTTATGCTTCCATTTTCCTTTGTTCGAACCTTTAGCCAAAGAAATCATCTCAAACATGGTTCATTTATGAAGAAAAGGTCCAAGAAACATTCAACGTACATTTGGTAGGTGATTAACACCAAAAGTTTCAAATAACAAGTCCAATTCGAAGTAAGCCATTGGCTAGCCCAAAATTAGGGTTTTCTTTCTCTGGTGCAGGTATGTAATTAGGCCATAACTCACTCAAATCACTTGGAATTAAGAATGGTTGGTGGAGTTGGAAACTAGATTCATAGGGCTACATTTCATCAGAAGAAATAGGTTTTAAAATTCTGTCCAAAGCTAGCTCAAAGTCAAGCAACAAGTTCCAGCACCTCATTGACCTCTCTAGCACGAGCAATGAAACAGGATAGATAACTTTGAAGAATTGGTACGGTTCACTCAGGTCAAATCAGGGGATGAATTTTATACTGTTAGAAAAATGAAAGTGTCTAGTTTCAATGCCGCAAACGGCACTCGATTTTGACGTCAGAGCAAAGAGTTATGGTCATTTAACGTTCGCTGCCCAGAGTACCTCTGTACACGTTTTCCAGATTTGAACATGTTTCGAAAATGCAACTTTTACCAACCAATCAAATGATTTTTCGGTGGAAACTTTCTACACAACCTATACAACATATCTACATCAAAATCAAGGGCAATTTAACCACAAAATTTCAAACCAAAGCCTCTGTACAAACAGGACAGATTCGGTCCCTTTTCTATTTCAAGTTTCCTTTGATTTTCTTTCAACTTTTTCAACTTATATCCACTAGTTTAACACTTAATCAACATAAATAACATCTAAAATCATCATATCAGCCCATCAAGTCCAATGTGAGATTTCATAGAGCCTACTCACATGATTTTCAAACCAACCAAAGTTACCCACATGAAGCTACAAACTTCCAAGTCAAATATAACTCTCAAAAATCAAATTTCAAAGGTTGGATGATTTGATACCTTCTTGGATGTTAAAGATCAGATTTTTGGCCAATAAGAAGCTCCAAGAAACCGTGGAAATGATGCTCTTCTCCTTGCCTAAGTGAAGCTCCAAGTGGTTTTGAGTTTGTGTAGCAAATTTGAGGTGAAATGGATGGATGATTTGAGTGAGATGATGAAGGAATTTTGTTCTCCTTCTTCCTTGAAGGTTTCAGCTGGCTTAGGAGAGCAAAGAGAGAGATATGGCTGATGCAAAGCTTCTTGGAGAAGCTTGGTAGGTAGAGCCTTCAAATGTGCAAAAAGTCAACTCTCCAATAGTGCGCGTACGCGCGCGTTTGTGCCCGTTTCCTCTCGGGTTTGTTTTACTTATGCACTAAACCTTTAATGCACCTCCTTAAACATTATAATTATTCACTCTTAGTAGTCTAGATTAAGTTTCTTAAATCTCCAGTTAGCCGCTCCGGCTCGATTTACACGAATTTTCGATTTACGCGCAATAAAGTGAAACTAAAAGGAATTCTTGTAACGATAGTATAACTAACTAATACTAGGGTAATTAATCATAAAAATAGTTATTTTAGAAATAAAACTATGAGTACTCACACACATTGATTCCTCAAGCCTCAATTAACTTTTCTTAATCTACTATTGATCATTCTTAATTCTCCAAGAAAATTGCACTCTCGGATAGAATATCGCCTCGAAACACGTGTACTCATTATTCCTCACTTAAACGAACCTCCGAAAAATTAAATTTGCTAATGGGACGTTTTAAAACATAAGAAAGACATTGTTCCATACAAATGGACTTAAAATGGTTGAAATAAATTATTCGGAAGAAACGGGCGAATAAATATTTACATAAACCAATAATATTCGATAAAAATAAGAAAATTTTCGGGTCCTCACACATTGTTGGTTGTCATTTTTACTCCCAAACCGATTGAGCTTAATCTCTAGGAGACCAAGCTCTGATACCAATTGTAAGGATCGAAGACAACCTAAGAGAGGGGTGAATTAGGTTATCTAAAACTAACCAAGCTATGAGACTCTTTTTGCTCAATTTGAAATTACCCTCTTTTCTAGATGACCACACAATGGAAACAAATGACGAGAAAGCACAAATGTTTGTGAGTAGAAGAGATGAACAATTTATATTGCAAGATAGTACATGAAAGAGATAGAATAGCAAACCGAATTCCAAACTCTTCTTGAGTTTGAGTATCACTTTATAGAGCAAGCTTCTTCAAGTTGATCAATTACAACCAATCTTTGTGTACAAAAGAAGGATCACTTCCTCCTTGCCCCAAGCCACACTTGGTCAAGCTAGGAAGTTTTACTATCACTCAGATAACCCTCACAAAGCTACACTATTGAAGTAATTTTCTCACACAAGAAAAGCTTATACGAAATCTACACAACTAAGAGTACAAATCTTCTTTGACGAGAATTTTTTCACTAAATTGCTCTAGATATTTTGTAGTCTCAATATGCAAAAGTATTTAGAAGTGGTTGATTTTGTTCTATTTATATGAGACCAAAAGATTCTTCAATTAATGCTTCCAACGGACAGAAGGCAGGTGAAGAGTCAACTAGCCGTTGATAGTATCGGACGTCAGGTAGACCTATTTCTTGCGTCCGAATGTGGACAATGAGCTCAAGAAGTTTTCTTGAAATATTTCGGACGTCCGGTACCTCCAAAGTATGCGTCCGAAAATATGGAGTGAAACTGAGAATTTTACTTCAATTCTTTCGGACGTCCGAAGCCTCCAAAACTTTGCGTCCGAAGTGTCGCAATGTTTGTCGGACGTCCGGTGCTCTGATGATGAGCGTCTGATCGAAGTCAGTGAAGCTTATAAGGAATGACTTAATGTCTTCGGATGGCCGATGGTGGAGTTCTTCATGCATCCGAAGTTGTGCAATGATTATCGGACGTCCGATCCAGTCTTCTCGAGCGTCCGACAGCACCCTTTCAAATGTGCTTAATCTTTGAACCTGTTTTGCTCCATTTCTGAAAAAGGTCTTTGAAGAGAGAATTAGTAATATCATTTGTTTTGTAAACATCAAAGTTAGGGACTCAGATTTGCATTAATTCACACCAAACCATGAACCAATATTTAGCCAAGATTCTTAGGCTCAAATAAGGTGCAAAAGAACCACAAAATCAAGGAGAAACCTCTCCTTCCAAAACCGGTCAGCCAAGAAAGAAAGAAAACAGTCCACAAGTTCACTTATGTCACCAACCTTCATCCTTTCATTGTTTTCACTTAAACAACATGCCAAGTGTTAACTCCAACTCAAAAGGGTCTAAAACATGTTAATACCTCAAGAAAAACCATAAACAAAGTTCAAACATTTCATCAAACACATGGTAGGCATACCAAGTGACCCTACTACCACTTGTTTAGTTCAAGAGTTTTCACCACAAACAACATCCATGCTACCTCTAGTTTGCCCTCAAAGCTTTAAATACTTGATATAACACCATAAAACCAAAGATTAAGGATCACATACCTCTCTTGTAAGAAGCTTGAGTCACCCAAACAACAACCAAACCAAAAGCTTCAAGCTTGAAAACACACTCTAGGGTTGAAGGCAAATCACTCACCAACTCAAGCTCTTGGTCTTATGATTTTTGTTCAAGTTTAAGCTAGGTTAGAAAGCAAGAGAAATGGAGTTTTCTCTCTTCCTTGAGAAGCTTCCAGATGGCCGAACTTATGGAGGAAGAAATGAGACAAAGTTGGTTTAAAATTCCTCAAATCCTTTGGTCAAACAAGGTGGATGGCAGGGTTTGGCCACTTGGCCCAATCTTGGCCCTTTCTTCTCTTAATCTTTGACTAATGATGCTTCTACCCTTCCAAATGTACCAATACCTATTTAACACCTCTAAACTATTATATAAAGTCCCACCACTAATAAAAGAACACTTAGTCAAAGTGTGTGTGGTGAAATAAAATAAAACCAACTCAAGCAAATGTTACAATCCAAATAAGAATAATGAAGTGCAATGTAAGGAAATGTTATAATGCATGTAAAATGCAATACAAGAACATGTTATAAGTGATTTAAATCTTAGGGCAAGGCATGTATTTAGGAAAATTGTGTTTTAAAGTGAGGGTTCTCACAGTTGCAACCAAGATACATAGGACCTTTTAGCATACTCCAGCGGATAGGAAAGGTGGCTTATCGACTGGAGTTACCTACTAGTTTATCTCGGATCCATGATATTTTTCATGTTTCTTTGCTTAAGAAATATCATCCGGATCCGACTCACATTTTGCCACCAGAAGATATTGAACTAGACGAGTTTTTAGCCTATGAGGAACGACCCATTCGAGTACTAGATAGGAATGTGAAGGACTTGAGAAATAAGTAGATTCCACTGGTTAAAGTTCTATGGAAACACCATGAGTGGAGAAGCAACCTGGGAGCTGGAGAAAGACATGCAAGAGAAGTATCCTGAGCTGTTTACGACTAAAGGTATGAATTTCGAGGTCGAAGTTCTCTTAAGGGGGAGAGAGTGTGAGGACTTGTAAAATCCCTCATATTTTCTTAAAATTCCTTTTATTTTGAATCAATTACTTTGTAATAGCTTTACTACTCATTTACTCCCTCAATAGTTGGAATAAAGAATAGAATTAAGAGTTTTCCCTTTACTTTTATAGTTAGGGTAAACTAGGATTTTTGCATCTTTTGGTAGTGTGATTAATCGGTACGGAGTGTGTACTAAATTTGGTGGTTAAGAGTGAGTTTTATATAAGGGAAAGTGTGTATTTAGAAGTGTTAATAATAAGTTAGTGAATCATAATTTAAAACACTAGTACGCACGAATTAGGGAAAAACGGCTTGAACCGACGTGCACTGTTTGCTACCGATTGAATACACTACTTGAACACTACTTTATTCCTTAATCTCCTTGTTGTTAATTGAGCAAAATCAGCCCTAAATACTTCTTAAGACAGCCAAAAATTTGGACTAAAAGAAGAGAGAGAAAAGAAAATTTTGAGATTCAATCTTGTAGCGACACTTGGCGAAAATCCAACCAACTTTGACTAAACTAATTTTCTTTCTTCTTATCACCAAATTGGCTTCATTTCTCCTTTATTCTTCTTCATGTTGGCCAAGACTCAAGAGAGGGAAAAGAGAGAAAAACAACTTCAACTCCAACCTTGAATCCATCTTGTTTGAGTGAAATCTCAAAAACTAAAACGATTAAACTTACCTTTTGGTATTTGGAAAGCTTAGTGTGGTGAAAATTTTGGAAGAGAGTGGTTTGGTTTTCGCTTGCAAACAGCTCTTGGAAGGTATAAACCTTGAACTTCATTTTCTCTTGCTCAATCTTGTTAATTTGGTATAGAAACTTCTACTCTTGGATTGCTATGGCTAATTATTTAGTTTTTGAAGGTGTAGTGGAAAGTTTAGCTAGGGTTTGCATTTTTTCAGATTTGATTAGTGTTTTTTAACTAGTAAATGATGTTATTGAGGTTATAAATGGAACTTGTGAAGTGATTTTGGGCTTGAGTGTAACTTTGTTAGAGAAAAAGTTGAATTCCAGTATTGGTAGAGATTCTGCCCTGTTTCGTCCATGATAAAGGCCAAATCTGTGAGGACGTGTAAAATCCCTTATATTTTTCTTAAAATTCCTTTAATTTGGAAATTATTATTTTACAATAGCTTTACTACACACTCACTTCCCAAATAGCCACAAATAATCATGAGAAACCAAGGGTTTCCGTTTTACTTTCACCGTTACGACAAACTAGGGTTTTTACGTTTTTTCGTGGTGCGAGTAATCGGTACGAAGCGTATACAAAATTTTAGTGATTAAGAGTATATTCTAGATGAATATTAAATGTGGTGATTAGAAGTGATAATAATAAATTAGTGAATTAGAAGTAAAACCCTAGTGTAACGCGATTTAAGGAAAATCGGCTTGATACCGGCCGGGTACCCGTTAACTACCGATTGAACACACCCACTTAACCACCACTTCATTAACTTAATTCATTGTCACTTAGTGCCAAAATATCAGCCCTATAATTGGAGCTTGTGAGTCAGCCGAAATTATTGACTAGAAAAGAAAGGAAAGAAAAAATTCAAGATGAAAAATCATGTGACAAGTGGCGGCCATCCCATGGTTGTTGACCAACTAATTTCCTTCATATTTATCACCAAAAATCACTTCAATTGCCCTTATTTCTGCCATTCCAGCCGTGGCTTGAGGAAGAAAAACAAGGGAAGAAACTCCATTTTCATCTTGAGTTTAGCTCATTTGAGTGAAGAATCAAGAAATCTAAACCGATTAACTTCCAAATTAGGAGCTTAGGAAGCTAGGGGTGCTCAAGTTTGGGAAGGAAAGGTGAAGGATAACTCTTGCAAGCATCTTAGTAAGGTGGTATGGCTGCTCATCCTATTTCTTTTCCCTTAATCTTGCTTAAGTTGTGTAGCAACTTAGATTCTTGGTTAATGATAGCTATTCTAGTAGTTTTGATAATTGTGGTGATGTTTGTGAGTTAGGGTTTTGAATTGCCAATCATAAATCTTGTTGTTAGATGGCATATGGTGTTTATAATCTTGTATAGGAGGTGAAGTAGTGATTCAAGCTAGAAAAGTGAAGTTTACACCATAACTTCATAAATTCCAGATTAGAGTTCCATGATGCCCTGTTCTGCCCAGTTTATTCGGCCATGATGGAGGCCGAATTAGGCTTAGCTCAAAACATGAAAGTTGTAGGAAATGATGTTTTATAGCTTCCTGTAAAATTTCAGCTCAATCGGAGCAGGTAGGATGTGAAATGACCGAAATACCCTTACTGCCAAGCTGCAATTCGTAAACAGTTTTGTGAATTCACCAGTTTGGGTTGCGTTTTTCACCCTGATTCGTATCCAATTAGCTTTTGGCCAAAACACAAAACTTGTAGCCCTATGTTTTATCTTTCCAACGCCTCTGAAAACACCCCAAACGGAGTTGTGTAGCCTGAGTTATTGCCGGTTAAAGTCAGTGCTGACAACTAGACTGATTACGAACTTTTGGATCTGGGAATTGCAATTCGACCTAGATAACTATGAATTAGGTTAAGATGCCTTCATGAAAGTTGTACCCCTCTGTCTTAGCTTCGAAACGGTATAAGATTCACCCTGATTCGATAAACGTAGCTCCAGTTATGACTAAAATGCTACGGGATATCAAATCTGCCGTTCAGTTTGTGTCTTCAAAATTGATTTCTGATTGTACTATTGCACTTGTATTGTATTTGGGTGATTTTGGAGCTTATTGGAAGGGCTATGTTAGTATCATTACTTCTGTATTATTGTGGGGCTGAATTAAGGAAAGAAAGAAGCCATAAATGGCTGGAAAAATTGGTAAACACAAAGGGCGTGCCGCCCAAATTGGCACGCGAAGGTTAAGTAGAACTACGCTCGCCTTGAGTAAAGCCTTGAGGATGAATCTAACTCGATTTGCCTAGGTTATTCGAGTTCCCTTTTGTGGAGGTATATAAGTTGAAATTCGGCCGAAACGTGTACCCTTGGAAAAATGAAATTTACAACTAATAGAAATATTTTTCCTCGTTCCTTCGATTTAAATGGTATTTCAAAGTAGAATTGCTACCAAGTTTCACAGTGTGTATAGCGAGCAAGAGTTTTACGTATATGCTCCAAATGAATTTCAGTTTTTTGATTCTCGTTAAACGAAACGTCTAAGTTTCGAACCTTAATCGATTTTCAAAGCTCTTAAACGATATTTTATCGCAGATTTGGACTCCAAGCCAGGAGTACTACCTGGACGTGATCACTAAAAGCACTACATCTTTTGGTGAGTGCTTCAAATACCTAATTGCACTTGATACTTGTATTTAATACTTGAATGAGATGCTTACATGTTATATGAATGGATTGAGAGGGCAAGCGTGTACTTTATCGCACTTGCCCTAATATGACTTGTTCTCGATCTTTGAGTTCCATTTAAATGATATACGTGCATATGAATTGTGATTATCTGGAATTCCAGAAACCCTGTGGCTAGTTAATCGAGTCGAGCCGGCAAGGGCTTGGTCGATTAGATAACGAACCCTGGGTAGTTAGTGTTGTCGAGTGGAGTGCTACCTCCTCGACTAATCGGTATACTCGAGTATTACCACCAGTGTTTACTGTGGAGTTCGGGCCCGGTAAGGGGTTTGGTCGGTGGACGGAGATTGGAGTTAAGTGGTGTTCTACTGGATTAGTTACCTTACTTGAAAGTTGACGGAGTGTCAACTACCAATCGATCAAGCTATGGTGGAGCCGTTATATAGCAACTGTATCCTTATATGTGAAATGCGGAATATTTATCGTTGGCTATATAAAGTATTATTACTCATTCTTGGCTTGTTTTGCTCGCTATTTCGCTATTGTGCTATTTCTACGTTATTTGATGAACAATTTGATATTTGGAACCTCACTGAGCTTTAGCTCACTCCGTTAGTTTTGTTTTCCTTACAGGGGGTACGAGCGTGGCGCGAGAGTTATAAAGACTAGCGTAGTCTAGTTGTTTTAAATTTTGAAGTTGTACTCGCGCTAGCACCTGACTAGAGTTTGTTGTACTCGAATTGTAACCACGTTAAAGTATTAAGGTGTGTAGAGTCTTGTATCTGGATTTGAACATCAATGTGTATATATTAAGTTTGAACTTGTTGCGGTATTTATTTGAAATGGATGTACGTTTTCTTTCTCGAGCCTAGTGAGTGAGTCCTGGCGAGAGTTGGGCAGGCGACTCGCCAAACCCTAGGGTGAGCCCTAGGGGGAGGTGGGGTCGTCACAGGTGGTATCAGAGCCTAAGTTTGAATTGATCTGGGTAGATCGAGTGATTTATACTGGATATTCCTTGGTTATAGTTTGGTTATGATAGGCTAGGGTTTTACGCTTGCGAATAGATCGTTAGTCTCGATTTCTATGTTTATTTGCTTACTTTGCACTGTTACTTGTACTGTAGGCTATGGAGGGTAAAGATGCTGCTGGGGGTGCCGGGCCATCTCAGCCTGCACCTGCCGACGAGATTCACCTTGAGGGGCCCGTATGTCGTGTACTGACCTACAGGAGAGTCCCGGTGGCCCTGTGTGTCGGTGGTCCCCGGCACGCAAGATCCGACGTTGCGACTGTTGGAAGACCTATTCTTACCCTGACCGAGTAGTATTGGCTATAGACGACGAGCGCAGACGATTGGGTAGTGCCAATCGTAGGTGCCAGTCGGAGATAGAGCGTCTCCAGGCAGCCCTCCGAGTACATAGTGCCAGGATCCGAGAGCTTGAGGCTACGATTCTAGAGGAGCAGGAGCGGACTAACGCCTTCAGAGCAGGCTCAGGCGACTTCTGGACGCTGGTACGGGTGGTTGAGGATGTTAGAGACCGGACTGACGTATCCTGACCGAGTGCGGGGCTCTAGTGGATGATGTGGCTCAGGACTTGGCCGAGGAGGGTCAAGGACCTGCGGCCCCTAGTGACCTGAGGAGGATCCGAGGAGGATCCGAGGAGGACCGGTTGCACCTACGAGTCAGTTGGATCGGCATCTAGCTAGCTCAGAGTTGAGAGGTTTTTGTGAGGTAGTTAGGGACATAGTGGGTCGACACGTCCCCTTTTGTTTTTGAATTTGACGTGTTAAGGTGGATGTAGATAGGGTTTGTTTTGTTCTATGTCCCTTGGCTGGTATAAGCTTTTGACTCGACTAGGTTGACATGTATAGTACTTGCTAACTTGTTATATGACTTATTTTGCTATGTATATAAAGGAAATGTTTATTTCGAATGTGTTTTTTCTTTTGTTTATGTTTTGAAACGTCTTTTTGAGCCATACCTTACTTTGTTTATATTCATCTGGTTGGTTAGTCGAGAACATGGAAGGTAGAAGAAGCCAGGACCAGGGAGCTACTCGAGGGCGTGGCCCTAATCGTGGCCGTGGGGTAGACGGGCACAAGAACCAGTGCAGAACCGAGAGGGGAAAGAGGAAACTGTTGGACCGCAACCTGGACCCCGAGCGGAAGGGGGGATCAGGTGGCCACTGCAATTCAACAGATGACCAATATCCTTGCTCGTTTAGTAGAGCAACAAGGTCAAGCCCCAGTGAATCAACCTAGAGATCCTGAAATGGGGCAAGATAGGGCTTTAGAAAGATTCCAAAAGTTCTCTCCTCCTAAATTCTTGGGAGGACCGGACCCTGAGGGAGCGGAGAGATGGTTAGAAACCATGATCAATATATTTGCCGCTTTAAACTATGCGGAGGATAGACAAGTGCAATTTGCTACTTTTCAGTTTGAGGGTCCAGCCAGGGCTTGGTGGAATGTAGTTAGAGCCAAGTGGGAGAGAGAGGGAACCGCATGGACCTGGTTGAACTTTGTGCGGGAATTTAATGAAAAATATCTCCCACCTATCGTCCAGGAGAAGAGAGAGGACGATTTCATTAAACTCCGTCAGGGGACTTTAAGTGTATCCGAGTATGAGACCCAGTTTACGAAATTATCCAAATTTGCTCCCGAATTGATAGCTACGGAGCAAAGGCGGGTAAGGAGGTTTGTGCAGGGGCTCAATGTAGAGATACAGGAGGCCTTAGCGGCGGCCCAAATTAAACACTTTCACGGAAGTTTTGGAGAAGGCCCAAAGAATAGAGATTGCCAGGGCACAAGTAAGAAATTTTCACGCAAAACGGAGAGGGGGGCCTGGTGGACATCAGGGGCCGGCACAGAGTGATCGAAACATGCCACCCTCTAAAGCCGGTCGTGGAGCTGGAGGTGGAAGATTTACGGGTACGTCGAGGGGAGGTACTCAGAGGGGAGGCCAAAGTGGAGAGTACAGGGGAGAGGTGTTTCCCAGGGAGGCAAACATCCGCTCCCCGAGTATCGTGTGGATACTGTGGGAAATCAAACCATACCGAGGATAATGTTGGAGAAAAGCTCGAAAGTGCTTAAGGTGTGGGAGTACAGAGCACCAGATTGCAAATTGCCCACTAATCAGCGATACTCAGTCGGCTGGCAAATCAAACCCGAAACCGACCAATGTAGGAGGAACCAGGTCGAGGGTGCCAGCCAGAGTGTACTCTTGGACCAGCAATCGCTACCTGAGCCGACGGAGGTAGTGGAAGGTACGATTCCTGTTTTCCATCGTTTAGCCAAAATTTTGATAGACCCTGGTGCCACCCATTCTTTTGTTAGCCCCACCTTTATGCTTGGAATTGATGTGAAAGCTGAAAGGTTACCATATGACTTAGAAGTAAGAACACCTACAGGTAATCAAATTTTACTTGCGAATGAGGTGTATAGAAACTGCGATATATGGGTTGGTGAGCGAAAGTTAGTAGTTGACCTTATAAGTCTAGCCATTAAGGGGTACGATGTTATTCTAGGCATGGATTGGCTAGCTCATTATCATGCTCGGGTAGATTGTAGGATGAAGGTGGTCGAGTTTTGTGTACCAGGTGAGGCAACTCTCAAATTAAACGTGAGGGGTATGTTAGCCTCATCTGCTCTCATTTCGGGGATAAGGGCTAGGAAATTGCTTAGTCATGGGGCACGGGGTTACCTAGCTTTTCTAGTTAACACCCCAGGAGAAAAGATAAAACTAGAGGATATGCCGGTAATCAATGAGTATCCGGATGTGTTCCCAGATGAGTTGGTGTCATTGCCACCGAGAAATTGAGTTTAAGGTGGACCTAGCACCTGGAACTGCTCCCATTTCAAAAACCTTATCGAATGGCACCCGCTGAACTTAAGGAGTTAAAATTTCAATTGCAAGACCTGTTAGAGCGGGGATTCATACATGAGAGCGAATCACCGTGGGGCGCTCCAGTGCTATTTGTTAAAAAGAAGGACGGGAGTTTAAGATTATGCATTGATTATCGGGGATTGAATGCAGTAACTATTAAGAATAAATATCCTTTGCCCCACATCGACGAGTTGTTTGATCAATTACAAGGGGCTGTGGTGTTTTCTAAGTTGGATCTTCGACAAGGGTATTATCAATTGAGAATTAGAAAGGAGGATGTGCCAAAAACGGCCTTTAACACTCGATACGGGCATTTCGAGTTTGCAGTAATGCCTTTTGGTTTAACCAATGCCCCAGCGGCATTCATGGATCTAATGCATCGAGTGTTTAAACCCTATTTGGACAAGTTCGTGGTAGTGTTCATTGACGATATCTGGTGTATTCGAAGACAAGGGAAGAGCATGAACAACACTTGAGAATAGTATTACAAACCCTAAGAGAGCACCAGTTGTTTGCTAAATATAGCAAGTGTGAATTTTGGTTGGAGAAAGTGGCGTTCCTAGGTCATATAATTTCAAAGGATGGACTCACTGTAGACCCGGCCAAAGTGGAAGCTGTAGCTAAATGGAAACGGCCGGAGAACCCTACTGAGGTGCGAAGTTTTTTGGGTCTAGCGGGGTACTACCGCCGGTTTATCAAGAATTTCTCGAGAATTGCGGGACCCCTAACTAACTTGACAAAGAAACAAGGAAAGTATATTTGGGATGCTAAGTGCGAGAGTGGTTTCCAAGAACTTAAGAAACAATTGACCATGGCTCCAGTATTAGCTTTGCCCAACGGGAAGGATAGTTATACGGTTATACTGATGCTTCGCGAGAAGGGTTAGGGTGTGTTTTAATGCAAATAAGAATGTGATTGCCTACGCATCTCGGAAGTTAAAATCTCATGAGCAAAACTATCCAACCCATGACTTAGAGCTTGCAGCTGTTGTGTTTGCTTTGAAGAAATGGCGGCATTATTTATACGGGGTAACATTTGAGGTATACACGGATCATAAGAGCCTTAAGTACTTATTTTCCTAGAAGAGCTGAATCTAAGACAACGTCGGTGGCTGAGTTTCTAGAAGACTACGATTGTACGATTAATTACATCCAGGAAAGGCCAACGTCGTAGCAGACGCTCTAAGTCGAAAGCTCCAATTAGCAAGTTTAATGGTAGGAGAGTGGAGCTTGTTGGAGGATGTTGCGAATGGAACCCTCGGTTGGAGCCCACCGAAAGTTATTTTTGGAAAATATTGAGGTGAAGTCGACACTGTTGATCGGATTAAAGAGGGCCAAATGAAAGAACCAACGGTGCAAAAGTGGGTGGAACGAGTAAAAAGGAGAATTGCCTAATTTCAACCTAGGGCCTGATGGGGTTTTAAAATTTCGAAATCGCGTTGTGGCACCTAAGAATGAAGAACTGAGACAGGAGATTTTGAAGAATCTCACCTTTCTAGGTACACGGTGCATCCAGGTAGTGGTAAAATGTACCAGGATCTCAAAAGTCTGTATTGGTGGGACAATATGAAGGGGAGATTACCCAATTTGTAGAAAAGTGTCTTACCTGCCAACAAGTGAAAGCTGAGCACCAAAAACCGTCGGGTCTGTTGCAGCCTTTAGAGATCCCTGAATGGAAGTGGGAGCATATAACGATGGATTTCGTATCAGGGTTACCACGAACTCAAAAAGGGCATGATGCGGTCTGGTAATAGTAGACCGCTTAACTAAGACCGCACACTTTCTACCAGTTAATATGAAATATTCTTTAGAGAAACTTGCCCAACTCTATATGGATGAAGTGGTGAGACTACATGGGGTACCAGTGATATGTATCCGATCGAAGACCCCCGATTTGTCTCTCGATTCTGGCAGAAACTGCAAGAGGCTCTAGGAACTAAGTTGAGTTATAGTACAGCGTATCATCCCCAAACTGATGGACAATCTGAGAGGACCATTCAAACTCTTGAGGATATGCTGAGAGCCTGTTATAGTAGATTTCGGAGGAAGTTGGAGCCAGTACTTAACCCTAGTTGAATTCGCATATAATAATAGTTACCACTCGTCTCTCCAAATGGCCCCCTAATGAAGCATTGTATGGACGAAGGTGTCGATCGCCAATCCATTGGGATGAGGTAGGAGAGAGGAAGATCATAGATCCGGCTACAATACCATGGGTTTGAGGAAGCCTACGAAAGGGTAAAGGTGATTCGTCAAAGGCTTCAAACGGCCCAAAACCAACAAAAGAGCTATGCCGATCATCGGAGGAAGGATTTGGAGTTTGAAATAGGAGAGAAAGTGTTCTTAAGGATTACTCCATTAAAAGGAAAACTTAAAGCTGGAAAGGGAAAAAGTTGCAACCGAGATACATAGGACCATTTCAGTATACTCCAGCGAATAGGGACGGTGGGCCTTATCGACTGGAGTTACCGGCTACTATGTCTCGGATCCATGATGTTTTCACGTTTCTTTGGCTAAGAAGTATCATCGGATCCGACTCACATTTTGCCAGCAGAAGATATTCAACTAGACGAGTCATTACCTATGAGGAACGACCCATTCGAGTACTGGATAGAAAGGTGAAGAATTGAGAAACAAGCAGATTCCATTAGTGAAGGTTCTATGGAAACACCATGAAGTGGAGGAAGCAACCTGGGAGCTAGAGAAAGACATGCAAGAAAAGTATCCATACCTGTTTACAACAAAAGGTACGAATTTCGAGGGCGAAATTCTCTTAAGGGGGAGAGAGTGTGAGGACGTGTAAAATCCCTTATATTTTTCTTAAAATTCCCTTTAATTTGGAAATTATTATTTTACAATAGCTTTACTACACACTTACTTCCCAAATAGCCACAAATAATCATAGAACCAAGGGTTTCCGTTTTACTTTCACCGTTACGACAAACTAGGGTTTTTACGTTTTTTCGTGGTGCGAGTAATCGGTACGAAGCGTATACTAAATTTAGTGATTAAGAGTATATTCTAGATGATATTAAATGTGTGATTAGAAGTGATAATAATAAATTAGTGAATTATGTGACAGCCCCACCTTCCCTTAGGGCGTACCCTAAGGGTTAGCGAACTGCCTGCCCAACTCTCGCCAGTACTGCTAACGGTCGCATACCCGCAATTCTAACCTTTTCGAAAGGTTAACGATAAGCGCGCAAAATGAAAACGGAAAAACGGCACGAACGTGAACAGTACCTGCCACGTCACAATCCGGCCGGAATCTGGCCGGATTCTTGGCCGGATTGGAGGCAGTGACCACTTGAAATTTTTTCCAAAAATCGCCCTGAATCGGCCGCATATCCGGCCAAGATCTGGCCGGATACCTGGCCGGATTCTGATGAACAGTGTCCGGCCAAAAATTTTCTTTTTCCGCGTTTGACGTCCGAACTCGTCCGAACGCGTCCCAAACCCGACTAAACTTTAATCAACACTAAACAGTACATTTCCAAGAAAGTACATCATATATACATGAGAAAATATGTACACATAACCCATTCTAGGGTTTTCCAATCCAAACAAAATGTCCAAGTCCCACATTAGGGTTTCTAAAGTCGAGGAGCTATACAAAGTACAAAAGAATGTCTAACTAGCTCTACTCGCTTCACAAAAGTTTGATTTCCCAAAACATGCCCTGTAAGGAAAACAAGGGAACGAGTGTGAGCTTTCGCCCAATGAGGTACTAAGATCATGCATTCAAAAGCGCACGAAGGTAGCCATGCTCAAATATACACAACTAACACACATATGAGGAACACCAAGCTCATTTCAAAAGTGAAAGGATACGGGTGGCTCTCGGGAGCCAATTTCCCCTTGCAACTCTTGATCACATGCCGTTGACCCTCCGTCAACGCTCAACGGACAAGTACGACTGTAGATCACCACTTTACACCCAGTACCTTCCACCGTACATTCCCCTACCGGGCCCGAACACCTCACAGAAATCAAGGGGTAATACTCGAGTATACCACAAAGTCGAGGAGCTAACGCTCCACTCGACACACAGTAACCTCATGGCTCGTTACCTAATCGACCGGCCCTTACCGGCTCGACTCGATAAACGGCCATTGAGGCTTGAGCTCAGTTATCACAGTAAAGTCGTAGGGCTCATGCCCATACGCCATTAGGCCAAACACAAGGCAATTTCACATATATCCAGTAATCAGTTATACACATAAGAGAACGAGAGCGATAAAGTACACTCTCGCCTCGAGCACGGAAATTACAGTTATCCAATTCAAGGAATCAAGTACACAACCGATTAAACACAATTCATGCATAGTACACTCACCACTTAAGTAAGTAAATCACAATTTTCGCCCAACGGGTGTCCGGAATCACCGGCTCGACTACAAGAAACAAGAAACTACAGTTGAGACTTGAACACGAGTCGAATGCCTCTTAAGCGAACTACCAAAAGCAAATGCAAATATAGCTCAACAATGGAAAATATTTCGATTTTAAGGTCAAAGGTGTCAACACCCCAAACCTCACACTTTTACTCAACCACAACTTAAACGCACGAACCCTAATTTTCTCGATGCTCGGACAGCATTTCCCCTAAAATTCACTTTTCCATCCTACAATCAAACATCAATTTCCATCCAATCCAATCACAATTGCTACAATTCAACCACAACCAATCAAGGACTTTCATTAGGGCCACAATACCCTTCATTCACAAGCAATTGCACTCTAATTAGTCAATTATAGAAAGCCCCAAATTCAAAACCCTAAACTGAAATTTTTGTCCAAAGCTGAAATTTTTAGCAATTAACCGCAATTCACATACAAGAGCTCCAATTGGCTCAATATTAGACCATCAATCCAAGGCTAACTAACATTTATGATATAAAACAGAAAAATTCCCCAAAAATCAGAAATTTACTCAACTTTCAATTAAATCACCAAATCACCCATAAATCTAGCTATTAAGCCACATAGGCTACTAATTTAGCATTATTAGAACAAAAGTGAAGTTTCCAAGCAACATACCTTAACTCTCAAGAAAGTTTGTAGCTTAAGTGCTTAATCACCAAAATAGCTCCACCAATCACCTCTAACCTCCTTAGCAAGTGGATTTTATGGAGTAAATTGAGATTTAAACGGTTAGTTTGCAAGATTGAGCAAGAAATGGAAGAACAAGTGAAGCTTTTCTCTCTTCTTTTCTCTCTAGGAAATTCGGCCAAGATGATGAAGAATGAAGATGATTTTTGGTCAATTTTAACCTTTTGGTAAAGGTGGTCAAAGTTAGGCAAGCTCCATCCAATGAAATCGCGACACGTGGCACCTTTTAAGTTTCATTCTTATCTTCTTACTCACTAGGGTTACTTCATCTAGGTAACCTCTAATCACCTACCAACCCCTAGTAATAAATCTCTGTACGCAAAACTTGACCTAATCGGCCCGAATTTCTCTCACTTAACGCACTAGCGGGTCCCACGTCCACTATTCACTCCAAAAACCTCGTAAATTGACTTATACTAGAAAATATTTTTAAAACCCTATTTACTCATAAAAATGTCCAGAAAATTTATAGAATAAGAAAATGTGGAAAACGGTTGCAAATAAATAAATGAAAGCCTAGAAATAAAGAAATTTACGGGTTCTCACAATTAGAAGTTAAAACCCTAGTGTACGCGATTTAAGGAAAAATCGGCTTGAACCGGCCGGTACCGTTCACTACCGATTGAACACCCCACTTAACCACCACTTAACCACCACTTCATTAACTTAATCTCATTGTCATTAGTGCCAAAATATCAGCCCTAATTGAGCTTGTGAGTCAGTCGAAATTATTGACTAGAAAAAGAAGGAAAAGAAAAAATTCAAGATGAAAAATCATGGTGACAAGTGGCGGCCGCCATCCCATGGTTGTTGACCAACCAATTTCGTTCATATTTATCACCAAAAATCACTTCAATTGCCTCTCATTTCTGCCCATTTCAGCCATGACCTTGAGGAAGAAAAACAAGGGAAGAAACTCCAATTTTCATCTTGAGTCTAGCTCATTTGAGTGAAGAATCAAGAAATCTAAACCGATTAACTTCCAAATTAGGAGCTTAGGAAGCTAGGGGTGCTCAAGTTTGGGAAGGAAAGGTGAAGGATAACTCTTGCAAGCATCTTAGTAAGGTGGTATGGCTGCTCATCCTATTTCTTTTCCCTTAATCTTGCTTAAGTTGTGTAGCAACTTAGATTCTTGGTTAATGATAGCTATTCTAGTAGTTTTGATACTTGTGGTGATGGCTTTGTGAGTTAGGGTTTTGAATTGCTCAATCATAAATCTTGTTGTTAGATGACCTATGGTGTCTATGATCTTGTATAGGAGGTTCAAGTAGTGGTTCAAGCTAGAGAAGTGAAGTTTACACCATAACTTCATAAAATTCCAGATTAGAGTTCCCATGATGCCCTGTTCTGCCCAGTTCTATTCGGCCATGATGGAGGCCGAATTAGGCTTATCTCAAAACATGAAAGTTGTAGGAAATGATGTTTGATAGCTGCCTGTAAACGTTCAGCTCAATCGGAGCACGGTAGGATGTGAAATGATCGAAATACCCTTACTGCCACAAGCTGCAATTCGTAAACAGTTTTGTGAATTCACCAGTTTGGGTTGCATTTTTCACCCTAATTCGTATCCAATTAGCTTTTGTAAAAACACAAAACTTGTAGCCCTATGTGTTATCTTTCCAAATCCTCTGAAAACACCCCAAACGGAGTTGTGTAGCCTGAGTTATTGCCAGTTAAAGCCAGTGCTGACAACTAGACTGATTAAGAACTTTTGGATCTGGGAAGTTGCAATTCGACCTAGATAACCTGTGAATTAGGTTAATATGCCTTCATGAAAGTTGTGCCCCTCTGTCTTAGCTTCGAAATGGTATAATATTCACCCTGATTCGATAAACGTAGCTCCAGTTATGACGAAAATGCTACGGGATATCAAATCTGCCGTTCAGTTTGTGTCTTCAAAATTGATTTCTGATTGTACTATTGCACTTGTATTGTATTTGGGTGATTTTGGAGCTTATTGGAAGGGCTATGTTAGTATCATTACTTCTGTATGATTGTGGGGCTGAATTAAGGAAAGAAGGAAGCCATAAATGGCTGGAAAAATTGGTAAACACAAAGGGCGTGCCGCCCAAATTGGCACGCGAAGGTTAAGTAGAACTACGCTCGCCTTGACTAAAGCCTTGAGGATGAATTTAACTCGATTTACCTAGGTTATTTGAGTTCCCTTTTGTGGAGGTATATAAGTTGAAATTCGGCCGAAACGTGTACCCTTGGAAAAATGAAATTTACAACTAATAGAAATATGTTTTCCTCGTTCCTTTGATTTAAATGGTATTTCAAAGTATGATTGCTACCAAGTTTCACAGTGTGTATAGCGAGCAAGAGTTTTACGTATATGCTCCAAATGAATTTCAATTTTTTGATTCTCGTTAAACGAAACGTCTAAGTTTCGAACCTTAATCGATTTTCAAAGCTCTTAAACGATATTTTATCGCAGATTTGGACTCCAAACCAGGAGTACTACCTGGACGTGATCACTAAAAGCACTGCATCTTTTGGGTGAGTGCTTCCAAATATCTAATTGCACTTGATACTTGTATTTAATACTTGAATGAGATGCTTACATGTTATATGAGTGGATTGAGAAGGCAAGCGTGTACTTTATCGCATTTGCCCTAATATGACTTGTTCTCGATCTTTGAGTTCCATTTAAATGATATACATGCATATGAATTGTGATTTATCTGGAATTCCAGAAACCCTGTGGCTAGTTAATCGAGTCGAGCCGGCAAGGGCTTGGTCGATTAGATAACGAACCCTGGGTAGTTAGTGTTGTCGAGTGGAATGCTACCTCCTCGACTAATCGGTATACTCGAGTATTACCACCAGTGTTTATTGTGGAGTTCGGGCCCGATAAGGGGTTTGGTCGGTGGACGGAGATTGGAGTTAAGTGGTGTTCTACTGGATTAGTTACCTTACTTGAAAGTTGACGGAGTGTCAACTACCAATCGATCAAGCTATGGTGGAGCCGTTATATAAGCAACTGTATCCTTATATGTGAACTGCGGAATATTTATCGTTGACTATATAAAGTATTATTACTCATTTCTTGGCTTGTTTTGCTCGCTATTTCGCTATTGTACTATTTCTACGTTATTTGATGAACAATTTGATATTTGGAACATCACTGAGCTTTAGCTTACTCCGTTAGTTTTGTTTTCCTTACAGAGGGTACGAGCGTGGCGCGAGAGTTAAAAAGACTAGCGTAGTCTAGTTGTTTTAAATTTTGAATTTGTACTCGCGCTAGCACCTGACTAGAGTTTGTTGTACTCGAATTGTAACCACGTTAAAGTATCAAGGTGTGTAGAGTCTTGTATTTGGATTTGAACATCAATGTGTATATATTAAGTTTGAACTGGTTGTGGTATTTATTTGAAATGGATGTACGTTTTCTTTCTCGAGCCCTAGTGAGTGAGTCCTGGCGAGAGTTGGGCAGGCGACTCGCCAAACCCTAGGGTAAGCCCTAAGGGGGAGGTGGGGTCGTCACAAAATCAGTTCTTTCTCAAAACATTAAAGTTGTAGGGAATTGAGTTAACTATCTACCTACAAAATTTCAGCTCAATTGGAGTACTGTAACTTGTGAAATGACTAAACTATCCCTGACTGTCCAAATGCCCTGTTTAATAGGCAGCTTTCTGTTTTCTCTGAGATTTCAATTTTGACCCTGAAAATGCGAGAACTGGGTATCTATGTCTTCATAGGAAATGTAGTTCTCTGTCTTACCTTCAAAATTCCATAAAATTTGCCAGAATCCGATAAGCGTAGCTTCAGTAGTGATCAAAACGTCGAAAGATGACAAACCTGTTACTTAGACATTCTTCTTTAATACTAGTTTCCAGCTTTGGTCTTGATGATTGCATTACTAGAATTGACTTGTATTTGGATGACATTGAGACTAGTTGGAGAGCTATTATGTTAAGCTTGTTTATGTGTTGAATTTGGGCTGAGTTGAGGAAAATAATGAAGCCATAAATGGTTGGAAATAGCAAAATACAAATGGCATGCCGCCCAAATTTTCGCTCAAGGGTTAGGCGAGTGAACTTGAGAATTGAGCGATGACTTGAAGTCGAAGTGAACTTGGATTGTCTACGGTAGTCAAGTTACCGTTAGTAGAAGTATATGAGTTGAATTCGGCCGAAACTTGTACCCTTTAAAAAGTGAAAGTAGCGACCAATAGAAATACATTTTCCTCATCTTTTAGACTCAAATGCGAATTCCAAAGTTTTAATTGCTTCTTTAGCAACAACAAAAGAGCGAGCATGAATTTTCTAGCGTTTGATATGTGACAGCCCCACCTCTCCCTAGGGCGTACCCTAGGGTATCAGCGGACTGCCTGCCCAGCTCTCACCAGGACTCGGTCGATCAAGGAACTAACACTAGAAATATCCAGTGGAATAACTTCAAAGCAATGGTGCAAACCTTAATGGCAAACAATCGCCATGTCCACTTTCCAAACTTAAAACAACTAAACTTCACACTTACAATTCCGTTCTAGAATTACATAACATAAGTCGAACTTAAATATTTAAGCTTGTAAAAGTCAAAAGTAAAGTTAACTTAACAAAAGGGTTTACAAGTTCAAGTAAAATAAAGTTAAGAAAACTCTCGACCGAAAGTCCGTCTCCGATCTGTTAAGGAAAACAAAGGGAGTGGGGTGAGCTATGGCTCAGTGAGGTTCCAAGTAAAACAAGTAAGCACATAGCCAAATAAGGACATAATATAATCAAGTAGATACCGTGTAGTACAAGAACAATTTAATCACAGTTCAATTTAAGGATACGGGTGGCTTTCAAAAGCCAAATTTCCATGAGCTTGATCATACCAGGGTCCGTTGACTCTCCGTCAACACTTGCATTCGAAGAATATAAGGTCCGTAGAACACCACTTTCTCCAATCTCCGTCCACCAGTCAACCCCCTACCGGGCCCGCACTCCATAACAGTAGTTAGGTAATACTCGAGTATACCGGTTTCCAGTGATCAGTAAACAGTCCCCAAGATTTATCGACCGTTTCGACCAAGCCCTTGCTGGATCGATCCAACCGACTCACCTATGAGATTGGATACCCAAACAGTAGCAGTAGTTGATGGGGTATCACCCAAACAACTCAAGTACAGTCATATATAGAGAATTCACATCTCATAATTGCAGTATACAGAGCCATAGTGGAAAATGAGGGAGGTCGAGTGATATAAAGTACACGCTCGCCTCCATTTTATCAAAGCATGGTTTGGCTCAAACAGTCGTAATTCAAGTATTCAGATATTTCATATAAGCAGATAGCAAGTAGTAGAACACTCACCTGTCAAGCAATGTAGTAGTCAAGCGTCAAGTCATGTGGTTACGTTCACCACCGTTTCCCACTCCTAGGGTAACGAGTGAAATCGTTAACAAACTAGGTTTCATTCCAAGTCAAAAGTGAGCTCATTAGGTGACCAAATGAGTGGTTAAATCTACTCAATTCACCGTGAAAGTTAGGCCCAAAATGCAGCAAGAGTTCATGGGAAAACAAGTTTAACAAGTGCAAGAAAGTTGGCCAAAAGAAAAGTTTCATTCAAGCTTAAAAGGTTCTTCGCAGGTAAACAGTCGCGCCCGCGCAGTCTCGGTAAAACGGCTATATCTCACTGTAGGAAGGTCGGCATTAGGTGCCGTCAGCGGAGTTGGAAACTATACTCGAAGGGTTTTCCAACGGTACCAAGTTCACACTCTAGTTCGTCTCCTAGAATTACCAGTAACTCAGGGAATTCGGCTGATTTTCCAACCCTGGATCAGTCTCAAACCCTAACAATTGCACACTAGTTCTTCATGCTAACTTCATTTATTTTGGTTCAAATTCACCCAAATCAGTCCTTTAATGTTCATACACAGGGGGTTAAGTCATTTGGTACCATTGGAGGTCAAAATACAATACATAAACATGATTAAGGGTTACCAAAATAAGCTAATTACCATGAAACCCTAAACCAGTCCACTTGTACAAAACTAAGGTGTAAACATGTTTAGGCATGATTAAGGTGTAAACAAACCACAAAAATCATGAACAAACCCTCTCTTCTTAAACCGGTCAGCCATGGTAATGAAAACAGTCCATATTTTCTTCTATTCGTCCAACCTTCATCCTCTAATAATTCTCACTTAAATCACATATCAAACATAGATCTAGCTCAAAAGAGGTTTAAGACATGTAAATGCTTCATAAACAATCATGAACAATGGGCAAACATTTCATCAAATACTTGGTAGGCATACATTTCATCAAACACTTGGTAGGCATACCAAACGGCAGATTTGACATCCCATAGCATTTTAGTCATAACTGGAGTTATGTTTATTGAATTAGGGCAAATCTTATACTGTTTCGAAGCTAAGACAGAGCTCTACAATTCTTATGAAGACACCTCAACCCAGTTCTCAACCTAACCTAGTCAAATGTATCCAAACAGTCCCAGATTTTCCAGTTCAAAGCATACTTTTCATGCCTTTTCCTTTGATATAGACATATAAGTTATGCAGCTTGCACTCATGTATGATTGGCTCTTTGTGGACAATATTTGACTGCAGATTTCGAGAGTGGCCAAGGTGCCGGCCCTGAACTGAATTTTGATAAAACGTGACTTGTTTAGGGTGAGTGTTCCTTGTGTGTTTGTACAATAAGTGACTATGTGACTATTTGTGAATGTTTGCTTGAATGTTAAATGCTTTCTAAGGATTGCTAAATGGATTTTCGATGGGCGAGTGTGTACTTTATCGCACTCGACCCAAGCCAAAGTGAATTTTCAATGATTGAATGCTACTTGTGCACGAGTGTAAGCCTTTTGGCTGAACTGGGCCCTTACCCTTCGTTGCCAGTCGACTCGAGCTAGAAGCGGACTGGGTCGGGCGGCTAGTGACCCTGGGATAGTGTTTTGGTATACTCGAGTATGACCATGAAGGTTTGGTGGCGAACTGGCCAGTGAATTGGCTAGTGGTGGGAAATGAAATGAATGAATTGAAATGTTGAAGTAAAGGGAAGAGATGAATGATTGAATGAAGGAGAATGACTGGCGAGATGAACGAATGGCTCCACGTGAGCATGTATCCTTTTAATTAGTGTGTTCTCATTGCTTTTATGTTGTGAATGTTTTCTCGATTGATTGTTATTAAATGACTAATGTCCTTGTTTCAATTGCTTGGTTATGTGTATGGGAACCTCACTGAGCTTTAGCTCACCCCTCTATTCCGTTAAATTTGTTTTCCTTATAGGGTTTGAGAGCAAGGATGGGTGATTAGTGGAAGACTAAACTTATGACTAGAACTTTTGTTGTGTAATAGTGATAGTATTAGTAGCTGGTTGGATCCTGAACTTTTGTACTTAACTTTGAGTGAGCCCCGACGAGAGCTGGGCAGGCAGTCCGCCGAACCCTTTGGTTCGCCTTAGGGGAAGGTGGGGTCGTCACAATATCTCATCAAAGCAAGTAACAAATATGCAAATAAACACACAAAATCCTCAAGGCCTCTACCTATCAAGCCACCTCAAGTCCACTACCTAATGTCAAGGTTCTTGTGAACCCATCAACAACCCAACAACTAAACTAACTAAACTAACTTACTACTAAAATTTGAGAGGAAAAGTTGAAGGTTTCTTGGATGATTACCTTGCTGCCAAGATGAAGACTAAACACTAGGATTTGAGCTCTTAAATCACCAAGTTTCTTCAATGATCAAGTCCTCTTCCAAGCTTGTATGAAGAACCAAGACAAGAAGCAAATTTGAAGAGCTTTTGTGGAGCAGAAATGGAAGACAAAAGCTGAAATTTTTGAGGGGAAATGGGAAGGGGAAGTTCGGTCAAGGAGAAAAGGAAGAAGAAGGAATTTGTGTTGGTAGTTGGTGATGTGATGGTGTGTAAGAAGGATTGACATAAAGGTGTCTTGGTGCACAAAAGTCAACAATCGATTAGTGTGCAATTAGTGCTCCTAATTGAGCTTAACTTAACTCACTCACATCTAATCCCTCAATTAACTTTTCTTAGTCTACTATTAATCATTCTTAATTCTCCAAGATTATTGTACTCTCGGATAGAATTTACCTTGAAAAACGTGCATTCATTATTTCTCGCTAAACGAGCCGCAGAAAAATAAAATTCACTAACTAAAACGTTTTAAAAATATAAATGAGACATTGTTCCATGTAAATGGATTTAAAATGGATGAAATAAATTATTCGGAATAAACGGGTGAATAAATAATTAAATGAACCAGTAAAATGAAATGAAATTAAGTAAAATTAAAATTCGGGTCCTCACATCCTTCCCCCCTTAAAAGAATTTCGTTCTCGAAATTCATACCTTGATTTAGAAACAACTCTGGATATTTCTTCTGGACCTCCTCTTCAACTTCCCAAGTCGCTTCCTCCATTCCATGATTTCTCCATAAAATCTTCACTAGAGGTATTTGCTTGCATCTTAACTCCTTCACTTTTCGATCTAAAATCTTTACCGGCCTTTCTTCATAGGACAAATTCTCATCAGTCTTTACTTCTTCCGGTCATAACACATGGGATGGGTTGGGATGATATTTCTTAAGCATGGAGACATGGAAAACATCATGAATCCTAGACAAACTTAACGACAATTCCAACTTGTAAGCTACATTTCCTACACGCTGGATAACCTTATAGGGTCCCACAAATCTCGATTGCAATTTCTTCCCTTTTCCGGCCATTAGACTTGCTTTCAAGGGAGTAATCTTAAAGAAATACTTTATCTCCAACCTCAAACACCAAATCTTTTCTCCGATTATCCGCATAGCTCTTTTGGCGGTTTTAAGCCATTCAAATCCTCTGACGTATCAATTTCACCTTCTCAAAAGCTTCCTCAACCCAAGGTACAGTAGTCGGATCCAAAATCTTCTTTTCTCCAACGTCGTCCCAATGAATCGGAGATCGACACTTTCGACCATAAAGAACTTCGTAAGGAGCCATTTGTATCGAAGAATGAAAACTATTGTTATAAGCAAATTCCACCAACATAAGGTATTGACTCCAATTCTTTCCAAAGTCCATAATGCACGACCTCAACATATCCTCTAGGGTTTGGATTGTCCTTTCCGATTGTCCATCGGTCTGCGGGTGTTAAGTGGTACTAAAATTCAGCTTAGTCCCTAAACTCTCTTGCATCTTTTGCCAAAATCGAGATACAAATCTAGGGTCCCGATCTGAGACTATACTCACTGGTATCCCATGCAATCTCATAATTTCGTCGAAGTACAACTTGGCCAACTTTTCCAAGAAGAACTTAATACTAATCGGTAAAAAGTGAGCAGATTTGGTCAATCGATCCACTATTACCCAAATAGCATCGTGCCCTCTCTAAGTCCTTGGTAGCACTGATACAAAATCTATTGTGATATTTTCCCACTTCCACTCGGGTATCTCTAACGGCTGTAATAATCCAGACGTTTTCTGATGCTCGGCTTTAACTTGCTGACAAGTGAGACAAGCTCGAACAAATTAAGCAATCTCTCTCTTCATATTCTCATACCAATAAAGGGTTTTCAAGTCTTGATACATCTTATTACCTCCAGGGTGCACCGTATACTTAGAACGGTGAGTTTCGTCCAAAATTTCCTTCTTTGGACTTTCATCCTTGGGTACCACTATGCGATTTCTAAACTTTAACACTCCATCGGTCCCCAAATTGAAGTCAGACTTTTCTATTTTTTGAACTTTCTCAACCCATTTTTGCACTTCATGGTCTCCTTTTTGAGTTTCTTTGATTCTCTCTAGCAAGGTGGATCTCACAGTAATATTCCCAAATTACCCTCTTTGGCTTAAGACGCGGATTCCAAACACTAACTTCTTCCAGATGTGCCATTCTCTCACCATTCAACTGGCCACTTGCACTTTACGACTTAGGGCATCTGCCACTACATTAACTTTTCCAGGGTGGTAGTTAAGCGAACACTCATAATTCTCCAAAAATTTCACCCATCTACGTTGCCTCAAATTCAACTCTTTCTGGGAGAACAAATGCTTAAGACTCTTATGATCCGTGAAAACCTCGAAAGTCACTCCATATAAATAATGTCTCCACTTTTTCAAGGCAAACACTACTACCGCTAACTCCAAGTCATGGGTCGGATAATTCTGCTCATGAGGTTTCAATTTACGGGAGGCATACGCCATCACTTTTCCATTTTGCATCAATACACATCCTAAACCATCCTTTGAAACATCTGTATAAACCGCAAAACCATCTCCTCCGCTCGGTAAGGCTAACACAGGTGTCTCGGTTAAGCACTTTTTCAACTCTTGAAATCCTTCCTCACATTTAGAATCCCATATGAACTTGCCATGCTTCTTAGTCAACTCGATTAAGGGTTTGGCAGTCTTAGAAAAGTCCTTAATAAACCGACGGTAATATTGTGAGGACCCAAAAATTTTCTTATTTTTATCTTATATTACTGGCTTATTTAAATATTTATTCACCCGTTTTCTCCGAATAATTTATTTCAACAATTTTAAACCCATTTACATGGATTTGTATCCACTTATAATTTTAAAACGCCCCGTTAACAAATTTAATTTTTCAGATGCTCGTTTAATAAGGAATAACGAGTACACGTTTTTCGAGGCGATTCGATTCGAGAGTGCAATTATCTTGGAGAATTAAGAATGATCAATAGTAGACTAAGAAAAGTTAATTGAGGGATTAGAGGTGAGTGAGTTCAAATTAAGTTTTACCGCGCGCGCGTCCAAAGTTTCTCAAAAATCGCGCCGTAAAACTAATTGGAGATTTGAGGAAATAATTCTAGACTCGTAAAAGTGAGTAAATACAGTGTTAAAGGAAGTACATTGGAGGATTAGTGCACAAGTGAATCTAACCCGAGAGAAAACTCTAGATTGACTTTTTTGGCACAACTTAAAGTAGCTTTTCTTCATTCTTTCTCCCCAAGTTTCACTACACAACCACCCCCTCACCATCTCTCATTCTCGGCCAGCCAAGGGTAAAATGGGGAAAGAAAAGTTTCATTCTTTGGCTCCAAGTTTGCTAGCTATTCATCATTCAAGCTTCCCTCACAAGATAACACACAAACCTCTCTCTCTCCTCATCTCTTGGTCGCCGAACAGCAAAGGAGAAGAAGGAAAGAAAAACTCTTCTTTTCTTGCTCAAATCTTGCACCAAAAACCTCAACCAATCTTCTAGCTACTTGGAGGTTAACTCTAGATTGGTGAAAGACTTCATTTTGTGGAATTTCTGAACCTCGATTTTTGAGTGATTAAAGTTTTCTTTTGAGGCATTGACTAGTCTAAATAAGCGTATCTTCTTTCTTGGTTAATACGTGATTGTGAGTGAAAGTACTTGTTAATTGTTCAGGCGCTCAAGAAGATCTTCAAGAGAATCTCGAAGTGGACATCTAAAGGCTTAATTGCTCGCTCACTCACTTTTGTTTTAACTTGGTGAGTGTCAAGTGTATGAAATGTTGTTACGTGCTTAATTGTTCTCATTGATTGAATATTTTGAAAGTGTCGAGTCGAGTGTGTACTTTATCGCACTCGTTCTCGTTTAAGTGAAGTGTATTTGAATTGCTTGAAGTGAATTGTTTAAGTGAATTAAGTGAAGTGTTGCAACAGTGAATTATGCTATGGTTGCATATGTCGATTGGAGTGAATCTCCTCGACTCCTAGTGATAATAATGGGGGATGCCCAAAACTCATCGGCCGACCTTGCGAATCGAGCCTGCATGGGCTTGGTCGTGAAGCTTGGTGAGCCATGAGAAAATTGTATAAGTTTGATCTATTGGAGAGATCTCGCTTGGCATACTCGAATAGTATCGCTTTAAATAAAAGAAGTGCGGGCCCGGAGTAGGGGGTGTAACAGTGAACGAGGAAGTGTAAGTGAAGTTCTATGGATTTATAACCTACCCGATTGACGGAGTGTCAACTCGTGGAGGTACTGGATCAAGCAAGTGGAATATAGCTCCTGAGACCTCCCGTATCCTTATCAAGTGTGTTTTATTGTTAATTGTGAACTACTTGAATGTTATAGCTTTCATTCTTGTTTAAGTGCTATTGTTATTTGAACTGCATGTTTTGCATGTTTTCTTGGCCTCACTAGCATTCGCTCACCCCGTTAGATTTGTTTTCCTTAACAGGAGCTGAAATGGAAGGAATTATGGAGAAGCCTACTTGATGGCTCTTTTGATTAGAATTTTGGATGTACTGACTAGACGACTTTTGGAAGTTGTATACTTTGGAAAATTAATGTATTTTGAAAACTTGTGACGTAAGATTGAACACTTGTGTATGGAAGCGACTTTGTTATTCAATTCGACTATCATTATTCGGTTATTTACCTTAAGTTTGGAATGGAATGGTATCGAGTCCTGGCGAGAGTTGGGCAGGCGTCCCGCCGATACCATTGGGTTCGCCCTTAGGAGAAGTGGGGGCGTCACAAATATCCGGCTAGCCCTAAGAAACTCTGAACTTCGGTAGGGTTTTCTGGTCGTTTCCACTTAGAAATAGCTTCTACCTTAGCTGGATCCACAGTAATTCCTTCCTTAGAAGTTGTATGACCTAGAAAGGCTACTACTTCCAACTAAAACTCACATTTATTGAACTTAGCAAAAAGTTGGCGCTCTCTCAGGGTTTGTAAAACTATCCTCGGGTGCTGTTCATGATCTTATTACAGGTCTAAAGATGTGGGACAATAAATTAAATATACATATAAGCCGTAAAATCAATTAAAGCAAAGTAAATTTTTATGTGTCATAAAAGATCATAATAGTTACACCAAATGAGGATAACTTCATTAAATCATTTCAAAAGAAAGGGGAGATAAACAAAATCATAGAAAAACGTGCTAAGTCCCAAATGTACAAAATAACAAAAGGACTTTATCCCCTATACAAAAGATTACAACCTCTAAAAGTGCCAGCCTAAGCTAGGGCAAGACTACAACCCCCAATCCCTCGAATGGAGTCAGATCCATCCCCACTCACAAAGCTTCCACTATTTGGATCCCTCTTACAGTCATTAGCATTAATCACTCCCTCTGGCACTCGACTGCTTTGCAGCGAACTTAGCAGACTGTTGAGTATTTCCTCTTTTTAGAGGTACTAAGGCAACTTGAAACCCGATATTCGGCACTACCGCAACTCAGACATTTTTCCTTGCTTCTCCAGACACGGCCTCAGTGTGGTTAAACTTGCCACAGTATCCACAAGCCACACGAGACGTCACGGCCTGACCAACTTGAGAATTTCCTTTGTATTTCTTTTCCAGTTCCACTTTCTTGTGTAGCAACTCAATTTTCTCCGCATATTCTTGTTTCCATCGTCCTTCCCAGTAGTCAGCCAATTTCTTTTAAAATTCTACCTCCCTTCGAAGAATGTCTATTTCCTTATGCATCTCTCCCAAAATTTGTCATCTCACCGATTGGCTCAAATCAAATGCTAGCCTGCCAGGCAAATCAGAGAATCAAAATAAGTAACTATTCACAATGGGAAACTCTGGCCATATTATTCTTCCGTTCTTTTGCTTACAGGTTACCCTAGAGTATAAATCTTAACTAATCTCTGCTTAATATGGACGAGCTCTTGAGTCTCCACAAGGATTACTATCATCACTTATACACATAACAAAATACGGAATCATATTCCTTAATATATAAAAGTTCCACACCCTAACTCACTCTCCAATACTCACTGACAAAGTTGCTCAAGAAGAAATCCCTAACCTCTTGCTCTCACTAGTGCCTTATTATTATCCTCTCAGACCAATTTTCTACTGTTTCGAGGACCAAACCCTCCATGAAACCTAAGTGGAGCGAGCTTCAAGAATCGCTCTAGGGCTCTATTCTCACCCCTCTCTTGATTCCTAGGTTGGTTGGCTGGCTCAGGTCCTTGGCGCTCAACTAAACGCTCGAGGACATCGGTTATGCGGTTAATGGCTGTAGCCACTTGGTCACCCTCCTCGTTCCTAGGGTTTTGGTTTGGTCTAGTCACGGATCCCTCACCTCTCTCGGGAGTGCGGGGTTGCCGAAAACCCACGCCCACGCCCCCGTCCACGTTCTCGCCGATCCATTTAGCAAGATTCTAAACGCATAATAAAAGAGGAAAATATAAGCGTATAAATTGAAAACAAGTACAGATTGCAAGAACACTTTAAAAACAAAGCATGGATAGTTACATAGATTAGAAGTCACGTCATATGTTAAGAGTCCATACAACGAGTCACTAGTATCAAATACAGGACATAGGCATCTAAGTGCCTAAAAATACAGGGATACATGCACAAAATACAAAAGGCCTCACAACGAGGTTCACCCCTTCTAATTCCTGAACAAAAGTCAAAAGATCAAAGGGTCTCTATACAGGTGGACCCAACTAGAAGATCCTACAGTCTCAGAAGGGTCCTCCTCAGGGTCCTTCTCAGGGTCCTCCTCCACCTCCACAGCAGGTGCAAGCCTCTCCAGGTACATCCCCAAGTAAAGCCTCCTCCATGTGCTCGGTCAGGGCCCCACACTCGGCCATAATATCGTCCACGCGGGCCTCCGCCTCCTGGACAATCCGGATAAGATGCCCCTTAGTCTCCTGAATCTGTGCATAGGAAGCGTCAGCCCTCTGACGCTTCTCTAGTACTCTAGCCTCTAACTCCTGGATCCCGGCAGTCTGGGCCTCCATAGTGGCCTCCATCTCCTCTCTCTCCTCTAGTGCTATCCGGAGGTCACGTGTGACAGCCCACCTTCCCCTAAGGCGAACCAAAGGGTTTACCGGACTGCCCGCCCAGCTCTCACCAGGACTACGGAGACGAATCACACAAACCCTAAATTACGCGCGAGAGAACCCAAAGAAAAACAACAATCGGAGACTACTAAGCCGATCACACACAAACTAAAACATTCCGAATGATAATACAATGATTAAAGTATAAGCCACAGTATCCATACTATTCAAAATACAATTAGGGTTTTCGGTTGCAGAAGAACTTAACCAAATACAAATACAATAGCTCGACCCCTTTTCTTCCAAAACCATGATTTCCAAGTTTGTCCCCTGTAAGAAAAACCAAAGATAACGGGAAAGGGGTGAGCTTGCGCTGAATGAGGTACCACAATACAAGTACTCACGAATCATGGCATTTCACTTTTAAGGCACATATGCACATATAAGGGAATGAACAACCATCTCAACAGGAAAGGATACAGGTAGCTCTCAGGAGCCAAAATGCCCAATTGCAGTACTTGATCCAAACCCATTGACTCTCCGTCAACGTATATAGAACCAACATGTCCGTAGACCCCACTTTACACCAAATTCTGTCCACCAAACATACCCCTTACCGGGCCCGAACACCTCAACAATAACAGTGGGTGGTAATACTCGAGTATACCGGAAATCCAGAGTCTCCAATACCCAAAGATTTCCTAAAAACAGACTACCGTGGTTCGTTATCTAATCGACCAGGCCCTTGCCGGCTCGACTCGAGTAACTAGCCACGGGATTTGAGCTCAGAGATAACAAAAAGGTCGTTGGATGCAATGTCCAAACGACAGCAGATTAAGCACAGATAACATATTCAAAAATTTTCACAGTAAATAGGCATACTGACAAGAGAACGAGGGTGATAAAGTACACCCTTGTCTCAACAGAATAAACATATAGTACAGTCATTCAAATTACAGATTGCAATGAACAGAAACCAAGTTAAGCAACAAATGAGGGGAGTGGTACACTCACCAGTTCAAGTGCAGATACTTCAAAAGTTTCCCTCAAAATGACTTTAATCGCCAAGAAACCCTAAAATAACCAAGGTAAACAATTGAGGTTTCCACATCCAATTCTAGTAAACAAAATGCAGAAGTGAGGCTCGCCTACGAGTCGTATGCCTATCCAAATGAACTACGAATGCAAGGTTGCAAAAGCGTGATTTTGGAACGAAAAGGTAACGGGAGGACCTAGGGGCTTGAACGACCCAAAAGCCCTTCATCTACCAAGAATCAACTCAAATTTGAAGGAACCAAGCGGCCTACAAAATTGGACAGCATTTCCCTTAAATCTCCTTACTTCCATCCTACAATCAATACCAACTCATCTCGAATCAACCACAATTCCACATACAAATCATAGGCTATAAAACACACATAATTAGGGCCACAATACCCTTCAAATGAGCCAATTGATAGCTCCAAAATCAATCAACAATTAAGCTCCACATCCATCAAAGATAGTTCCTTTGCTCAAGTCCACGCCTTAGGTTACGAATATCATGCCAAGCAAAGACAATTCTATAATCATCAAGTTCCACGAACGTTTCGGCATAATAACCACAACCGAAGCTACACTTGTCCGATTCAGACGAATCTTATGGCGTTTCGAAACCAAGACATATACCTACATTTATTATGAAAGACCTCCAAAGCTAAATCATACATTTTCATGGTCAAAAATTGAAATTTCAGAGAGAACAGAAAACTGTCTGAAAAACAAGGCTGGTAGGCAGTCAAGGGTATTTCGGTCATTTCACAAGTTACAGTACTCCGATTGAGCTGAACGTTTATCAGTAGTTAGCTAACTGAAATACCTACAACTTTCATGTTTTGAGCAAGGGCTGATTCAGTCTCTCTCAAGGTCGAACATACAGTGTAAAAACAGGGCAGATTACTACCCACATGGAAACCCTAAGCTGGAATTGTGCACATAAGCTGGAAAATTTCTTTAGGCAAAGTATTCTAGCCCACAAAACCTCAATAATTCATATAAAAACAATAAAAACCCTCAAGTATCACATGAGATCAGAATTTTCACCAAAAAATGGAAATTTACCACAATACTACTTCAAACTATGATGTATGCTCATAAAACTACCACAACTACAACTTTAAACCACTAATTGGCAACTAATAGAAGTAAAGAAGAATTTTCTTAGCAAATTACCTTGGAACCTCAAGAAAAATGGTGGCTTGGGCTTCTTCCTCCCAAATTACTCCACAACCACCTTAGAAATTACTTTGACTAGCACTTTTATGGAGTGATTTGCAAAAGCTATGGTTGGAACTCAAGATTGAGCTTAGAAATTGAAGTGCAAGATGAAGTATTTCCTCTCTTTTCTTCTCTCCAAAAGTCGGCCAAGCAAGGTAGAAAATGAAGAAAAATTGGGTCAAAATTGATATTTAGTAAAGGTAAGAAAAGTTGGTCAAAAGTCCAACTCCAATCGGGTCGCGACACTTGGCACCTTTTAGGGTTTAAGCTTATCTTCTTTCTCCCAATGGTTAATCTATCTAGATAACCTCTAATTGTCCCCTAACGTCTTGTAAAATAATATCACTTAATACAAAACTCCAACAAATTGTCAAAATATATCGCATTTACCGCACTAGCGGGTCCCACGTCCATAATATACTTCAAACTTAATATGAACTAACTTAAACTAGGAAAATGATTTAAAAACTCCACTCACTTATAAAATCTCTGGAAAAATCAATATAATAGGGTATAGTGAAGAAAATATATGCAAGGAAATAAAATAAAGTAATATAAAAGAAAAGAAATTTATGGGTCCTCACATCACGAGTCAACTACCACCACTCCTCAGCTACTCCTAACACCAAGCGGTTAGGGTAAGAGTATCTCGCTCGGCATGGGCACGACCTACCCCGCCTAGCAGGTGAGTATCGCAAAAGGGGGCCGCCTCCAACCATGCGTTACGGAATCACGGGAAGAGGTCCCTCAACACTATCGTCATCACTGCTACTATCCATATCCTACAAATAACCCACAACTAAAGGTTAGGCCCTTACATTCACTGATACCATTTAAGAATTTAACCTAAGGTCTACCACGGGTTTCTATGACCAAAAATTCACAACTAAGAACTCCTAACCCTATTCCAGGTATTTCAAACCTAGCGCTCTGATACCAACTATGACGCCCCTACCTCTGCCTAGGGCAAACCCTAGGGTATAGCGGAACACCTGCCCAACTCTCGTCAGGACTCACACACTCGTTCAAGCTTAATATAGAGCCACCAAAACAACCATCGACTTAAATAAAAAGTACTTCGAATATACAAGCCATAACTTCAAAGCTAAAAGTTACGATTACAATCCACCCACCAACAATAACAAAATTACACTTAAAGAGCCATTAAAAGTTCATACAAAAGATATACTAGCATCCACCAAGTCGCTAGTCTAGAACCACCAATCCACCTCCAAAGCCTGTTAAGGAAAACAAACTTAATGGGATAAGCGAACGCTCAATAAGGCCAAGAAAATAAACAGGCAAGAAAGTAACACCGATCAATCAAATAACATGCTTTAAACAACTTTTAAACATAACATTTCATTTAAATGAACAAATAGGAATTTAACACACAAAGAGGATACAAGAACTCTCAGGAGCATTTTCCATGTCTCAATCAATTTGAGCCATCTGGAGTTGACTCTCCGTCAACCCAAGTAGTAACACGACCGTAGTGCTCCACTTACTTCCTTCACCCACCTAGCACCCACTCGGATCCTGATACGTTCCTCGGTCAACTCGTTCCGAGACACGTAGCACGATTGCGCAAGGATCTAGACGGATGATCAATCGTTTGGATTGCGGAACCTAGAATCAAGATGGACGACTCAACTTGATAGAAGGTGGTAGAACAGTGACTCTAATTGAGGTGATTACTCAAGTAGATAGGCTAGATGAACAACCAAGGACGTCACGCTAGATTGCTCAAAAACCCTTGCCTTGCAAGTAAGAAAGTTGCACACGGTTTTGGTGTCAACAAAAGTGATCTTTATTCTCAAAAGTTTGTAACCATTTGTTCGTACAAGAGATGCCTTTTTATAGGCTAGAAACTAATGCAAATCCGTTTGGAGTAAGGATTGACAACTCACCTACCTAAACTAGGAAGAGCCAGCTCTTTATGGCTTTCCAATCAGATTTGACCCAAACGGAAGTTGGTACTCATGGGCCGACTTATTGACTCCAATAACTAATGAAACTACTAATTAAATCACGGCTAACAAGCCAACTAGCAACTAATGACTCGATAACGATCAAACCAACTAACAATCCAAGCGACTCATACTACCAGTAATCGGTCAAAACCACTAAGAACATGCGTGACCAGAAGTGGGCGCTTCATGGGCTTGGATCAATGTGTAGACAACTTGCTTAGCATCTTCCAAGCCTTCAATGTTTCTATGGGCCCCTTGTTGATCTTGAACGCTTCGAACAAGTGCTTGAAGTGACTCCTTGAACCGTTTCGCCCTTGCACATGTAACCGGGCCAAGTGGAACTCTCACTTGCGCATCACCCTTCGGGCTTGAATCAAGGTCGCCATCCGTGCACACATCAGTCCCCTCCACTTGGAAGGATTTGTCCTCAAATCTTGGGAAAAAATGTGAATGATAGGAAGAACATTGCACATCTCCCACCTGGATCGGGAACCATAGTAGGTACGCAAATGGAACTCCAAGTCGGTGCGCGTATAGGATAGCAATGTGGAACTAGATGAATGAGCACCAGCCACGTCACATGTCGCTTGGACAATCTTATGATGCTTCTGAACAAGGACATTCTCCAAGACAAGAAACACCTTGTATAATGCTTGTTAAAATTCCATGTGGCACTCCAAAACTCCCTAATCATCCCTTGTAATGTCAGATTCGAACCAGCTTTAGGAGATGGAATTATGCTTGAAAATTTACAAACATCAATTGACGAGAAGTCCTCAAAACTAGCAGCAACAGGTATCATAGTTTGCCTTAGATCCGATTGCTTTTCTTGAGGAAACATTGGAGATACCAGGACAACCTTACAATCTGCGAATAATGAACAAGTTTCATCATGTAAAAGACCAGGAGCTGGAACAATAAGGAGGGCAATTTCATGAACTAATGGTGATTTTTGAAATTGGGCAGCTTTTACTCCCTTCACCACTTCCTTCTTGAAAGTTGATAGCACTTGAATAACCACAAATCCCTCAAAAGAAACAAGCAAATCAGCTTTAAAAATCTTAGAAAATTTAGAAGGAAATAATGGAGTATCGCTAGGTGAATGATAAGGAGCTATAAAATAAGACTCAAGTGTTAGTTACTCCCTTTGAAACTACATTCGGATCACCAACAAACAAATCAACTCTAGGTGATAACGCTGTCCAAAGTTTCTTTTGCAGTGCTGAGCTTCCAAGGCGAATCACTGCTACCTCCATCAATTTGTTGCCCAAGGTGCAGCAGCCGAAGGAGTTTCCACAGTTTCGTCCTATCAACCTTTGCAACTTTGTGAACAAGATCTTCTCAAAGATTTTTTCTCGCCGTCTAGCGCCTATCTTACCTAAGATTATCTCAATGAATCAGATCGGGTTTGTTCGAGGTCGGTCCATTTCAGATAATTACATGCTAGCTTAGGAGGTCATTGCGGGCATCAAGTGGAAGGCGCACGGGGGGTAATGTGGTGTTCAAACTTGACATGACGAAAGCTTATAATAGGATGATGTGGCCTTTTTTGGTAAAAGTATTATGAGCTTTTGGCTTCGGGGAACGCTGGATTGATATGGTCTGGCGGATTATTTCCAATGTTTGGTTCTCCGTCATTATAAATGGCTCGCTCTGCGGTTTCTTTAAGTCGGCTCGAGGGCTTCGCCAGGGGGATCCATTGTCGCCTGCTTTGTTTATCATCGGGGCGGAGGTATTATCTCGGTCTCTAAATCAGTTTGTGCATCAACGGGGGTTTCAAGGCTTCAGGGTCCCAAGAGGTTGCCCGACTATTATGCATTTGGGCTATGCTGATGTTGTGCTAATTTTTTCTAGTGCGACTTCCTGCCTTTCTCAGGCTAGTAATGAGGGTATTAGAGGAGTATGAGGCATCCTCTGGCCAGCTGATCAATAAAATGATGAGTTGTTTTTTGGTTCATCACGGCTTAAGTAGCCGAGGAGGATGATGATCCAGCAGGTAACGGGTTTCAACTTTAAGGCATTTCCCATCAAGTATTTAGGGTACCCTTTGTGAGAACCCGAAAATTTTCACATTTTCTAAGTATTATTTTATTTCTGTGCCCACATTTTATTACTATCCTTGAAAATATAAATGTTTTATACATTTTACAAGTAAATACAATTTTCTAATTCATTTTCCTAGCATAAGTTAGTGTACGTAACTTGAAGTGCATGCGTTCGATGTGGGGCCCGCTAGTGCGTTATAATTTTGCCGATTAGGTGACGAAATTATTAAGTGACATTATATTACAAGGTGCTAGGAGATAATTAGAGGTTAGCTAGATAAATGAATCATTGGAGGTGAGGAGATAAGCTTAGAAACTTCAAGAGGCCATGTGTCGCAATCCGATTGGCCTAGACTTGCCTAACTTTCTTTGATCTTCCTAAAACCAACTTTTGACCAATTTTCCTCCCATTTTTCTTTGCTCTTGCCGAACTTCATGACAAGAAAAACAAGAGAGAGCTCTCCAAATTTCTAGCTTCAATCCTTGCTCAAAACTTGAGATTAACCAACCAAATTTGAAACCCCTCCATACAAGTGCTAGCTAAGGTGGATTAAGGGCTTTGGTGGAGTTGATTTGGAGGAACAAGGACTAAGCTACCATTTCCTTTGAGGTCTTGAGGTAATTTGCTAAGAACATCCTTATTTGCTTCTAGTAGATGAAATTAATGGCTTGTGGTTGTTACTTGGGTGGTTTTGTGCATCATTTCTTAGCTAAGAGTAGGGATGTGTTGATTTTCAGTTTTTGGTGAATTTTTTTGCCTGTTCTGCCCAGTGTTATTCGGTCATGATGGAGGCCGAATTGGACTTAGCTCAAAACATGAAAGTTGGAGATAATTGAGTGTAGATTATGCCTGTAAAATTTCAGCTCAATCGGAGCATGGTAGCCTGGTGAAATGACTATTTTACCCCTGCTCCCCTGTTTCTGTCCGGAAATGATTTTCAGCCTCTGTAATTGGCTCATTTGGCTGGGAAGATTAATGAATTAGCTTTTGATGCCTTCTTAAGAATTGTAGCCTTGTATCTTAGCTTTTCTATGGCTTTGGAATCAACTGAATCGGAGTTGTGTGTGCTGAGATATGATTAAATTAGGGTTTGTGTGGTTGGTTGTGAAGCTTCCAATTGGTTGTATATTAAGGGTGTTTGATAGTCTATGATTTGTATATGAGATTGGGGTTGAATGTTGTGAGTTTGGTGGCTTGTTATAGCCTGGAAAAGTAAGGAAAACAAGGGGTTATGCCGTCCGTTTATTCTCTTGAAGATTAGAGTGAATGAAATGAGATTCGAAATGTGATTTGGTGATGTATTGAACTTGTCTTGTGTAGTTGATTTTAGTTCCATTTTAGTTGTAATTTACTTGCATTTGTACACTTCCCTTTTACCATAATGTTTGGTTTCGAATGTTGAGTTTTGAACTTCAAATATGTGTTTGATTTCCTCCCAAAACAAAAGAAGTGGCCTAGGGTTTCCCAGCCACGAAAACCTAGCTTTTATAAGTAAGATTTTGGGGTGCAATAAGGTATTTTATCATCCGTTTGGATGTGAATTTTTCCCAAAACCCTTGTTATACATTAATTCGTTATAGATGTGTTAGTTTTGAGCCAAAAACACATTTTACGAAAAAGGGGAAAAATTTACTGTTCATAATCCGGCCGTGTATCCGGCCAATTCTTGGCCGGATTGTTGGCCGAATTGACAGGGGGAAGAAGAAAAAAATTAGGTCGGTCTCTGCCTTGAATCCGGCCGACTATCCGGCCGGATATCCGGCCAATTCCTGGCCGGATTCTGACGTGGCAACTGTTTCAAATTTTTCCGATTTAATTTTCTAAAACCTTTTGAGCTTAGTTTTATGTTTGATTTGGAAAACCTTTAGTTATTCATTTCCTTTGATCAAAATGTACCCTTTTCACTTCCAAAAATCATACTTCCACCTTGTACTAGTTTTATTCAGATTTTCTTTGATTTGCTTAAATATTTTGATAATTGAACCATAACATTTCTCATGATTGTTATTAGGGTTTCTTGGTGACTAAAGTTGATATCCGGAGGGATACTTTGGACGTAATTTTGCTTGAAATTAGGTGAGTGTTTTATATACGATTTGTTGCTCATGATTACGTGAATTATTGTGACTCTTTGGATTGTTACTTGAATAAGTGATTGCCGTACGTTACATTTACATTGACTATGTGGCTACTTTGTGATCCTTGATTGAATGTCAAATGTTCTCAATGCTTGCCAAAAACGAATTTTGCTAGGCGAGTGTGTACTTTATCGCACTCGACCTAAATGAACGTGAAATTTTCAATGACTGAATGATTAAATGTTAATTGTGCATGAATGTAAGCCTTCGGGCTGAACTGGGCCCATGCCCTTTGTTACTGGTCGACTCGAGCCAGAAACGGACTCGGTCGAGCGATTAGTGACCCTGGGTGAATGTTTAATGTTTGGTATACTCGAGTATGACCACGAAGTTTGGGAAGGACTAGCCAGTGCGCTGGCTAGAAGGGGAAGAACGAAATGAACGAATGAATGGCAAGATGTACGGAGAGGTTTTCAATGACAAATGCAACTTTTTCTAAAACGCTTGAAGGAATGAGGAATGAATGAATGAACGAATGGCTCTCCGTGAGCCCGTATCCTTTCAATGAAAGTGTTACTCTTGTTTTACTTCATAATTGTTATCTGGATTACTTGTTATCACATGCTAATGTCCTTGTTTACTTGCTTAGTTGTGTATATAGAACCTCGCTGGGCTTTTAGCTTCATTCCACGTCTTTTGTTTCCTTAACAGGGGTTACAAGCAAGGGCGAGAGATCTGTTTAGAATAGCATAGTTTAGTCCCTTTTGTACATTATGGGCTTTTGTACTCGCTCTAGGATATGGTTAGGACTGGGTCGGACGGAGAACTGAGGACTTTTGTCTCTTTTGGATTTGTATTACCATCTGAGTTTGGATGAATGTAAGTATAAATGTTTCAAGTTGGGAATTGTTTTCATTTTTTTTTTCTCGAGGCTATATCTCATTTTGGTTTGATGTGAGTGAACGAGTCCTGGCCGAGAGCTGGGGCAGGCGGTCCGCCGAACCCTTTGGTTCGCCTTAGGGGAAGGTGGGGCTGTCACAGGTGGTATCAGAGCTACTTCGCTGGTCTCTGCGCGGAGTGAGCTTGGGCCAAGTGGTGTATGGTCCTGATCTCGTGAATAAGTATGACGGATTAAGTGCTCTTTTGAGTATAAGTTATGAATCATGAATCGTTATAAGTGTAAATCCTTTTCATGGTACTTGAGGACCAATAGAAATGTACGTCAGGTAGGAATCTCGATTGTAGATAATTTGTACTTGGGTCTGATCAGCTCGAGTGGTGAATTATCTCGGATTCTTGTACCCGAGTACGCGAGAGTTGAGGGTTAATACTAAGGACTTGCAATCTTTTGTGGGAAGTAGGAATGGGCTAATGTTTAGTAAAAGTAAGTGTAAAGCGTTATCGGATGTCCAGTTCGGGTAGTAAGAGAAGTGAGAAATTGAACGGGGAATGTTTTAACCGAGAGTAGAACGACACGTCACGTTTACTTCCCGTTTTTGCCCTGTACTGCTACTGTACGCATTTGGTTGCTACTGTATCTATTTGGTTAAAGCTTTTCAATAAGTATGTGTATAGTACTTGCTATATTTGATTTTGCCCAACTTGATCTGTTTCCTGCGTATTTGGTGTGTTTATTGTGCCATTGTAGTTCATTTACTTTGTTTGCATACTAAATCAAATTTTGGAAAAAAAAAAAAAAAAGAGAGAAAGAAAAGAGAGAAAAGGACATGGAAGGGAGACGTGGTCGAGGACGTGGAGTAAGTCGTGGACGAGGAATTAGTCGTGGCCGTGGGGCTAGGCAAGCCCCAGAACCAAGAAAAGAAAGGGAAACAGTAACTGAGCAAGATAGTGGACCGAGGGTTGGGGCCGGAGATCAAGTGGCGACGGCAATACAACAAATGACCAAAATTCTAGCGCGATTGGTAGATCAACAGGGCCAATTGCCAGTGAATCAACCCCAGAACCCCGAAATAAGAGAGATAGGAGAAGATAGGGCTTTAGAAAGATTTCAAAAGTTTAATCCTCCTAAATTCCTTGGAGGATCTGATCCAGATATAGCTGAACAATGGTTAGAGGTGATGATTAACATCTTTGCAGCCCTAAACTACACGGAGCAAAGACAAGTGAACTTTGCAGTATTTCAATTCGAAGGACCGGCCCGAGCATGGTGGAATGTTATTAGGGCTAAATGGGAGAGAGAACAAACTGCATGGACATGGGTGAACTTTACACGAGAATTTTACGAGAAGTACCTCCCACCCCTGGTCCAAGAAAGGAGGGAGGACGAATTTATTGGATTGCGTCAAGGAACCCTGAGTGTGGCCGAATATGAGACGAAATTCACTAAACTATCCAAGTTCGCCTCTGAATTAGTGGTTACTGAGCGAATACGGATAAGGCGGTTCATCCAAGGCTTGAATTTGGAAATTCAAGAAGCTTTAGCGGCTGTTCAAGTTAACACCTTTACAGAAGCTCTTGAGAAAGCACAAAGAATCGAGGATGCAAAAGCACAAGTAAAAGCTTTTCAAGTGCGGAAAAGGGGCGCACCTAGTAGCATGCCTGAAGAATCTGGGGAAAAGACAACGCCCTCCAAAGTGCCAAAAGTGAACCGTTTCCCTCATCCACCCTGGACATATGGAGCACTATATGAGGGGTCTACAAAAGGAAGTCAAATAGGGCCTGAGAAGACTTCTCGAGAAAGCCAAACAGTAAACCCTCGCTTGGCTTGTGGCTATTGTGGAAAGGCAAACCACACTGAGCATGACTGCTGGAGGAAAGGACGAAAATGTTTGATCTGTGGGAGTGGTGAGCATCAGCTGAGTAATTGTCCAAAGAAGCAGCCACGAGGGGCTAGTACTCAACAAGTAAGTGAAGCCAAACCGAAGCCGACTAACGAACGAGGGAACCGAACAAAAACACCAGCTCAGGTATATGCCATAGAACCGCAACAAGCTCCAGGATTCCATGAGGAACAGAAGGTAAAATTTCGAGGACGAAATTTCTTAAGGGGGAGAGAGTGTGAGAACCCGAAAATTTTCACATTTTCTAAGTATTATTTTATTTCTGTGCCCACATTTTATTACTATCCTTGAAAATATTAAATGTTTTATACATTTTACAAGTAAATACAATTTTCTAATTCATTTTCCTAGCATAAGTTAGTGTACGTAACTTGAAGTGCATGCGTTCGATGTGGGGCCCGCTAGTGCGTTATAATTTTGCCGATTAGGTGACGAAATATTAAGTGACATTATATTACAAGGTGCTAGGAGATAATTAGAGGTTAGCTAGATAAATGAATCATTGGAGGTGAGGAGATAAGCTTAGAAACTTCAAGAGGCCATGTGTCGCAATCCGATTGGCCTAGACTTGCCTAACTTTCTTTGATCTTCCTAAAACCAACTTTGACCAATTTTCCTCCCATTTTTCTTTGCTCTTGGCCGAACTTCATGACAAGAAAAACAAGAGAGAGCTCTCCAAATTTCTAGCTCAATCCTTGCTCAAAACTTGAGATTTAACCAACCAAATTTGAAACCCCTCCATACAAGTGCTAGCTAAGGTGGATTAAGGGCTTTGGTGGAGTTGATTTGGAGGAACAAGGACTAAGCTACCATTTCCTTTGAGGTCTTGAGGTAATTTGCTAAGAACATCCTTATTTGCTTCTAGTAGATGGAAATTAATGGCTTGTGGTTGTTACTTGGGTGGTTTTGTGCATCATTTCTTAGCTAAGAGTAGGGATGTGTTGATTTCAGTTTTTGGTGAATTTTTTTGCCTGTTCTGCCAGTGTTATTCGGTCATGATGGAGGCCGAATTGGACTTAGCTCAAAACATGAAAGTTGGAGATAATTGAGTGTAGATTATGCCTGTAAAATTTCAGCTCAATCGGAGCATGGTAGCCTGTGAAATGACTATTTTACCCCTGCTCCCCTGTTTCTGTCCGGAAATGATTTTCAGCCTCTGTAATTGGCTCATTTGGCTGGGAAGATTAATGAATTAGCTTTTGATGCCTTCTTAAGAATTGTAGCCTTGTATCTTAGCTTTTCTATGGCTTTGGAATCAACTGAATCGGAGTTGTGTGTGCTGAGATATGATTAAATTAGGGTTTGTGTGGTTGGTTGTGAAGCTTCCAATTGGTTGTATATTAAGGGTGTTTTGATAGTCTATGATTTGTATATGAGATTGGGGTTGAATGTTGTGAGTTTGGTGGCTTGTTATAGCCTGGAAAAGTAAGGAAAACAAGGGGTTATGCCGTCCGTTTATTCTCTTGAAGATTAGAGTGAATGAAATGAGATTCGAAATGTGATTTGGTGATGTATTGAACTTGTCTTGTGTAGTTGATTTTAGTTCCATTTAGTTGTAATTTACTTGCATTTGTACACTTCCCTTTTACCATAATGTTTGGTTTCGAATGTTGAGTTTTGAACTTCAAATATGTGTTTGATTTCCTCCCAAAACAAAAGAAGTGGCCTAGGGTTTCCCAGCCACGAAAACCTAGCTTTTATAAGTAAGATTTTGGGGTGCAATAAGGTATTTTATCATCCGTTTGGATGTGAATTTTTCCCAAAACCCTTGTTATACATTAATTCGTTATAGATGTGTTTAGTTTTGAGCCAAAAACACATTTTACGAAAAAGGGGAAAAATTTACTGTTCATAATCCGGCCGTGTATCCGGCCAATTCTTGGCCGGATTGTTGGCCGAATTGACAGGGGAAGAAGAAAAAAATTAGGTCGGTCTCTGCCTTGAATCCGGCCGACTATCCGGCCGGATATCCGGCCAATTCCTGGCCGGATTCTGACGTGGCAACTGTTTCAAATTTTCCGATTTAATTTTCTAAAAACCTTTTGAGCTTAGTTTTATGTTTGATTTGGAAAACCTTTAGTTATTCATTTCCTTTGATCAAAATGTACCCTTTTCACTTCCAAAAATCATACTTCCACCTTGTACTAGTTTTATTCAGATTTTCTTTGATTTGCTTAAATATTTTGATAATTGAACCATAACATTTCTCATGATTGTTATTAGGGTTTCTTGGTGACTAAAGTTGATATCCGGAGGGATACTTTGGACGTAATTTTGCTTGAAATTAGGTGAGTGTTTTATATACGATTTGTTGCTCATGATTACGTGAATTATTGTGACTCTTTGGATTGTTACTTGAATAAGTGATTGCCGTAACGTTACATTTACATTGACTATGTGGCTACTTGTGATCCTTGATTGAATGTCAAATGTTCTCAATGCTTGCCAAAAACGAATTTTGCTAGGCGAGTGTGTACTTTATCGCACTCGACCTAAATGAACGTGAAATTTTCAATGACTGAATGATTAAATGTTAATTGTGCATGAATGTAAGCCTTCGGGCTGAACTGGGCCCATGCCCTTTGTTACTGGTCGACTCGAGCCAGAAACGGACTCGTCGAGCGATTAGTGACCCTGGGTGAATGTTTAATGTTTGGTATACTCGAGTATGACCACGAAGTTTGGGAAGGACTAGCCAGTGCGCTGGCTAGAAGGGGAAGAACGAAATGAACGAATGAATGGCAAGATGTACGGAGAGGTTTTCAATGACAAATGCAACTTTTTCTAAAACGCTTGAAGGAATGAGGAATGAATGAATGAACGAATGGCTCTCCGTGAGCCCGTATCCTTTCAATGAAAGTGTTACTCTTGTTTTACTTCATAATTGTTATCTGGATTACTTGTTATCACATGCTAATGTCCTTGTTTACTTGCTTAGTTGTGTATATAGAACCTCGCTGGGCTTTTAGCTCATTCCACGTCTTTTGTTTTCCTTAACAGGGGTTACAAGCAAGGGCGAGAGATCTGTTTAGAATAGCATAGTTTAGTCCCTTTTGTACATTATGGGCTTTTGTACTCGCTCTAGGATATGGTTAGGACTGGGTCGGACGGAGAACTGAGGACTTTTGTCTCTTTTGGATTTGTATTACCATCTGAGTTTGGATGAATGTAAGTATAAATGTTTCAAGTTGGGAATTGTTTTCATTTTTTTTTTCTCGAGGCTATATCTCATTTTGGTTTGATGTGAGTGAACGAGTCCTGGCGAGAGCTGGGCAGGCGGTCCGCCGAACCCTTTGGTTCGCCTTAGGGGAAGGTGGGGCTGTCACACCCTTTGTACTATGGGAGGCGGAAAAAGGAGTACTTTGCTGGATTATGCCAAGCTGTGGTGAATAAGGTTGAGTCCTGGAAGAACAGGTTACTGTCTCTTGGGGGTAGGATTATGCTGTTGAAGCACGTCCTCTCTGCCCTACCGGTCTATCTGTTAATGGCTGCATCACCCCCGAAATCAGTATTTAGAGAGATTGAAGGGAGGTTCTCAAATTTTCTCTGGGGTGAGTCCGAGTGGGGTCACAAGGTGCATTGGATCGGGTGGAAGGACCTATGTGTGCTAGGTGAAGAGGGGGGCATGGGGTTCCGATGACTGGAGGATATTCATGGTGCATTTTCCATCAAGTTGTGGTGGAGCTTGCATTCCATGTGATCTCTTTGGGCGACCTTTATGAAGGCTAAGTATTGCACGCAGGTGCATCCTAATATGGTATATCGTGATGGGGAGTCGCAAGTATGGAGAAGGATGGTGGCGGTGCATCATCTTGCGGAGTGTCACATTGGATGGATTGGGCGCTCTGGTAGCTCGAATTTCTGGTTTGACAATTGGCTTGGGATTGGGTCATTGGCTTCGCGGTTGGATAGTGTGTCAGATCATCTGGTTGCTGATTTTGCAACTAATGGATCTTGGAACTTTCAGCTCCTTCAGCAATGGGTGCCGAATGGGGTCGTCAATGAGGTTGCTCGGGTTGCTCCTCCGGTGGGCCATCTTCCTGATTTAATGGTATGGAGATCGTCACAGTCAGGACGGTTTACATTACAGTCTGCGCTTCAGCTGGTGCGCCGACATGCCAATTGCTCCTTTATGTCTCGAATAATATGGCACCAGGTGTTACCCTTGAAAATATCATTCTTCTTATTATGACTATTACGTGGTCGTTTACCGGTGGATTGCTGCTTGTGGAGATTTGGGGTGCATGGGCCTTCCAAGTGTGGGTGTTGCCCATCCCCGAATATTGAGACGATAGGGCATGTCTTCGCTGAGAGTGACATGGCGTCACGGGTTTGGCATTTCTTCGGGGATCTAGTGGGTATATCTTGGAGTGGTTCATCGTTTCGTGTATGTCTGGCGGCTTGGTGGTATGGGAAGAGGGGCAATCAGTATTTGGCCTTTGTTCACCACATTCTTCCGCTTCTGATTTGCTAGCATCTGTGGAAACTCAGAAATTCCATGAGATATGAGGGGATCCAATTAGGGTTTGACAGGCTGTGCAACTTGGTCATGACCGATCTCCTGGAGATATTTGCATTATACTTCTGGCAACGTAGTTCCTTCCCAGCGGCTTGGGTGCACTTTTATGCAGAGATTTCCAGGTGGGCTCCACGAGTGTCCTATACGCTAGTGAGGTGGTCTCGACCTTCAGGTGATGTGCTCAAACTCAATACTGATGGGTGTTCCAAAGGTAACCCCGGTATTAGTGGGGGAGGAGGGATTCTTCGGGATGGCGGTGGCAGGTTGCTATTGGCGTTTTCCTGCCATCTTCATCAGGCTACTAGTCTTCAAGCCGAGGTTCGAGCACTACTTTTTGGGGTTAAGCTGTGTGTTCAACGAGGGTTTGGCAGATTGGACATCGAGGTAGATTCTCTCGTTTTAGACCACATTATACTTGGTAAGGCTGGTTGTCCTTGGAGTGTTTATCAAGAGATACAGCAGTTGTTTGCGTTGAAGGATCACATTTTACGGGTAAGCCACTGTCTCTGCCAGGCGAACCAAGTTGCTGATGTTTTATCAAATGTTGGGTGTGCTCAGGGGGGAGAGGAGATTTACACTTCCACGTCAACGTTACCTCCGGCGGCTAAAGAAGCCATGCACTTAGATAGGATAGGGTTTCCATCTGTTAGGAGGATTGTCCATGGCCAGGTAGGGGAGTAGAGGCCGGTCTGTTTGGTGGTTTTTCCCATTTCATTAATAAATTAATGGGGGGTGGCGTCCCTCCCCGTGCTCGGGGTTAGCCCAAAAAAAAAACTCTAGGTGAGAAATTGGTCACTTGTTGATAACAAAGAGATACCACACTTAACGCACAAACTCCATGAAAGCTCTTCAATTCTCTAAAGGACGTAGGAATGGAACATTTTAAAATCAAGATGATTGCACTTTGCTTAACCTGCGCAAAACAAGAAACACTAGACAATGCAAAGTTAAGATTGTTAGAAAAACTATAAACACTCGTGTTCTCACTCGCAATCAGCTCACTTGATGCTTCACTCATCTCATCTGATTCCTTTACTTCTTTTTCTAGCTCACTTTCCTCAATTTTTACCTTACATGCACTCTCAACTTTTACCTCACACTTCTCATTAACAGCTTCATCTTTCCACTTTTAGCTTGAATGCCAACTTCCTCAATCTCGGCCCTTTCAATTTGGCTTTTTATTTTGTTTTTCTTGAAGAAGACGTTGGTAAATATCCCACCATGACTCCTCCATAGACGACTTAAATGTTGCCTTAGACTTTGAGGAAATTGCTGAAATAATCTCTTTATCCCTTTTGAGTGGTCTTTCCTCCTTTGGTTCACGACCACCGTTCCTTTGTTTCTTTCTCCTTTCGGCTTTAATAGCCAACTCAAGCAATTCACCAATATCCAAGTAATGTTGTAACTCCAAAGCTTCTTGAAGTTTGGGTTTTAAACCTCTAAGAAACCTTGTCATTGTAGCCTCATTATCTTCTTGGATGTTAGCCCTCATCATGGCCATTTCGATCTCCTTATAGTAATCCTCAACACTCATATTGCCTTGAGTGAGAGTTTGCAACTTCGAATGGAGATCTCGATTATAGTAGCTTGGAACAAATCTCTTGCGCATCGTTGCTTTGAGTTCACGCCAAGTTCGGACTTGGGCTCACCATTCCTTCTCCATCCTGTCCTTACTTGATCCCACCAAATTAGTGCATATTCGGTGAACTCAACAGTGGTAACCTTTACCTTTTGCTCCTCGCTATAATCATAGCAATTGAAGACCATTTCGATTCGGCCTTCCCATTCCAAGTAAGCCTCAGGGTCACTTTTTCCTTGGAAAGTAGGAACTTTGATTTTAAGTCCCTGAAGCACCTCTTTAGAAGTGTCCCTCTTAGGCCTCTCGACTCTCTCTTCATTTTCACTTGCCGAGTAGTCCTCATAGTTTGCCCCTTTGGTTCCGTTTTGATTTCGGTTATAAGATCTAGATCAAGAGCCTCTCGTGAAGCTCTTGGAGAGCTCATCAAAACGGTTGTGCATTTCTTCCATTTGTTGTTCACTAATCCGTTTAAGTTCGGATTTCATCGCGTTGAACATCATGGTGTAGTCGACCGTTGGATTAGCTTGCTCCATTGGCTTTCACTTGTCCCGCCAAGTGTTAGCAAACAAGAAAAGAATACAAATATAGCCTCACTTCACTCCTTAAGTGTTTCACTCGCGCTCGTGTTTCACTCCCAATTCACTCTAATAGCCTTACCAAAAAAATTCTTACCTTGCCGGTTCGGGTAGCTTGAGAAATGCCGCACAAGACCCTCAAATTGTTCACCAAGCTTTCGTACAAGAGTAACCAAGAACAAAGGCACAATTTGGACACGGTAATGTATGGTTTTGGTCGTTTCCTAAGGTGGACAGATTTGGAAGTTGCCAGAATGGAAAAAGAAAATAACCAAATGCGAGATTTGGAAGTTTCCTAATTCGAATGGATTTAGTCAAGTGGAAATAGGAGAGTTATCCAAGCTGTCCACTAGTTTCCTAATTGAATTTGGAAACAAGTTAGTTTTTGGAAACCTTTTGAAAAACCCTTTTCCTCGTGAAACAACTTTTAGAAAGTTCCAAATCCAATTCCAAGAGGGATTGCACCAATCAGAATTTTGTTCCAACACAATTTGGTCGCTATTCTCTTCCTCTTTTTTTTTCTTTTTGCTCGTTTTGCCAAAGAACACCAGCTCTTTGTTTGTTTTTTTTCCCAACCGATTCCCTTCTCTTTTTTTTCTCTTTTGTTTTCTATTTTTTTCTTCTTTGTTTTTTACTATAACGAACAAACACAATACAATGCTTGACCGAATGGAATATTTTCCAGCTTTGGTTTCGGCCAATTCACACAAACAAGAAACTTTCAAGAACTTCAAGATTCTTCAAGAAATTTCAAGAAGGTTATCAAGAACTTCAAGAATTCCAAGATTGTGGTCAAGAAATTCAAGAAACTCAAGATTCTTGTAGGTTCTCTCAAGATTCACAAAATACCAACAACTTTTGCAAATTTCAGATTTGAACACAAGTGAACAAGTTGGATAACACAAGACAACAAGCTTGGACAGATTTGTAAGACACACGAAGGCCACACTACGGACAGAATTTTAAACCAAACGACAACACAACTACGGTCAAATTCAAGACAACGAAGAGACACAAGGACGGACAGAAATTGAAGACTCACGACAAGGCACAATTACAAACAGCAATTTAAAGCAACGAAGAAACAAACTTCAAACAGATTTGACACAACAAGTGAACAAGACTACGGACAGATTTTCAAGACGCAACAATTGAACACAACTTCGGATAGATTGTAACGATGCAATAAATAGCAAGGCAACGGAAACTATAAACCCTAGAACGACTAGATGAAACAAGAAAAATGGGTATAAGGAATTGATACCTCAACCAGCTCTGAAGCCAACTGATACGTTCCTCGGTCAACTCGTTCCGAGACATGTAGCACGATTGCCCAAAGATCTAGACGGATGATCAATTGTTTGGATTGCGGAACCTAGAATCAAGATGGATGACTCAACTTGATAGAAGGTGGTAGAACAGCGACTCTAATTGAGGTGATTACTCAAGTAGATAGGCTGGATGAACAACCAAGGACGTCACGCGAGATTGCTCAAAAACCCTTGTCTTGCAAGTAAGAAAGTTGCACACGGTTTTGGTGTCAACAAAAGTGATCTTTATTCTCAAAAGTTTGTAACCATTTGTTCGTACAAGAGGTGCCTTTTATAGGCTAGAAACTAATGCAAATCCGTTTGGAGTAAGGATTGACAACTCACCTACCTAAACTAGGAAGAGCCAGCTCTTTATGGCTTTCCAATTAGATTTGACCCAAACGGAAGTTGGTACTCATGGGCCGACTTATTGACTCCAATAACTATTGAAACTACTAATTAAATCACGACTAACAAGCCAACTAACAACTAATGACTCGATAACAATCAAACCAACTAACAATCCAAGCGACTCATACTACTAGTAATCGGTCAAAACCACTAAGAACACGCGTGACCAGAAGTGGGCGCTTCATGGGCTTGGATCAATGTGTAGACAACTTGCTTAGCATTTTCCAAGCCTTCAATGTTTCTATGGACCCCTTGTTGATCTTGAACGCTTCGAACAAGTGCTTGAAGTGACTCCTTGAACCGTTTTGCCCTTGCACGTGTAATCGGGCCAAGTGGAACTCTCACTTGCCCATCACCATTCGGGCTTGAATCAAGGTCGTCATCCGTGCACACATCAGATCCGTAACCAAACATGTATAAAGTGGCTATACTATTCGAGTATGCCTAGTGAGATCTCAAAAGATCAAGCTATAATATTTCCCAAGATTCACCAAGCTCATCGACCAAGCCGTTGCCGGCTCGAGTTACAAGGTTAGCCAATGGGTTGGGGTGTCCTCACACGTGTATTTGGTCAACGAGACAATGCTCCAATCGACTTTGAGTCGATCATAGCACTGAGTCGGGGTGAGTGGTACCTCCTACCCGAATAGGGCGTGATACTTCTAGCCCCTCAGTGCTCAAGACTTAAAACATGTTCATGTACAAGTGTAAGTGTGACAGCCCCACCTCCCCCTAAGGCGAACCAAAGGGTTTGGCGGACTGCCTGCCCAGCTCTCGCCAGGACTACGAAGTTGAATCCTACAAAACCCTAGACTACGCGCGAAAGAATCCAAAACCATAGAATCACAACATCTCAAATGATTACACTTATACATATTGTTACATCAAAGTCTTGAACAAAGTAACTAAAATACAAGCCAGGGTATCCATATCGGTCAAAATACAATTAGGGTTTCAGTTGCAAAAGAGCTTAACAAAATACATATACAATAGCTCGCCCCTTTTCTTCAAAATCATGATTTCGAAATTGGTCCCCTGTAAGAAAAACAAAGATAACGGGAACGGGGTGAGCTTGCGCTCAATGAGGTACCAAGAATACAAGTAGTCATGGATCATGGCATTTCACGTATCAATCATGCAGTTATACACACCAGATAGGGAAATAAATAATCATTTCCAAGAGAAAGGATACAGGTGGCTCTCAGGAGCCAAAGTTCCCATTGCTTCAACGGAGCTTGATCAAATAGTAGTTGACACTCCGTCAACTTTCAAATAAAGTAACCCGTCCAGTAGAGCACCACTTTAACGCCGATTCCGTCCACCAAACATACCCCTCACCGGGCCCCGAACACCTCAGCAGTACAGTGGGTGGTAATACTCGAGTATACCGGAAGGTCGAGGAGATACACTCCACTCGACAAACAGTGACCCGAGGGTCGTTACCTCGTCTACCAGCCCTTGCTGGCTCGACTCGAGTAACTTCCACTAGGGCTTTGAGCTCAGTGATTACAGTACAGTGGTGGGGCTCATGCCCAATATTCAAGTCAATCGCAGTGCAGTTTCACAGTTTCCAGTCAAACACAGTGCAGTACAATGGTAAACAGTTACACAGTAAGAGGACGAGAGCGGTAAAGTACACCCTCGCCTCGTTCCCGCAGTTCACAGTTGAGCACTTTACAGTTTCAAAGACATATAGTCACTTAAGCACTTAAATCATGCCATAGTACACTCACGTTTCATACGAAGCATACAAAAGTCACAGATAATCAAGTTGCAAGTTGCAAGTACAGATGAATCAGATAAGCACCAATTTAAGGGGGTGGTACACTCACCAGTTGAAGTGCAGATACTTCAAAAGTTTTTTTCCCCAAAATGACTTTAATCGCCAAGAAACCCTAAAATAACCAAAGTAGCAATTAAGGTTTTCACATCCCAAATTCTAGTAAATGAAACGCACAAGTGAGGCTCGACTATGAGTCGTATGCCTACCCCAAATGAACTATGAAGGCAAAGTTGCAAAAGCGTGATTTCGGAACGAAAAGGTAACAGGAGGACCTAGGGGCTTGAATGACCTAAAAGCCGTTCATCTACTAAGAATCAACTCAAAGTTGAAGGAACCAAGCGGCCTAGAAAGTTGGGCAGCGTGCCCTTTGTGTTTACCAAATTTCCAGCCATTTATGGCTTCATTATTTTCCTTAATTCAGCCCCACAATACATACAAGTAAAGTTACCACAATAGCCCTTCCATAGGCTCCAAAGTCATCCAAGTACAACACAAGTGCAATAGTGCAAGCAAATATCAATTTTGGAGACAAAAGCTAAATGGCAGATTTGGTATCTCGTAGAATTTTAGTTATAACCGAAGCTATGGTCATCGAATCGGGGTGAACCTTATACCATTTCGAAGCTAAGACAGAGGGGAACAACTTTTGTGAAGGCCACGTAACCTAATTTATAGTTTATCTAAGTCGAATTTACCAAACACAGATCCAAAAGTTTAAGATCAGTCTAGTTATCAGCACTGACTTTAACCAGTAATAACTCAGGATACAAAACTCCGATTCAGTTGATTCCAAAGCCATTAGAAAGCTAAGATACAAGGCTATAATTCTTAAGAAGGCATCAAAAGTTAATTCATTCATCTTCCCAGTCAAACGAGCCAATTACAGAGGCTGATTATCATTTCCGGACAGAAACAGGGAAGCAGGGGTAAAATAGTCATTTCACAGGCTACCGTGCTCCGATTGAGCTGAAATTTTACAGGCATAATCTACACTTAATTCTCTACAACTTTCATGTTTTGAGATAAGGCCAATTCGGCCTCCATCCTGGACGAACAGAACTGGTCAGAACAGGGCAATATAAGAACCCTAATCTGGAATTTTCCCACATAAAGCTGAAATTTCCGCAATTAACCACAATTAATGCACAATAACTTCAATTCCATACCATACTAAGCCACCAATCCAAGCCAACAATAATTATCATATGAAAACAGAAAATTCCCAAGAAAATAAGAAATTCACCTAACTTTACTTTAAACCACAAATTCATCCATAAACTAAGCTCCTTAACCGATATAAGCCACTACTTTGCAATTATTATGGACAAAATTGAAGTTCTAAGCAATATACCTCAATCACCAAGAAAGGTAGCAACTTAGGGCTTCTCTTTGCAAAATCACTCCACAAGCACCTTTGACCTTCCTTAATAAGCAATTCCTACGGAGGAAATCGGATTTTTATCGGTTGATTTGCAAGATTTGGACAAGAAATTGGAAGAAAAGTTGGAGCTCTCTTTTCTTTTCTTGCTCTCTGATTTTCGGCCATAAGAGGAAAGAAATGAAGATGATTTTGGTCAATTTTTAGCTTTAGTAAAGTTGTAAGAAAGTTAGGCAAAACTTGGCCCAATAGAAATGCGACACGTGTCACCTTTTTTTGATCTTTTCCTTATCCTTTAGCTTACTAATGACTAAGCATCTAACCAACTTCTGATTATCTCTTAGCACTCAGTAATTAAATGCCTTACTGCACAACTTAACCTAATTGGCCGAATTTCTCTCACTTAACGCCTTAGCGGGTCCCACATCCGCTATTTGCTCCAAATCTCTCGTGAACTCACTTATACTAGAAAAATGACTTAAATACTATATTTACTTATAAAACATGTATAAAATGAATATAATAAAGAAAATATAGAAAATGTGTGCACGGAAACCGATAAAACCCTAAAACCCTAAAACCGGATTTTTTTGTCTTCCTCGAGTTCTCACAGTAAGTCATATATATTCATGTAACAAGTATCATGTAATCGGAAAGAGCGAGGACGAGGGCGATAAAGTACACCCTCACCTCGACAAGTTCACGTATCATGTATAGCACTTGTACAAATAACATTTAAATCACATCAGCATTTAACATGCACTTGACACTCACCACAAGTCAAGGGCAAAAACAAGAGTGAAGCGAGAAATTAGACGAGCTCTTCGGCGTCCTCGTGACCACCTGAGACATGTACAATCATAATTACCTAGGTGCTCGACCAAGGTTTAAAAGAAAGACATTTTCGCACTACCCACTCTCCAAGTCACAAGTTCGAGTCAAGTTAAAGAAGCTTTTCTAGCTAAAACATTGGAATAATGTTCAAAGAGAGCTCAAAGGTCATTTTTTATTCAAGCTGTGGTATGTAAATCTCAATCCAAGAGAAAGTACCGTTTTCACCTTCGGCACGAAAATCGAGGAAAAGGGTATACGATTTCATCTCCCAAAACTTCAAATCTCATGACCCAAAAGTTAAAATATAAAGAACGTTCACATTTTCAAACTAATGGAGTCCAAACTCGTCCAAAACTCCACTCATATTCAAAGTAAATGTCAAGGTTAAAGTTCCAAGGTTCAAGTATAAAACTAGTGAAATTCACCGAGAATTACTCTAGTCAAACGCTCCCTTTTTAGAATTCAAACTCATGGAAATCGAGGCCATAAGAATAGGGGTTGAAGTCCCTAATTCAAATATGAAGAGAGGTGCTATAAATCAAGGGAGTTATATGACCAAGAAAATGCATCAAAAGAGGTTTAACCTTCGGAAACCAAGATTTGAAATGAAAGTTTAAAGTTCCAAAAGAACCGTGTATTCAACCACAAAATTTGATGCGAATGAGCAACAGGCCCATGGTGTTCAAGTAGACCCTGTGAAGGTTCCCCAAGGCCCAGTGACACGTGCACGAGTTAAGAGATTCAAAGAGTCACTTCAAGCCTTAGTTCATGCCATTCAAGCCCAAGAGCAACCATGCATTGAGGGGATTGACTTGGAAGATCCTTGCAAGACTACGAAGATGATGCTTACAATTGAAGATGCAAGTGATCAAATTTGGGCCGCTATTGAGTAGCTCATGTTGAGCTTAGTTTCGGCCATGTGGGCCTTAGTCTATTAATGCATTAGTTAGTTAATTAGTTAGTGGGTTAGTTTCGGCCAAGAGAGAGCCCAAGGGTTGGCCGAATTCTCCTTTGGCTAGTTTCCAAAGTTTATTAGGTATAGTCAAGGCTATAAATAGCCTTAAGTTGATGTTACATTCAGTTTTTTCGACATTAATACCAAAAATTCCAGAATTTCGTCTTCCATTGAAGCAAATTCCTTTAGCTTGTGAAAACTAGATTGAACTTCCTAGAGTTGATCCTAGGTTGTTTCCTTGACTTATCAATCAAGCACACACCCTTGATTGTAGCGTCTTCTACCATCGAATTCAAGCTTGAGTGGTCCAAGTTTGGAGGTCGAGTCCATCAAATCGTAACGTGTCCTCTAAAGGTCTAGGGTTTGCTTCCGCGTGTCGTCTCCTTGGTGCCCGTGGCTCAAGGAATTGCATCATCTGGTAATCAGAGCTAGTAGAGGTATCACGTATATCCCTTTTTATTGTCTTCGAGTCTGTCTTTTATCTTCCATATTCGTAGCCACGTGTTAGGGTTTGTGTTGGGTCGTTGGTTTCTTGTTGTCAAGTCCAAAATCTGTTTTGCTTATTGTCGTTGTCGCGTTTGTTGTGTTAGTTGCTGTCCGTAACTTTCTGTCCAAAATTGTCATCGTGCATTGTGTCTTGTTGTTGGTCATCCGTGTCTTGTCCAGAATAGAAAACCAAAAAAGATTGTGGCGGCAACTAGGGTTTCTTGCGCTACTTGTCGCCTTTGAGTCGGTTTGTTTTGTGTCGTAAATCTATCCAAGTTGTTTTCCGTTATTTGCTGTTAGATTGTGGTCTATTCTGGTTGGCTATTGTGTGTTTGGGTCGTGAAAACAACCCAGCAAAAGTAAAAAAAAAAAAACAAAGGCGTTGCGTACCTTCTTGTTTCTTTGGATCGCTGCTGGAATTGTTTTCTTTAGTGGCTGCCGAACCTATTTGCCCTTTGTTCCTTGCATTCTTGTGTTACTTCGTGCAAAACTTGAATACCAAAACATATTTGGGATGGTTCTTGAGCTTCTTGACCGAAATCTTGAGGCCCTTGGATCAACCAAAAACTGAATTGGTAACTCGTGTATCATTGTTGGAATTTGCTTTTGGGTGGCTGCCGAACCTGTTTTGCTTTGAACCTTGAGTTTTTGTGTTGTCTCTTGCAAATCTTGGATACCAAAACATAATTTGGGAAGTTCTTGAGCTTCTTGATCGAAAATCTTGAAGTTCTTGGATCCACCAAATCTGATTTGGTAATTCTTGATTACAAAATCAAGGATTTCTTGAAACTTGAAAGAACCTTCAATCTTGTTTGCAAATCTTGAACTTGGATCCGAATTCAAGGAGTTCTTGGGACTGGGATTACGTCTTGAAAGAATCTGATTGAGCAAAAACAAAGGAACAAGAGAAAGAAAGAAACGAAAAAAAAAGAAAGATATTGGCTCTAGTTTCCTAATTGTGAACCAAGTCCCACCTTGAACTACAACTAATCCTAGTTACTTTTGGATTAGAGGCTGCCAAGACCCCATTCGGCAAAAGCCAAATCACCTTCCAAAACCCTTAACCGACCTAAAACAGGCCATCCACTACCCAATCCAGCTTCCAAAAAAAAAAACCAAAAGCCAACCGCTCCACCTTGCCATGCCAAACCAACCCGCAATTGTGAATCGGTTGAGCATCACTTTGTGATCCGATTGGCCTGCACTTTAAGGGCTGACCTATACACCAAAACAGCACCCAAAATACCCCCAAAACCTGACCAAAAGACCGAGGATCAGCAGCTCAACGAATTCCAGAAATTTTGGTTGTTGGGTAGAGTACTTCTAGGATTTTCAAAATTTCAGCCTTGAAGTCATTTTTCTTGCTTTCTTTTGAGTCGTAGTCAGTCCTAATCTGAGTTCTAGGTCACATCGTAGGTCATCAATTATTGCCGTTATTGCTACAATTTAGTGTCACTCATTGACTAGTCAAGGAACGACTCTTACAGTGATTCCTAGTTTGTTCAACCCGAGCAACTAGCAAGCCAAGGAATTGCTTGGTGAGATTATTAGAGAGTGATACACTTGAATGAAACACGAGTGTGAGTGACCTATACATTGTACAAAAAAAAAAAAGAGAGAGGAAGTCGTTTGCTTATTTTCTTTTGCAGGTTTGCCTAAGCATGTCTAGTGGAGTTGGTGACCAAACAATGGACATTAGACTACAACTTGATGCCATGATGGGGGAATTCAAGCGACTGCTTAAGAATTCCATTGAACCTTTGCATGAACGAATTGACCAATTGGAGAACTCGAGGCTACCACCTAGTTCGAGTAAAGGCAAAGAATTGGCGTACTCCAATGATGAAGAGGAGCCATTTGAGGGGCGGTACCAAACTGACCAACATGCACAAAGGCGAGGGGATGATGCCATTAAAGGTGTCAAACTCAAAATTCCTTTCTTGCAAGGCAAGTCGGATCCCGAAGCTTACTTGGAATGGGAAAGGAAGATCGAATTGGTCTATGAGTGCCACACTTACACGGAGGAACAAAAGGTAAAACTTGCAGCCGTGGAGTTCACCGACTACTCCTCCATTTGGTGGGACCAATTACGACTAAGCCGAAGGAGAAATCGAGAAAGACCCGTGGAGACTTGGGAAGAAATGAGGAGCCTAATGAGAAAGAGGTTCGTACCGAGCTACTATAGTCGAGACCTACACCGTCGGCTACAAGCTCTCACCCAAGGGTCCTTGTCAGTCGAGGACTATTACAAGGAAATGGAGATGGCCATTATGAAGGCGGATTTGCGTGAGGATGGAGAAGCCACTATGGCTCGATTTTTGCATGGCTTGAGGCCCGAGATTGCCGAAGTAGTGGAGCTCCAACACTATCTCGACATGAATGAAATGTTGGAGAAGACAGTTACAGTTGAATGGCGCCTTAAGAGGAGGGGTAGTGCGCGACAAAGCACTACATACCAAGCTGGAAATTGGCGCACTCCTCAACCAAAAAGGGAGGAGAAGGTCATGGCCTCCTCAAATTTCCAAAGGCCGAACGCCTTTTCTCCAAAAATGAAGGCAACGGTCGAACCAAAGGCTAGCAATGAAACTTCTAAGCCGCGAAGCCGAGACACTAAATGCTTCAAGTGTCAAGGCTTTGGTCATATCGCCTCCCAATGCACCAACCAAAGGATCATGCTATTGTTGCCAAATGGGGAGGTTGTTTCGGACGAAGAGGAGGAGTACCAAGGGATGCCGTCCCTTGAGGAGGAAGAGGATGACTCGGGCGAGGAGTTACCTACACATGAAGAGATCGGTTGCTTGGTGCTTCGAAAAGTACTTACTGCGCGAGCCAAGGAGGAGGAATTGGAGGTGCAACGGGACAACCTTTTCTACACAAGGTGTCATATCAAGGACAAGGTTTGTAGTGTTGTTATTGATAGTGGGAGTTGTGCCAATGTAGCTAGTCTACTCATGGTAGAAAAGCTAGGGCTCCCAGTCATCAAACATCTAAGACCTTATCGCCTTCAATGGTTGAACAATGAAGGAGAAGTCCGTGTATTTCGGCAAGTCAAAGTGCCATTCCGAATTGGCAAGTATGAAGATGAAGTTGCTTGTGATGTTCTGCCAATGCAAACAAGTTATCTCATCCTTGGGTGACCTTAGCAATATGATCGAGACGTTGAATTCAAAGGAAGATCTAACAAATACGTCTTTACTCATTGTAACCGAAAGTAACCCTTGTACCCCTCATCCCAAAACAAGTGTATGAAGATCAAATGAGACTCCAAAAGGAGTATGAGCTAGAACTTGAGAGGAAAAAGCAAGAAAAAAGTGAGGAAGAAAAGGGAGAGAGTAGGGCCGAGCCTCTAAGGAAGAAAAAGGCAACAAATGGGCCGGCCATGACAGAAGAGAACAAAGGGAAACTAAGCTTTCTAGCAAAAGCCAAAGATGTAAAGCGAGTTTTGTCTTCCAACCAACTCTTACTTGTACTTGTGTGCAAAGAAGAGTTGGCCATCTCATCTATACCTACTAACTCCTTACTTCCCGGTGTTTTGTCTCTCTTGCAAGAATTTGAGGACATCTTTCCTGAGGATGTGCCCGATGGACTACCGCCCTTAAGGGGAATCGAGCACCAAATTGACCTCATTCCTAGAGCACCACTGCCTAACAAACCTGCCTACCGAATGGGCCCTGAGGAAACAAAGGAATTGCAAAGGCAAGTGGAGGAACTACTAAGGAAAGGTTGGGCTCGAGAAAGTCTAAGTCCATGTGCTGTGATTCTCGTGCCAAAGAGGATGGAGCCTGGAGAATGTGCACCGACTGTAGGGCAGTCAACGCTATCACGGTAAAGTATCGTCACACTATTCCTAAGTTAGATGATATGTTAGATGAACAGCATGGTGCCATTATCTTTACTAAAATTGATTTGAAAAGTGGTTACCACCAAATAAGAATGAAAGAAGGAGATGAATGGAAAATCGCTTTCAAAACTAAATATGGTCCATACGAGTGGTTAGTGATGCCTTTTGGTTTAACTAATGCACCTAGTACTTTCATGCATTTAATGAACCATGTTTTGAGACCTTTCCTTGGGAAATTTGTTGTGGTTTACTTTGACAATATTCTGATTTATAGTAGAAGCTTAGAGGAACACATTGAGCACCTCAAAGCTGTTTTTGAAGTACTTCGAATGGAGAGGCTATATGCCAACCTTAAGAAGTGCACATTTTGCACTGACTGTGTGGTGTTTCTAGGTTATGTTGTGAGTGTGCAGGGTATTCATATAGATGAAGAGAAGGTTAAAGCCATCCAAGAATGGCCAACACCTACCTCTGTAAGTGATGTGCGTAGCTTCCATGGGTTAGCAAGCTTCTCCTGCCATTTTGTGAAGGATTTTAGCACCATTGCCGCACCTCTTACCGCGGTCATGAAGAAGAATGAGAAGTTCTTTTGGGGGGAAGTACAAGATAAGGCTTTCCAATTGCTCAAACACAAACTCGCACATGCACCACTTCTTGCAATACCTAACTTTGATCTTACTTTTGAAGTGGAATGTGATGCGTCAGGTGTAGGAGTAGGAGCCGTACTCATGCAAGGAGGGAAGCCAATCGCCTACTTCAGTGAGAAATTGAATGGCACGGCTCTCAACTACTCGACCTATGACAAGGAGTTGCTTGCCCTTGTACGTGCTTTGGAGACCTGGCAATACTACCTACGTGCCAGGGAATTCGTCATCAAAACTGACCATGAGTCTCTCAAGCACCTAAAGGGACAACAAAAGCTTACCAAAAGGCATGTCAGATGGGTCGCCTTCATCGAGTCCTTTGCATATGTCATCAAATACAAAACGGGTAAGTCCAATGTTGTGGCTGATGCATTATCTCGCAGACACACCTTGCTAACTGCATTAGATGCTAAACTCTTAGGTTTTGAGCTTATGAAAGAGTTGTATAAAAATGACTTGGATTTTTCGAATGCCTATGAGAATTGTGGGAAGGCTAATTTTGAAAAGTTCTATGTGCATGATGGTTTCTTATTTTACCTTACCAAGTTATGCATTCCCCAAGGTTCTATACGTGACTTACTTGTTCGAGAGTCACATAGTGGTGGCTTAATGGGAGACATTGGCTATGTTGCAGGAACATTTCTTTTGGCCACACATGCGCAGGGATGTGGAAAAGATTGTTGAAAGATGTAGGGTGTGCCACAAGGCTAAGTCACGGGTCAACCCAAATGGTTTGTATACTCCCTTACCCATACCTAACCAACCCTAAGTAGACATTTTCATGGATTTTGTGCTTAGTTTACCTCGATCTAAACGTGGGCATGACTCTATATTTGTTGTGGTAGATAGGTTTTCCAAAATGGCTCATTTCATTGCATGTCATAAAACTGATGATGCCTTGCATATTGCTAATTTATTCTTTAAAGAAGTCGTTCGTTTGCATGGCATACCTAGGACTATAGTGTCTGATAGAGATGTCAAATTCTTGAGTTACTTTTGGAAATCCTTGTGGGGTAGGTTGGGAACCAAACTGTTGTTTTCTACCTCTAGTCATCCTCAAACGGATGGACTGTGAGGACCCGCAAATTTACTTATTTTAAACTCCTATTACTGGCTTATTTAAATATTTAATTAGCCGTTTACTCTGAATATTTTATTCCAACCTTTTTAGACCCAATTACATGAAACTATGGCTTACGTGTATTTTTAAAATGATTTGTTACAAAAATTAAATTTTGGGAAGCTCGTTTAGCGAGAATAGTGAATTCGCGTTTGGAGGCAATAATCGATTTGAGGGACAATGAGCTTGGAAATTGAAGACTTATACATTAGTCTTGGAGAACCAAGGATGATTAATATTAGATTAAGAATAATTAATTGAGAGATTGGATGTGATTAAGTTAAATGAAACTTTTATTGCTCGCGCGTCGATAGTTTCTCGAAAGTCGTACCGCGCGACAAATTGGAGACTTGAGGAATTAATATTAGACTCATGTGAGGACCCATGTGTTAGTCTTAAAATAAGTATTTTATGATTAAATACCCAAGTGTTAGTCAGTTATACTATCGTTATAAGAATTTCTTAGAAATTTCGCTTTATCGCGCACAAGTTGGAAGTTCGCGTCTTCGCGCGCGCGACTAATTGGAAGATTCTAGAAATTATTGTCAGACTACTAAGAGTGAATAATAATAGTATTTAAGTAAGTGCATTAGAGGTATAGTGCACACGTGAAACAAACCTGAGAGGAATCGAGCACGAAACGCGCGCGTGCGCGCGCGATTGAAGAGTTGACTTTTGAGCACTTAAAACTCTCACCTACCAATCTTACTCTAGAAGCTTTTCCATCAGCCACAACTCCCTCCTTTCTCTCTCTAAGCAGCCGTGCAACACCAAGGAAGAAGGAGCAAAAATTTCTTCATCTCATCTCACTCAATCTTGCTCCAAATCATCTCAAATTCCTACCACACCTTGCAAATAACTTGGAGATCATCTTGGACTAGAAGAGGGCTTCATTCTCATGGTTTTTCTTGGAGTTCAAAGGGCCAAAAATTTCTTTTTTAGTCATCTAAGAAGGTAACACACGATCAACCGCTTGAATCTTGATTTATATACGTTAGATTGCACTTATACGCTTGTAGATGCATGTGGGTAGCTCTATATTGTTGGAAATCTTGTGAGTGGGCTCTATGAAATCCCACAATGGACTTGATGAGTAGATTTGATGATATTGGGTGTTATTTGTATTGAATTAGTGCTTAATCTAGTGGATATAAGTGGTATTGTGGAAGAAAGTTCAAAGGAGGTGAAATGAGAAAAGGGACAGTTCTGCCCCTGTGTTTGCCGAGCCTCTCTAGTGCAATTTTTGTGGTCCAATTGACTTGATTTTGATGAAAATATGTTGTATGGGTTGTGTAGAAAGTTTGCTCAAAACATTACTTGATTTGGATGGGTAAAAGTTGAGATTTCGGAATTTTACCAAAACTGGAAACGTAACCAGAGGCTCTCTGGCAGTGATTTTGTTTCGACCATAACTCTTTTCTCCGACAACGAAATCGCGTGCCGTTTGTGGCATTGGACACTAGACACTTCCATTTTTCCAATGGTATAAAATTCACCCCATGATTCCATTTGAGTGAACCGTACTAGCCTTTCAAAGTCACCTGCCCTGTTTTTCGGATGAACTGGAATGCCTGTTGTGAGCTGCAACTTGATGCTCGAATATAAGCTAGTTGTAGACAGAATTTTAAAATGCTTCCTTCTGTGACATTGTAGTCTTATGAACGTAGTGTCCAATGCCACCAACCACGCTCAATTCCAAGTTGAATTGAGGGAGTTATGGCCGAATTTCAGACCTGCCTCATTGCTTGAAAACCCTCGTTTTTGGACTGATCAATGGCTAATCTTGATTGGGACTTGTTATTTTGAAATTCTTGGTGTTGATCACCTACCAAATGTAATTTGAGGTTTCTTAGACCTTGTCTTCATAAATGAACTATGTTTGAGAAAATTTCATTGGCCAAATGTTTGAGAAAAGGAAAATGGAAGTACAAGGCAGCTTTGCCTTGGAAATTTGGAAACTTTAGTGGCTTTGTTAACTAGCTTCCCGAAGGAATTTTTATATGAAATTTGACAGAGGAATAGCTCTTATATGGAAGGACAATAATATGAGATTTGGTGCCATTCTGAGTCCGTTTCGATACCCAACTAAAGTCCCAAAGTTCAAGCTTCAAATCTGGAATTTTGCCCAGTGAACTTCGTTTTTGTACCAACTTTGAGCTGCTATATCTTGGCGCTCAAAACTCCGATTCTTGTTCCGTTTGTTGTATTTTAAACTTGGATTGTAACTCTAATTGAGTTCCAAACTTTAGATGCTAGTTCATATTCTATGAATTTTTCCGAATTTCCAAAGTTGGCCAACAACCAACCCCGAAACTGTCTTGATAAGCCTAAAGCAGCAACTTTGAGCCGAATTTTGAATACCTTCATTTGGAATCATGGAAAATTTCCTTCTATGAACTTTTAGTACTTAGGAAGTAGTTTCCAACGGTACCAAGTTTTCCAATTTTGGACCTACAGAGAGTGAGTTATGACTTTTCAAAAATTGCACCTTAAATCTGGAATTTTTGAACTTGATGGGAATTGAGTTTTTAGAAACTCTTCATTTCCCTTCGATATTGCTTGACCGTTTTACACTTGATTTCAAAGAGGAAAATCAGTTTTCCTTGTATTATTAAACTTCACTTTTGAGCCTCGATTTACGAGTAAATTAGGCTCTCTTTCATGATAATTTTCTTAGATTGTACAAGTGTGCAATCTTCCTTGATAATTGGGGGTATTTAAGCGATAGTGTGTGATGGTTAATTATTATTTGCTCAGGCGTTCAAGGGGACCTTCAAGAGGAACTCGAAGCGGACGCCTAAACACTGTTTGAGCACTTATTTCCTATTTTGAATTGGTGAGTGTTCCATATAGGAGTACGTAACTTGAATAGCTTTACGACATGTTTATTCCATGGTCATTATGTGTTAACTGTTAAGTGCTACCGATAAATGCCCCTATGAACTTTGCCACCGTAGGTAACTTAAATAGTATTGCTACATATTTACCGACTAACCGTAATTACTTACCGTTTACCGTTAACCGTAATTACTTACCGTTTACCGTTAACCGTAATTACTTACCGTTTACCGATTTACTTGGCTACTTGATTATTTGATTACTTGACTATTTGATTACCTGATTACCGTAAATTACGTGTTCATACGAAATTACCGTATATTGCTTATGTGTTTAAATGTTAAATGTTGCCCATAATTGCTCTTATGAAATTGCCACCATTTTAAGGCGAGTGTGTACTTTATCTCACTCGTCCTACTAAACTGACAAATTACTACCGTTTACCAATTTACTTGATTACTTGTGCATGTTGTAAGCTCTAAACTGAACTGGGCCCTGCCCTTGGTTACTAACCTGCTCGAGCCAGAACTGGGCTCGGTCGGGTAGGTTGGAACCCTGGGACACCGTTTCGGTATACTCGAGTATTACCACTAGAGGGATAAGGTGATAGCCAAACAAACCGAGGGGATCACTGGAGTTATAAGGTGAAGTTGACCGAAATTATTCCAAGTGAACACCGTATCCTTTAATGTGTGTTTATTTCTGTACAATGATAACTGTGCCAATGTGCAACCTTGAACCATACATGTATTATGCTCAAATTACTTGATTTATTAGAACTGCTAGAGTGTCTTGGAACCTCACTGGGCTGTTTAACTCATTCCACGTTTTTGTTTTCCTTAACAGGGTTCGAGACCAAGGGTGCTCGTGAATAGTACTAGATTGTTTTCTTTTAAAGATCTTAAGTTGTATTATAGTGGATGATGGTAGTACATACTCTTTTGGATTGTATTAAGCTTGAAAGCTAACTAATTGTAAGTATGAAGTATTTTGGAGTACTTTAATTATATATTGAAGTTATTTGAAGTATTTCGAGCTTTTGGATTATAGATTGTAGTGAGTCCTGGCGAGAGTTGGGCAGGCGTCCCGCGGATACCCTTGAGTTCGCCCTAGGGAGAAGTGCGGGCGTCACATGGACAAACTGAGGTGGTAAATAGAACCTTGTCGACACTCTTACGTGTAATTATCAAGAAAAATCTTAAGACATGGGAGGAGTGTCTACCTCATGTCGAATTTGCATACAATAGGGCTGTGCATAGTACTACAGACTTTTCATCTTTTGAAGTTGTGTATGGTTTTAATCCCTTAACTCCATTAGACTTGTTGCCATTACCTTCTTCTGAGCATGTGAACTTAGATGGCAAGAAGAAAGCTGAGTTCTTGAGGTCGTTGCATGACAAGGTCCGCACCAACATCGAGAGGAGGACTGCCCAATATGTCCAACAAGCTAACAAACATAGGCGCAAGCTTGTCTTTGAACCTGATGATTGGGTCTGGTTACACTTGCGCAAGGAGAGATTCCCAAAACAACGCCAAAGCAAGTTGTCACCAAGAGGAGATGGGCCTTTCCAAGTCCTCGAGCGCATTAACGACAATGCATACCTCTTAGATCTCCCTGGTGAGTATCAAGTAAGTGCTATCTTCAACGTTGCTGATCTAAGTCCATTTCTTGCAGGGGACGAGTACGATTTGAGGTCAAATCCTTCTCAAGAGGAGGGGAATAATGTGAATGAGCAAGAGGCTCATGGTGTTCAAGTAGACCCTGTGAAGGTTCCCCAAGGCCCAGTGACACGTGCACGAGTTAAGAGATTCAAAGAGTCACTTCAAGCCTTAGTTCATGCCATTCAAGCCCAAGAGCAACCATGCATTGAGGGGATTGACTTGGAAGATCCTTGCAAGACTACGAAGATGATGCTTACAATTGAAGATGCAAGTGATCAAATTTGGGCCGCTATTGAGTAGCTCATGTTGAGCTTAGTTTCGGCCATGTGGGCCTTAGTCTATTAATGCATTAGTTAGTTAATTAGTTAGTGGGTTAGTTTCGGCCAAGAGAGAGCCCAAGGGTTGGCCGAATTCTCCTTTGCTAGTTTCCAAAGTTTATTAGGTATAGTCAAGGCTATAAATAGCCTTAAGTTGATGTTACATTCAGTTTTTTCGACATTAATACCAAAAATTCCAGAATTTCGTCTTCCATTGAAGCAAATTCCTTTAGCTTGTGAAAGCTAGATTGAACTTCCTAGAGTTGATCCTAGATTGTTTCCTTGACTTGTCAATCAAGCACACACCCTTGATTGTGGCGTCTTCTACCATCGAATTCAAGCTTGAGTGGTCCAAGTTTGGAGGTCGAGTCCATCAAATCGCAACGTGTCCTCTAAAGGTCTAGGGTTTGCTTCCGCGTGTCGTCTCCTTGGTGCCCGTGGCTCAAGGAATCGCATCAAAATTACACCTAAAACAGTCCAACAATCGTAAAGGAAGGTGGAAAGTTCTAAAAAGGAGTATTTGTTTGAAAACAGAAAATTTCCAGGTTAGAGCGGCACTACTTGAAAAAATCGTATCTCGAGTTTCGTAAGTCCAAAAATTGAAAACTTTACACCGTTGGGAACTAGACTTAGAGCAGTAAAACTTTCTAGAAGGCACTTTTTTTCTCAGACTCCAATTCGAAGTCATTCAAATTTTAGCTCAAATCCACTGTTCTAGACAGGACACGGCAAAACAGGCTTGCAAATTCAGTGAAGTTTGGAAAAAGGTGAGTGGCTATTGGATAAATGGAAATTGGGATTGGGACTTTATTAGCACAATACTTGAGTCATCAGCAGAAATGAGATTGAATCTAATTCGAATGCAATGGTAGACAGCCATCAACAAACAACTAGAACTCCACTACTGGACTCAGACTCTAAGAAGGAACCTTGTTGATTAGCGAAGGATATAGCTTCCTAAAGACCTACCATCTGGCTTGATTGCAGACTTAACTAACCCGAAAGTTTGCTTATCTGAGCTAGCTGAATGTATGTAATTCTGCAGTAGCAAATGCTAGTTGCAATGTTAGTTCCAACGACGCCAACTTACTCATTCTTCCTTTATTGATTCTTGATTGTGGAGGAAGTCAGGGCAAGTAGAGTAAATGAAAGCCCAACAAACAACAACAAGCTAACATGGAGACTTGAACCAAGTAGGAACTTCTCAGCTACATCAGCATATGAGATGGACAGGCAAATGGAAGAACTACAACAATTTGACCCCAATTAGGGGAAGATATGGAAGCTCAAAAGCCCAAGTAGATGGCAATTTCTTCTGTGGATAGCAAGACATGGTTGACTATTAACTAATGTAGAGAAACACAAAAGACATCTTCACGTATATGGAAAATGTTAGATGTGCGGAAAAAAAGGAGAGAAACAACATTATGATGATCTTGATCCCGATTTTTTTGATGCTTACAAAACAATTGGATAATAATAATATTTTTCAATGAGACAGCTTTTCAGTTCAGTTCTGAAGCAATTTGAGAAGAAAAAGGAAGTCGAAAGCTGTCCGATAGACATGGCAGATACCAGACGATCATATCAGACGAAAAACATCATCATCGGACGTCCGAAAGAATTGAAATGATTTTCAAACTCTCTGTCTGCTTTCGGGCGCAAGCATCGGAAGTATCGGACGTCCGATACTTCTAACAGTTAGTTGACTCTTCAGCTACCTTCTATCCATTGAAAACTTTAATGAAGCCACTTTCTTGGTCTCCCATAATAGAGCATGGTCAGAACTTCAAAATAGACTTGCACACTGAGAATACAAAAGATCAAGAGTAGTTTAGTGAGAAAATTACTCTCCAAGGAACATTATACTCTTTAGTGGTATAAGATTCTTTGTAAGCTTTCATTTGTGAGAAAATACTTCAATAGTGTAGCTTTGTAGAGTTATCCTGAGATTGTAAAAATTTCTACTTTGACCTAGTGAAGCTTGGGGCAAGGAGGAAGTGAGCCTTCCTTTGTACAAAAGATTGGTTGTATTTCATCAACTTGAAGAAGCTTGTTTTGTGAATTTATCTTCGAGTTTAAGAGGAGTTTGGTAGTCAATTGGTTTGCAATTCTTCTCTTTTTATTTATTTATCATCTTGTGATCCTTAAATTAACATATCTCTTCTACTTCTCTCAATGATATTGCTTCTTATATTGATGGATTCATTATGTGATCACTTAGAAAAAGGGTTAAATTTTGTATTGAGCAAAAAGTGCCCATAATCTGATTAGTTTTTTATCAACCTAATTCACCCCCCTCTTAGGTTGTCTTCAGGACTAACAATTGGTATCAGAACCTAGTCTCCTAGAGATTAAGGTCAAGCGGCTTAGGAGCAAAGATGACAACCAACAATGCCATATTTTTTGAAGGACAATCTGTAACTACACCTCCAATATTTAATGGGTCAAATTATGTGAGTTGGAAAGAGAGAATGGTTATTTTCTTGCAATCGATTGACATTGAACTGTGGTTTATTGTTAATGAAGGTCCATATGATGCCTCAATAGAAGATGAAAATACTCATAGACTTAGACCAAAAATAAGAAATGAATTGACTGCAGAAGATAGAACCCATCTCACCTTAAATGCAAAAGTTATGAATGTGTTATATAGTGTTTTAGACTCAAATGAATCTATTAGGGTCAAAAACTGTAAGTTTGCTAAAGAGATTTGGGACAAATTGAGAGAAATTCATGAAAGCAGTGAGAATGTTAGAGAACAAAAGAAATCTATCTTGGTTACTAAATATGAGTCGTTTAAGATGGAATCTCATGAAAATATTGATAAAATGTATTGTAGATTTAATGATCTTATTAAGGATTTAGAGGTTCTGGAAAAGGAATACTTCTTAGGAGAGAAAAACAGAAAAATTTGAATGCTTTGTCTAAAGATTGGGAGAGTAAAGTGACTGCTATTGAAGAGGCGAAAGATTTAACTCAATGCCTATTGAATCTCTTATAAACTCTCTAACTTCTTATGAGTTGAAGTTTAAGACCAAAGTACAAGAAGAAGAAGATGCAAAAGTAAAAAGGAACATTGCTCTAAAAGCATCCCAAGATGAAGATGACTCAGTTTCATTGGAGGAGAAAATATGGATGTTGATGACAATGACCTAACTCTCATCACAAAAAGTTTCAAGAGAATCCTCAATAAAAGAAGATTCAGAAAAGGAGGACCTAGCAATTCGAATTCCAATCAATTCAACGATGCAAGAAACAAAGAAAAGCAAGAGGCCAACAAAGCAAGATGAAAATGCTATGAATGTGGCCAATTTGGACACTACATGAGTGAGTGTCCAATGAACAAGAAGAAAGAAAGGAAAGCTGAAAGAAAACCAAGATTCAACAACTTTCAAATCACATGGAATGAGTGCAACTCCGATGATGAAATTGAAGAGGAAGAAGAATCTGTCAAATGACTTTTATGGCCATTGGAGATAATGAGGTAACAACTTGTAACCCTCAACTTGAAAGTGATGATGAAACTGATGATGATCTTGAATCCTTCATTAAAAATTGCATGATAGTTTGAAAGAATCTTATGCTAGAAACAAGAATTAAAACACAAAATTAGTTTTCTTCTTTAGGACAATGCACATCTTTTTCAAGAAAATAAAAACGAAAATTGAAAATAATTGCTTGAAAAGGGTGAGATTGATCTACAAAATGAGCTTGATAGAAAAACAAGATTTTGTGAAATGTTCAAAGAGGAACAAGGTGATTTGAAAAAAAATGGACAATCTAATGAGTTCTCCAACATAAAAAATAAAACTGTTTTCAAGGAAATGGATCAAAACCACATCTTGGCACTCATGAAAAGAAGATAAATTCTAGTGCAAATAAATTTACTATTCATAAGAGAAAAGAAACAAGATGTATTAAATATTTTAATATAAATAACTCTTTGATTATGTGTAGTTTTTGTTGTCAAAAAGGTCACATGAAAAGTAATTGCTATGTGAGGAAGAACATGAGAAGAGATAAAATGCATGTGATAGTTAGACATGATGCTAACTCTCAAGGACCAAAAGATTAAAGGGTACCAAATATTATTTCTTGAATTCTTGTGTAGGTGAATTGGTAAACATATTAAGGAATCAAGTGGTTCATAGATAGTGGATGTTCAAACACATGACCGGTGATCCATCACAATTCATTAAATTCAAGCCAAAATCAAGTGGCAAAGTGACATTTGGAGATGATATGAAAGTAAAACAATTGGAGTAGGAGATGTTGGTAAGAATGGTGAGACTTTGTTCATAATGTTCTTTTGGTTGATAATTTAATTATAACTTGCTAAGTGTTAGTCAATTATGTGATAGAAATTTGTTATTTTGTTCAAGAATCATGAGTGTTTAGTTCTTGATTCAAAGTTTAACATCATTTTCAAAGGAAAAAGATTCAATGACATCTATGTTGTGATTTTGAAAATATTAATCCTCTAACTTTCAATGTTTTAAAGTTTCAAATGAAAATCCTTGGTTGTGGCATAAAGGTTTTGTCATTTCAATATGGATTTGTTAAAAGAAATTTTCAAAAAAGATCTTGTTAGAGTTTGCCAAAAATTAAGTTTGAAAAAGATAAAATTTGTGATGCTTGTCAATTTGAAAAACAAACCAAAGTCTCTTTTAAACTCAAAAATTGTGTTTCTACTTCAAGACCATTGGACTTTTACATCTTGATTTGTTTGGTCCTACACAAATTGCTAGTTTGGGTGGTAAGAGATATTGCCTAATAATTGTTGATGATTACTCTAGATACACTTGGGTGATTTTTCTTGCTCAAAGATGATACTTTCAAAAATTTTTTTCTATTTGCAAAAGTTCAAAATCTGCTTGGTTTGAATATTGTTAAAATTAGAAGTGACAATGGTTCGAAATTTAAATTTTTGGCTTTCAGAATTTTGTGATCACAATGATTACACATGAGTTTTCAATTGCAAGAACCCTCAAAAAATGGTGTTGTTGAAAGAAAGAATAGAACTCTTCAAGAATGCAAGAACCATGTTAAGTGAATGCAACTTGCCAAAATATTTTTGGACCGAGACCGTAAATACGGCATGCTATGTAATGAATAGAGTTCTCTTGAAACCAATTTTGAACAAAATTTCTTATGAGTTAATTTTTGGTAAAAAGTCAATTGTTGGATATTTCAAAATTTTTGGTTGCAAATGCTTTATTTAAATATCAAGGAGCATCTGAAAAATTTGATAAGAAAATCGATGAAGGTATTTTCTTGGTTATTGTGAAAACAAAAAGGATATAGGGTCTAACAGAAGGACTCTTTTTATAAAGAAGTCATACATGTCACATTTGATGAAACTAATGATGATATTTCAAGAGTTGTTGTGAAGATGATGATGTAGGTGTTCAAGAAGGATTTAAGAAACTCACGATTCAAGATGAAGAAAATACTCCATTAGAAGAGAAATCAAAGGAAGATGATTTCAAGAAAATCAAACGTTAGAAGAAAATGACAAGGGTGTTAGTATACCTAAAGATCTTCCAAAAGTTGAAAGTTTGTTCAAAATCATCCCAAAGAACTCATTATTGGTGATCCATCGAAAAGGTAAGAACTCGCTCCTCATCTAAACAATTAATGGATAATTTTGCTTTATCTCTCATTTTGAGCCTAAGAATGTTAATGATACTTTGAAAGATGAAAATTGATTTTGGCCATGCAAGAGAAACTAAATCAATTTGAAAGAAACAAAATTTGGACACTAGTTAAAAGGCCTCAAAGTCATCCTATTATTGGTACAAAATGGGTCTTTAGAAATAAATTGAATGATAAAGGTGAAGTTGTGAGAAATAAGGCTAGACTAGTGGCTAAGGGTATGCTCAAGAAGAGGGAATAGATTTTGATGAAACATTTGCTCCCGTAACTAGACTAGAATCAATTAGAATGCTTCTCGCATTTGCATGTTTCAAAGACTTTAAATTATTCCAAATGGATGTTAAAAGTGCTTTCTTAAATGGATTTATTGATCAAGAGTTTATGTTGACCAACCTCCCGATTGAAAATGAGACATATCCAAATCATGTATTTAAACTTTTAAAAGTTTGTATGGGTTAAAGCAGCTCCAAGAGATTGGTATGAACGTTTAAGTGTTTTTTGGTTGAGAATGATTTTAAAGGGGTATTGTGGATACCACTCTTTTCACTAAATAAAGTTCCAATGATCTTCTAATTGTGCAAATATAGTGGATGATATTATTTTCGGTACTACTAATAAGTGTTTATGCAAGAATTTTTTCACTATTATGCAAAATGAGATGAGTATGATGGAGAGTTAAATTTCTTCCTTGGGTACATTCATTAATCAAACAAAGTATACAAAGGAATTTCTCAAAAGATTCGGAATGGAGGATTCGAAACAAGTTGGAACGCCTATGTGCATCCACCAAACTTGACAAAGATGAAAAAGGTACGAAAATTGATGAGAAGAAATATAGAGGTATGAGTAGTTTACTTTATTTAACCACAAGTAGACCCGATATTATATTTGTCGTTTGCTTGTGTGCTCTTTTGCAATCTTGCCCTAAAGAATCTCATTTAAATGCTATTAAAAGAATTTTTAGATATTTGATGGGAACCTTGAATTATGGTTTTTGGTATCCTAAATGTCATGAATTTGCCTTATGTGATTTTTCGGATGCTGATTTTGGTGGGTGTAGGATAGATAGAAAAAATACTAGTGGTACATGTCATTTTCTTGATAATTGCTTGGATGAAACATACCTTGAATGACTTTGGACTAGTGTATGAATGTGTGCCTATGTATTGTGATAACACGAGAGCCATAAATTTGACAAAGAATCTCATTCAACACTCTAGGACGAAACACATAGACATAAAGTATCATTTCATTCGTGATCTTGTCCAAAAGGGTGAAATTTGTGAAAATATGTTTGTTCGAAAGATAAAATTGCTGATATTCTTACAAAATCTTTACCTTTGAATCAGTTTATATTTTTAAGGACAAAATTAGCGTTTTGGAAAAGACTATCTAAAAATTTTTCGGTCAAACTTTATCGACATCCGATAGTCGATGAATGGGTGTCCGACAGTACTCTAGGGTCATTTGCACTTCATATTAGGATGTATTTTCAGTTTTTTTTTCTTTTGTAATGTTTTTTATGTTTTTGATGTTCAGTACTGTGTCCTTTGACGTTTTTGAATGTTACCATTAATGATTTTGGTTGATATGAATGTTGGTATCATTGATGTTCATTGATATCCTTTGATATTATTTTTCTGTTGATATTGGCTGGTGATGGTTGCCATTGATTGATTTTAATGTTAGCTGATGATATTACTTTGATGGCAATTACTTTATGATTTTATGATGACAAAAAGGGGGAGAAATTACTGAATGATTTTGAATTATGGATGCTATGTGGAAGGGGGAGTTTTTGATGATATTATGTTGACTATGATGGAAATTACTTTGCTCATGACTTTACTCATGTTGATACTGAATGACTTTGAATTGGTTATGAATGCTATTTGTAAGGGGGAGTTTTTTACTCAAATTTTTTTCAAAAACATCATCCATTGTTTTGTCATCATAAAAAACGGGGAGAATGATGATCTTGATCCCGATTTTTTTGATGCTTACAAAATAATTGGATAACACTAATATTTTTCAATGAGAAAGCTTTTCAGTTATGAAGAAATTTGATTCAAAAAAGTAATTGAAAGAAGAAAAAGGAAGTCGAAAGCTGTCGGATGCTCACAATGGCAATACCGGACGTCCGATACACAGGATAGATACCGGACGATCATATCGAACCAAGAACATCATCACCGGACGTCCGAAAGAATTGAAATGATTTTTCAAACTCTCTGTCTGCTTTCGGACGCAAGCATCAGAAGTATCGGACGTCCGATACTTTCAACGGCTAGTTGACTCATCAACTACCTTCTATCCGTTGGAAGTTTTAATGAAGCACTTTCTTGGTCTCCCATAAATAGAGTATGGTCAAAACTTCAAAATAGACTTGCACACTGAGAATACAAAAGATCAAGAGTAGTTTTAGTGAGAAAATACTCTCCAATGAACATTTGTACTCTTTGTGGTGTAAGATTCTTTGTAAGCTTTTCATTTGTGAGAGAATACTTCAATAGTATAGCTTTGTGAGGGTTATCCTGAGGGATTGTAAAAGTTTCTAACTTGACCGAATGAAACTTGGGTAAGGAGGAAGTGAGCCTTCCTTTGTACACAAGATTGGTTGTATTTCATCAACTTAAAGAAGCTTGTTTTGTGAATTGATCTTCGAGTTTAAGAGGAGTTTGGTAGTCAATTGATTTGCAATTCTTCTCTTTTTATTTATTTATCATCTTGTGATCCTTAAATTGCATATCTCTTCTACTTCTCTCAAGTGATATTATTTTTTTATTGATTGATTCATTGTGTGATCACTTAGAAAAGAGGGTAAATTTCGTATTGAGCAAAAAGTGCCCATAATCTGATTAGTTTTTTAATCAACCTAATTCACCCCCCCTCTTAGGTTGTCTTCGGGCCTAACACATTACATGCCCTGAGGGACTGTGATTGGGTTAGCAGGATATGGAAATAGTTGGTACAAACTATTAAAATGGAGACAGTTTAAATCCAAGGAGCTAACACACTGGATTGACTGGAATATTAACCAAAAAATGGTGGGAAAGCAGAAAAAGGTATATTGGCCAATGTTGTTTCAATAGGTGACCTTACTGGGCATGGACAACAACAAATGAGAAAATGCACCCAGGAATAGAAAGGAAGATGAAGGTACACCCATAACATCTAGTCCAGCAGGCCCTAGTGGCACTGGATTTGAACTCAAAAAAAAGAGTCCCTAGCAGCTAAAAAGATGAAATATATTTGTTGGGAGAAGCTGCCACAAGGATGGATAAAAATGAATGTTGATGGAGCTTCGAAATATAATCCAAGAAGTGCCAATGCAGGAGACCTACTAAGAAATGAGCAAGGTCAATGGATAGCAGGGTTCAGTGCAAATTTTGGAAAAAACAAGTAATGTACCAGCTAAACTATGGGCTATGCTACTGGGAATTCAATTGGCAGTGAAGGAGGGGTACAGGAAGGTAATACTAGAAACGAGACTCAGAAGTAGCCTTAACATTGATCAGGGAAGCAATAGGGGATAGCCAATATTGGAATCTAATTGAGGAGATAAGGAGTATGCTAATGAAAGAGCAGAGTTATCAAGTAGTGAGATAACAAAGAAGTGTATGCACAGCTGAGATTCCAAATCTAACCTTGAATCATCTTTTCCAATTGTATCAAGAAGAAGGCTTCTCTCTCTCCTAAGGCTTTTCGGTTGACTAGTTGCTAGGGTTTTGTCATGCTTGCATGGCTGCCCGTCCCTCCTCCGCTTTGGGGGAGGGGGTTCCCTATACTTCAGAAACAGCATGTGTTCCCCATTCTTTTGCGGATGTTGTCTCGGCAAAACAGTCAGCCCTAGGGTTCCAATCCAAATCTTTCGCTTCGCTTTTATCCTCTACTGATGGGGGAATAAGGGTGTAGGCTGTTACATCCACCCATAGAGGCAAGCCGGCAGTGCGCTTCACTGTTGAAGATATTGAACGCGTGGCTGTTTCCTTCCAGTTTGCCTTAGTAGGTAAATTCTCTAGGGGCCGTCCGGTTATGGAGGACTTACGGAAATTCTTTCCTGCATTGGATTTGAAGGATGAGTTCTCGTTTGGGATTGCTGGACCATCGACATATATTGATTCGGTTGACAAATGAAGTAGATTATTATCAGATTTGGTCTAGAAATATCTGGTATATTCAAGATGCTCTAATGAGAGTATTTTAACTGGTCAATTGATTTTCATGTGGATAGAGAGTCTTCATTTGTGCCAGTTTGGTTTGCCTTGCCCAAGCTTCCAATTACACTTGTTCCATAAAAGAATGCTTATTTCCATTGTCGCTTGTTTGGGTCGTCCCTTATGCGTGGATACGGCAACAGCTGTGGGTTTCGCAGCCAAGTGTAGCAAAGGTTTGCGTTGAAGTGGACTTGCTGAAGGAGCTGCCAAGTTGGGTTGTGGATTGCTGTTGGGAATAGGCTGGGTTTCTGGCAGTCTTTGGTGCTAGAAAATCTCCCAAAATATTGTGGCTTTTGTCTGCACCAAGGACACAATGAGGATGAATGCCGAATTAAGAACCCTGTGCCCCGAACATAAAATCTGGGCCGTCTGCAAGTGGAAAGGAAGAAGCCAATGCAGCGGTACAAGCAGAGGACAGATCCCACGCCCGGGATTGGTGCTCGCATGGACGGAGGAAAAACTGACAAGCGTGGTTCTCTAGACCTAGGTGAGTATGCAGCGTTGGAGGAATACAAGTCAGAGGGCCAGGTTGCACTGCATAGGCAATGACAACCAGGTAAACTGGTTGAGGCCAAGGAGATGGCAGTGGAGTAGAACTTATTATCAACCCCAGTTGAGCAGCAAGGTACGAGGCGTCATTTGTCGGTGGAGGTTGCTACGGCAGAAGAACACATATTAGAGGGTCAGGTTCCATGGCAGGGGATGGAGCCAGCAGGTAAAAAGGTTGGGACTGAGGAGATGACAGCAGAGCAGAATTTATTAACTACTTCAGTTGGGAATCAGGGTGCGGTGCATCAGCTGTCGGTGGAGGTTGCGGACAGGCAGGTGGCTCTAGCAGCCTGGAATTCACTGATTTTAAGGCTTGTGATCGTGCGCTCAGGTTGATGCTGAGGGAGAAAGTGGGGTAGAGGTTGACTGCAGTTGTGTGCTGGTTGGCCGTGTGGTTGACAAGGTGCTGCATGATGCGGCTGGAAGGATAATTGAGACCTTGGCTGATGTGGTGGTGCGTGAAAACGATGGGGGCACTGGTTTTGGGGACATGGGGGAAGATGTGGTTTCGCAGGAGCGTTACACGGTGCCAGGATGATTTGGTAGGGGAGATGAACCTATGCCCTAGAAGGGTTTTGACGGTGGGGCCAGTCAATGGAGGAGCTTCGACATAGGTTGGATGGGCTTAGACCACAGGAGGAATGGCAAATTGTTGCTCGTCATCAACAGGAAGAAAGGGTTCTCCTCCTTCTCAAGCTCCAGCATTTAATGTTTAAATGATTATATTCTTATTTTGGAATATCAGGGGGGGTGGGTAATAAGCTTTCCTTATTAAGGTTACATAGTTAGTTCATCAACATTCACTATCATTGGTTGAATTGTGTGAACCATTAATTGACTCATCTAGACTGGATTACTTGCGTGTTAAGTTAAAGTTCCCGAATGCTATAGCCAATGACGAGGGACGGATTTGGGTTTGATCACACGCTCTCTGCTGTAGTTGTTGCGCAAGCGACCCAATTTATAGCTTTGTGATTTTCCAACTCTTTTATTGGGCAAGACTTCCTAGCTATTTTCGTACATGCATCTTGTGATAGGGATGCTAGGTCTCAATTGTGGGGGGACTTGGTTTCGTTATGCTCTATTGGTCTTCCTACGATGCTTGTAGATATTTCAATGCAATTGTAGCAGCAGATGAGAAAAAGGGAGGGAGGTCGTTTGTTCCTTCGGAGGCAGAGAATTTTCAAATTTTTATTGATAATGCTGACCTGTGTGATGTGGGGTTCTTGGGTTCCAAATACACTTGGTGTAACAATAGGAGGGGTAGGGCCCAAGTTTGGAAAAGACTGGATCGTCTTATGGTGAATTCAGGGTGGGAAAATTTGCATGTGGTTACTTCGGTTCTCCATCTGACTCGCTCGATATCTGATCATGCCCCTCTTTTAATATCTGCGAAAAACTTGGGTTTTCGTCCTACCCGATTCTTTCGCTTTCAAAATATTTGGTGTTCACATCACCAGTTTTTAGAGATTGTTATGCAAGCTTGGTCACAGCCGGTACATGGCCAACCCCTCCGGCGACTGCTGAAGATGAAGAATGTTAAGTCAGCGTTGTGTACCTGGAATAAGGAAATTTTTGGCAACGTTACTGACAGAGTCAAAGAAGCGGAGGAGGCAGTTCAAATGCTAGAATTGTCACTGGAAAAGGATCAAATGGAGGATACGCAGATTAAGTTGAATCAAGCTCAGGCGAGGTTGACACGAGACCTATGCAGGGAGGCAGAATTTTGGAGGCAGAAGGCGAAGCTCAGGTGGTTAAAGGAGGGGGATACAAACACAAAGTTCTTTCATGCTACGGTGAGGCAGCGAAAGGCGAGACTATTTATTCATCGGATAAAAAAGCAGGATGGGAACTAGGAGGACTATAGCCGAATAAAAGTGCTGGCAGAACGTTTCTTTGCAGCAATGTTCTCGGAGCCGGAGGATCTGGACCCTGCCAGTGAATCCCGATTGCTAAAGCTCATCCCGAGATTGATTGGGGAATAGGACATTCAATTGCTACAAGAGGTCCCAAGTGGTGAAGAGGTAAAGAATATTTTGCTATGGATGGAGATTCTGCACCTGGCCCGGATGGTTTTACATGCAAGTTTTTAAAGCGGCTTGGGGAGTGGTAGGGGAGGATGTGGTTCTGGCGATGCAGGATTTTTTTGTTGGGACGAGTTTGCTGGTAGGATATACTTCAGCGCTGCTTGTGCTTATCCCCAAGATCTTGAACCCATCGTCCTTTTCAGATTTCAGGCCTATTAGTTTGTGCAACTTTGTCAATAAGATCATTTCCAAGTTACTGGCATCTCGTTTGGAAGGGATGTTGGCCAAGATTATCTTTCCCCAACAAAGTGCATTTGTTAAGGGCAGGTTGATAGCTGATAACGTTTTGTTGGCACAGGAGATGATCTCCGCAATTAATAAAAAGGTTTGGGGGTCGAATGTAGCTTTAAAGCTAGATATGCCGAAAGCATATGATAAGGTCACTTGGGTTTTCTTGACCTCAGTATTACACGAATTTGGATTTGGAGAAATATTTATTGATATGGTTTGGTGGTTAGTCTCTAATTGCCATTTTTCTGTCCTTGTTCATGAACAACCATGCAGCTTTTTTAAATCCACCTGTGGTCTGAGACAAGGGGACCCCCTCTCTCTGGCCTTGTTTATTATTGCTGCAGAAGTACTGTCGCGGGGTTTAAATGCGCTACTTGATGAGCCGCGCTTCACACCGTTTCTCGTTAATGGGAGGACTGGTCCGATTACTCATCTTGCATATGCAGATGATGTAATTATTTTTTCTCGCGGGGATACGCAGTCTCTTAGATGCGTGATGAATGTCCTTCAGGAGTATCAGGGCTACTCCGGACAGCTAGTTAATCGAGGTAAGAGTTGCTTTCTTACTTCTGCTAAGTGCCTCCCGTCTAGGCGGGCACAGGTGACTAGGATAACGGGGTTTGCTTTTAAGGCTTTTCCGGTGAAATATTTGGGATGCCCATTGTTTTTAGGGAGGAAAATTAGCTCTTTATTTTCGGGTTTAGTTGAGGCAATTGCAGGATGGATAAGGAGCTGGTCATCTAAGTGGCTATCGTTTGGAGGGCGTCTGGTCCTAATTAAGTCGGTACTTTTATCCATGCCGGTTCATCTCATTTCAGTTCTGGATCCTCCAAAGGAAGTGATTAATAATATTCATAAGATGCTTGGGAATTTCTTATGGGGGCGGTTGAGGGCAGGCGGAGGCAACATTGGGTCTCGTGGTTACGACTATGTCAGCCGTTGGAGGAAGGAGGTTTGGCATTGAGGTCGCTACATACAACAGTTCAGGCTTTCTCTTGTAAGTTGTGGTGGAGATTTCAACAAAGTGGGTCTTTATGGGTGGACTTTATGATGGCACGGTATTGCAAAGGTGTTCACCCAAATCAGGTGCAGCTATCTCCTAGTGCATTGGCTACCTGGAAAAGAATGCTCCGGGTGAGGTCGTTAGTAGAGTTTCATGCGGTTTGGGATTTGGCAGTAGGGCAGATATCATTCTGGTGGGACAATTGGCTGGGGGGATGGCCCGCTTGCCTGGTAGTTTTCTCATCTAGCTGGGAATGAAGCAGTGGCGAGGTATTGGTTGGGGGACGGTTGGGATTTTGGGGCGTTGGGTAAACTGCTCCCGCTGGATCTTTTGAGGAGATTAGAGTCCCGGTTTTATTGTTGGACGGATGGTTCTCCTGATGTTATGATCTGTACCGCAACACAATCAGGGGACTTTACTGTGAGTTCGATGGTTAAGCTTCTCACTCCGGCTTCCGGGAGGTCGTGGGCTATCAAACGAGTATGGGTGATAGGGTTACCTCTGAAGTTCTCTTGTTTGGTATGGCGCTATTGCAGTATAAACTTCCGACAGCAGATATATTGACTAGGGTTAATGTCCACGGTCCTTCGCGTTGCTACTGTTGTCGTGAGTGTAATGTGGAAACATTGCAGGATATTTTCGCTCTTGGGGAACCTACAACGATTTGGAAGATCTTTGAAATGCCATTCGGATTCTCCTCCATAGGAAAGCTGGTTCATGGTAGGTGTATGCATTGGTGGCTCGCCACGTCGCCACATTGGATGTTGAGGTGGGTGTTGCGGGTGGGGTCAGTAGTAATCCTATGACATCTGTGGTGTGCGAGATGTGTGTTTGTGTATGAAGGGCAGGTTTTCACGGTTGGTATTCTTTACAAGAGAATTCTGGATGATTTAAAAGATTTGATTTTTTCCAAATTTCCAAGCCTTCGAGAGGAGTCGGTTGGAGACAGTTGGACGGAGGTGGTTCACAAGATTGGCAAGGTCGCTATGCCTATACAAGTAAGGTACGTTCGTTGGACTCGGCCATTGGTGGGAGGTTATAAACTTAATTTTGATGGGGCGCGTAGGGACCAGACTATAGCGGGTGGGGGAGGTATGCTAAGAGATTCGAATGGTCGGATGGTTTTCACTTTTACTGAATCTTATAGGGGGGTGACGTCAGTGCAAGCAGAAGCTAGGGCATTGTGTACGGGGCTCGAAGTATGTAGGCTATTGGGTCACGCTCCAACTATAGTTGAGGGGGATTCTAAGATCCTTATTGAGGTGCTTCGAGAGGTACTGCAGTATCCCGGCTGCGGTGCTCCCGATCATCCAACGTATTCGACAGATATCTGATACCGGCCTCCGTATCAACATATTTATCGTGAAGAGAATGCAGTTGTGTGAGGACCCGAATTTATTTATTTATTATTTATTTTTATTTTATTTTACTGGCTTATTTATTTAATTATTTATGTATTTGCTCCAATTAATTTATTTCATCTATTTTAAATTGTATTTGCATGGTACATTGTCTCAATATTATATTTTAGGACATTTGTCTTTAAAGTTAATTTTTCTTCTGCTCGATTAGTGAGAATTAGAGAAACACGTTTTTCGAGGCAATATTCGGTCCGAGAGTGCAGTGGTTTTGGAGAATTAAGGGTGATCAATTATAGACTAAGAAAAGTTAATTGAGAGATTAGAGGTGAGTGAGTTGATTTAAACTCAATTAGGAGCACTAAAGGGCCACTATTCATTTGTTGACTTGTGCACTAAAGATAGCTTTATGTCACTTCATCCTTTTCATCAAGTCACATCACCCAAAATGCTCACCAACCCTCTCTTCTTCCCTCCCCTTGGCCGGCCACTCCCCTCTCCCATTTAGCAAAAATTTCAGCTAGCATCTTCTTCATTTTGCTCCCAAAAAAAAACTTGCTCCAATCTAGCCCATTCTCTTGGATCATCATCAAGCTTAGTAGGAGGCTTGAAGGAGGAGAGATTCTTGGTGGTTTAGAGCTTGACTTCTTGTGGTTTGGCCTACTACTCTTGGAGGAAAGATAACTCTCCAAAACCCTCCTTTTCTTCCAACTTATGGTTAGTTTTTAGTTAGTTTTAACTAGTTAAACTTGGGGTTGTTGATGGGTTCCATGAACCTTGACTTTAGGTAGATGTCTTGAGGAAGATTCTTAGGTAGTGGCCTTGAGGATTTCTTGTTTGTTTGGTTGATGTTGTAGTGATTTATAGCTTGGTTTTGGTATAAAGATTTGGAAAGAAAATTTGAAGAGAAAATGGTGCAAGAACTGTCCGATTTTAACTGGCTCATTTCCCTTACGTTAATTTCGAATTTTGTGGTTATTATTGATGTCAAAAATGCTTGTTATATGTTGGGGTATATGTGGTTATATTGATGTCTACAACACTTAAAAGCTGCTTAACATGAAATTTTCAATTAAGTGTTCAAATTAAGTGTCCTAATTTCAATTAAGAAAATTCTTGACTAAATCACGCAACTAGTCTTGGCTAGATTGAGAGGGTGCCTTGGATTTTATCCTTGCCTTCCCTCTCTTCAAATGTGACTCCCGAATCTTTTTTCTTTGATTTACGTAGACCTTGGAGTCGTTTAAAAAAGGGTTTTCCACTTTTTCTTTAAAAAATTCATTTTAGGTGACTTGGTACACCTCAACTCAATATCAAGTGGCGACTCCGATTTTTATTCAAAAACCCTTTTTAAACTATAATTTGGGCCAAAAAAAAAATCGTCGCACTTTTTAACCCCATTTAGGCCCATTTTATTTTCCTTCTTTATTTTCTAACAAATCAAAAAGTTCACATTTTTCAAATCAAAATCAACAAAAATCCATTTTCTTAAAACTCCTTTATTTTCTTATTTTCAAAAATGGGACGCGACAGCTGGCGACTCCACTGGGGACTTAGAGGGTCCGAGCATTTGATTTAGTCAATTCTTTTCTTCTTTTAACCTTTTTATATATCACATTTGGAGGTTTAGGGTTGCATTTTTCCTTTTTTAGGGTTTATTGCATCAAACCCACAATCGTCTCGAATATTCACGTATGCGATCGTTTATGTGTTTATTTCTCATTTGTGATTGTATATCGCGCTTGCATTTTGGGGTGGGGGGAAATAGTCGCCCTAGAAACTATCGACCGCATTTGATGGTATTTGATCCTTTCCTTCGATAGGGGCACTTCATACGTGCATACGCTTTGTTTATATCCCTCATTTGTTTTTACTTTTAGTGGTTGTCCATACCACTCTTCCCTTATTAGTATTAGATCGATCCACTTGGACATGTGGCCGTGGCACGACGTGCACGTAGCAATGTCCGAGGGATCGCCCGAACCACCGACTCTTGGGCATTGGGATTAATGACCCTTCGCCTTTGGTCTGAAGGTTTGGAAACCTGTAAACCTTATCGAGTCTAGGTGCATTAGTAAGCCCCAACCTCATGCATCCATGATTAGATTGCCTAGGTTAGAGTCGACCATACCTAACTAGGAACACTAGGCACGAAGGGAGGGATCTCACCCCTCTTTCTTTAATTTTCTTTTTACTTTTTGTATCATGTAATTGCCTAACGTGTTATGTATTATCTGTTGTCTAACTTTCCTTGTTTCTTATCTTTTGCATTCCACCAATGCTAAGAAACAAGAGGTCTGGCATGATCCTCTTATAGAACCTACCTTTATAGATAGGCTATTGCATGTTTAGAAATTTTGGTATATTTCATTCATAAATTAATAATGTCATATCATTTTAGGCTTACCTTGGCGTACAAAGGGTCCCCCAATAGGACATGCATACCGATTTTACAATTTTGCTTACTAACTCTGGGTATTTTTCCTTTTATTTTGTCCCCATTCCCCTGCATTATAAAAGATGTCTCAATAAGATAAAAATATTTTTTCTACATCTGATAACAATTTTGATCTAATAAAGTTTAAAAATTACAAGTATTACTTGATTCTTGGGTAGACCCTACGATGAAAACATGAAGGATCTATCTGGAAGTGCTAGGCTAAAGCATCTAAGAGACTTCATAATTGTTTGTCAAAAAAAAAATTTCTGTTTATTTGATTTGTTTAATACATTTTTGCTCCACAAGAAAAGGAGACAAAAAGTGTGTATAGGCCTGTCAACGGTCCAGGTCTAGACCCGAATCCGGTTCGGATCCGTGAAATTATTGCGGGTATGGATAGGGATTTAATTCCGTTATCCGGACCCGGATCCGGATCCGTTTTTGTCAAACCAAAAAATGGGTCGGATATGGAATATAGTATTCCGGCCCGTATTAGACCCGGATCCGGATATAATGGATTAATAATTTAAAAAAATATATATTATCAATATAATTTGATTAGGGTGATGTATTTTAGTAAAGTCAATTTAATTTCTTTTCTTATTTGGTTTTTTTTTTGTATTAGTTAGAAATTAGTGTATAAACTATATTTTTTCTCATTTTTACTAGAAATTGTAAAATTTGATAAATTTTCCGGGTAAGACCCGGATCCGGATCCGAGACCCGTCGGATCTGGATCCGGAACATAGAGTAGAGACCCGTCGGGTAAACGGGTCGAATCCGGGGTCCAATTTTGGTATGCCGGGTCCGGGGTTCGGAATAATGAATTCCGGCCGGACCCAGCCCGGACCCCAGCCCGTTGACAGGCCTAAGTGTGTATATGTGGAACCTTTTAGAGATTTTCCTCTCTCAATTGTATTATGATTGAAACAAGAAATTTTTATTTCAAACTTTTCCAACATAAAAGTTTTTCATTTAGACAATTATTGTTTTTCATGTACATTTCATTCTTTATTTTGCTCATTGGAGATTTCATGAATGAATTTTAAGAAATAAGACTAAATTGAAAATTTTCAAACCTCTTGCCTGAAAATTCACAAGTGTATCTTCGCATACGCTAGATTGGTGATCCCAAACTGTACAATAAGAGTGCTCGAAATTAAAAGAAGCCACTCAAACTGATTGGTCCTGTCTCAGAAAATCCAATGCAATACCCTTTTCTCCCTCGCTGTACAATTCATATTTTTGCCCACTTCTATTAACCCTACAAAAAAAAAAATCAAATCAACATTGATTGATAAATTGCAAAATTGGGGCAATCTTTTGCTTGAAAAAAGGTCCACTGTGTCTAATCAGATTCAATCCACATCTAAGTTGAAAGCAAAATGTACATTAATTCTTGTTTGTTTTGAAAATTTGGAATGATACTTCAAGTGCTCGTTTCTCCATCTATACAGATTTTTATCATTTGCTCTCCAATTTGAGCCTTTAAAAAGAATAATTTTCGTTTCAAAACAAGAGCCTTAATGATCACTACCCTACATTGAAGAAAATTTTTTCAAATAATCAAAAAGGGAAGTGGATTCTCAATGAGCTATTCTTTACTTTGGTTGTCATGAGGCGTAAGAACGATGCTTTGGCCATCGTTTCTGCAATCCAAACACTATTTATCCTTGCATCCTCATTTGAGCTAAAAATGGGTGGTTCTTTTCAAAAGCACTTATTGATCGCATCCCACATGGGGAAGGAGATTGGAGAATTTTGAGAAAAAAGAGGAAAAGGCCAAAAATGCTAAAATTTAAAAGAAGAGAGAGAACCACAAATTGGGAAAATTGGATTCTACCAATTAATATCTGAGCTTCAATTTTGAAAAAAAGAGAAAGAAAAAGGAAAGAGTATTGTCCGGGCGGATCACTTATGTTTTCATAGATATGGATGAAACAGGAATCTTCCTCAGTCAATTAATTCAGATACATGTAAGAAATTTCGCATTAATGAAAGTTTCCTTTCAGAGTTAATGTAAGGAACAGAATAAAAAGTCAAGGCCCTCTTCCTTTTCCAATCAAACATATCTATCCCTAGTTACCCATTTTGAACCTTCAGAATGATCATTTCGTTTGGCAAACCCCTGAGAATCGCAAACCCCCACACTGGGGGCAAATTTTGAAAAGGTTCAAAGGAATGGCAGAAGAAAAAAGGAAATGAAAGAAAAAGAGAACCTCGGGTTAAAGCATAAACTGGGGCAAATTTGAAAAAATTTCAAAGGGAATGGCAGAAAGCCGAAAGAAAAGAAAGAAAAAACGAAGAAGAAATGAAAAGAAAGGAGAGCCCCAAGTTGAAAATAAAACTGGGGCAAACTTTGGGATTTAACCCTAAAATGAGGGGTTGTGGGCAATAACGTGATCTCAAATCCATTTAAAACCCCTTTTGAAAAATCTTGCTTTCAACCTTAACTTTTCTAAGGCATCCCACCAGACCCCATTACAAAAGCCGAAGTCTGACTTCTGTTCTTTGCAATATCTCTGTCAAGAAATTTTCTAAATGTATTTCTGAATTGATTAGGTGTGAGATTGACAATGCTCATTATGTGAAAACCCGCAAGGGACGCTAAAAAAAAAAAACAAAGGGGGCACGGAAAATAATGCAGAGAAAAAATGCAAAAAGATTCAACAGTCTGAAAGTCCCTGTTGAGTGATGATAAAAGTCAACAAAGTCCCAAGATCTTTGAATCCAAAATTGGAGCAATTTTTTGGGAAGAAATGCGATCTTTAGTGCAATATCCTTGGACATTTTAATTATCGTTTTCAAGCCACATTACAAGCTCATAAAGTCCATTGCTGACTTATCCTTCATGACAACTCAAATAAGGATTATGTTCCTAAGGGAATCTACCAATCACTCATGATCATAAGGCCATAACCAATTTTCACATATTTAGCTATCGTTTCTACCCATTTGTTACAAGTTTATAAAACTTACATGTTGACTAAGTTTTCTTAAGAAATAAGGGTGGATAAACTATTTGCTTTCCACTAAGATGTGGTATTGAATGGGTTACATACAATTTTGGGCACAAGAATAAGACAGATCCTGACCTCGTCATTTTCCCTTAGGCCACCTCCAAATCAGAAACAACAACCCACTTGATTAGTCCTGAAAGATGAGCTAACAAGAAGTGGTGACCCATTACCCTAAACATCGATGCAAAAGTGAGGAAGAGATCTTTTATAATTTGGTTATTGTTTTGAGAGATTCATCATGAAATTTTTGTATGAGTATAAGCACGATGTTTGAATTTCTTTACATTCTATGTTAGTATGTGCTTATTTCCTAAATTTTTTGGGAACGCAGTTTTTTACTTTGTTCAAATTAAATGGAGAGTCATCCGAATAAAATTTTTGCAACAAATGGGCCCAATACTGTGGCAAATTTAATTTTGTGAGATATCACAAAATAAGGCCCACACTGGGGCAAATTTTTTGTAATACATTTGAATCAATCACGCTGCTTTTTTTCATGAGTAGTAGTTGCATCAATTTTTAAAATAAAATAAGAAATTCAAGTGTATTTTGTACTTTGGTAAGGCCCCCCTTGTGCAGGTATTCATGGCTGAAATCAATGAAGAAGCGTAAGTCAAGAAGCTGGTGAGGTTGGAAGGTCCAATAGCAAAAAAAAAAAATAAGAAAAAGAAGGAAAAAAAGAAGAAAAAGGGCCCACACACTGGGACAAGTTTTGAAAATTATGATTATCAAAAGTTATCACAAAGACCATTTCATATCACATTGGGACTGGTTTCATCCCGCCAACCTCGGCAGGACCGGGTTTTATCCCACTGACCGTTTTTATTTTCGGCAGGCTTGGGTTTTATTCCACTGACCGTTTTTATTTTTTTGGATTTGGGTTTTATCCCACCAAATGAAAGCAGGCTGGGGTATTCATCCCACTGACCAAATGAAGGCAGGCTCGGGTATCATCCCACTGACCAAGTGAAACAGCTCGGGTATCATCCCACTGATCAAATGAAGGTAGGCTCGGGTATCATCCCACTGACCAAGTGAAAACAGGCTCGAGTATTCATCCCACTGATCAAATGAAGGCAGCTCGGGTATCATCCCACTGACCAAGTGAAAACAGGCTCGGGTATTCATCCCACTGATCAAATGAAGGCAGGCTCGGGTATCATCCCACTGACCAAGTGAAAACAGCTCGGGTATCATCCCACTGACCAAGTGAAAACAGGCTCGGGTATTCATCCCACTGATCAAATGAAGGCAGGCTCGGGTATCATCCCACTGATCAAATGAAGGCAGGTTCGGGTATCATCCCACTGACCAAGTGAAAACAGGCTCGGGTATTCATCCCACTGATCAAATGAAGGCAGGCTCGGGTATCATCCCACTGACCAAGTGAAAACAGACTCGGATATTCACCACTGATCAAATGAAGGCAGGCTCAGGTATCATCCCACTGACCAAGTGAAAACAGGCTCGGGTATTCATCCCACTGATCAAATGAAAGCAGACTCGGGTATTCATCCACTGACCAAGTGAAAACAGGCTCGGGTATCATCCCACTGACCAATTGAAGGCAGGCTCGGTATTCATCCCACTGACCAAGTGAAAACAGGCTCGGGTTTTCATCCCACTGACGAAGTTATTATACCACAGGCTCGGGTTGTCATCCCACTGACCTTTTTATATGTTACATGTATTCAGTTCAAGGCAAAATAACTACAAATAAGTATTTTGTGTCTACGTCTTTGTCTCAAGTTTCTTCGAAAGTCAGCAAAGAGGGGCAAACTGTAGACACCAAATTTAATTTATTTTTATTTTATTTGATAATTATTACCTATTTTTATTTATTCATTATCTCATGATTTTTAGACATTTTTTTTAGCATTTTAGATGTCAAATTTTGATTTAGCTTTATTTATTATTATTTTTATTGATTAAATGATAATTATTATTCATTTTTGCTCATTTTGATCATTAGTCTCTTAATTCTTATTTTAAGACATTTTTAGCATTTAAATTTCAGAAAAAAAAATTTTCACAAAAAGTTGTTTTAATCATTTTGGATTCAATTTGAAAATATATATAATTGACATTTAAAAGTTTTCAATTTGTTTTAATTTGTTTTTTAACTTTGTTTGATTTTTGAAGGAAAAAATGGCAAAAACAAAAATGACAAAAAGGAAAATGTGTGAATAGGTGGAAGCTTGCATGTGGGACAAGTGTCCCTTTACTTTTTGACAACACAACACTTAGAGAGATTAGGTGTCTAGACACTTGGAGATCATGCAAGAGGATTAGGTGTGAGAAGTAATCACTAGACAAGTGTCCCTATGGTTGGATGAGTAGGGGGACACTTGTAGGTTTAGGATTTTGAGGGGAAATTTGGGGAAAGCTACGGAAAAAGGGAGAAATCAAGCAAAAAAGAAAAAGAGGCTAAAAAAAGAAGCAAAGGGGCGGCGGATGAAAAAAAAAAAGGAAACGAAAAACTAAGGAAAACAGGAGCAAAACAAAAGGGGGGAAATCTGGAATTTGGGCGAGGAACTTCGGGTTAAAGTGAGGGAGAGAGCAGGAGAGGTACGAAAAAAAAATCTGAAAAAAGAAAGCAAAAGAAAAACAGAGGAGCAAGGCTGCAAAGAAGAGAAAATCTAGAAAATTGAGAGGGAATTTCAGGGGTGGGAGGAAATAGAGAGAACCGAGAGGGGAGGCTTTCGGCAAAACAAAAGGAAAACTTCGAGGAGGCTACGGCAGAAAAAGAAAGCTTCGAAAGAGGGCAAGAAAAATCAGAGGGAAGGTCTTGGCGGAAGAACAGAGGAAAGGGTAGCAAGAAAACAGAGGAAGAAAAGAGCTACGGGGAAATTAGAAACAAGGCAACGGAGAAGAAGGAAAAGGAGGAAATCGAAGAGAGAGCTTCGTCTGAGAGCTAAAGAGAAAAGCAAAAGAAAGGGGGCGCGGACAAAAGAAAGGGGGCTGACGGAAAACGAAGGGGGAAAATCTGGAAAATTAGAAAGGAGCTTCGAGAAAGAGAGCCAGAAAGATAGGCAAGAGGAAAACCAACGCAGAGGAGAAATTGGAGTAGCTGCCGCCCACCGGAATCTACCACCGCCACCTGCAAATATTCACCAGAAGGGCGCTGTAAGTTTTTTCCTCTCTTTAAATTTCAGTTCTTGTCAAGCTTTTGAAATGGATCTGCCGTGGCACTATTTAGTGCAATTTTCCGGTTAATTGGCCTCAATTTCTGAATACACATGATGCATACGTTGATTGGGCTGAGTTTCTTTGTTTTCTAATAATTTTGGGGCTGGTTGTCATCTCGATTGAGCGAAGATTTGCTGAAATTTTCTACGCTCATGTACTGTTCGATGAAATGCCCGATTGAAACCCGTAATTCTTCCCTTTCTTGACATTTAGTGCATAGAGTGGGTTTGCTCTCTGTTATGGTATAAATCTTTTGGATGACTTGAGATGCTCAGGTGAAAAACTCAGAAATCAGCGAAGAAGATGAAGTAGCCGACTGAGTTGCTAGAACATTTTTCAGAAATTCTGTTTAAACCCTTCAATTTTTCTTAAATTCTACTATGGCCCAAAAGTTTCTGTAATTGAATCAGTCTCGTCCCTGTTGAGTTTTCATCCTCTTTTCTATATTTAAGAGCATTTCTGAGCATGTTATTTCTGTGATTTGGATATAATTAAACCTTAATTTGTCTTAATTGATTTATTATCTTATTGGGTTTTGGTGAAGTAGTTAGTGATTTAGGTTATGGTCTGATTTGGTTGGGTTTGGCAGAAGAGCCTGGTTCATTTTTTTTTGGGTTTTGTCTTGGGCTAGAATGTCAAAGCCCACACTTTTCGATTGGGTTTGTTTGGGTAAGACTATGGACTGACCTGTTTATTTTGCTTTGGACTTTCGCTGGGCTTGGAGAGGTTTTGGCCCAACCAAAACAAAAAGGAAAATGAGAGTTGGCCCAATGGCCTGATCCATCAAGGGACCAGAAAATGAATTTGCAGATCAGTCCCCGTACTTTTAAATATTTTTACCATGGCCTAAAAACTTTCAGCTTCTTTCAATTGAGTCCCTAATTTAATTGCAAATAGGTCTCTAAACTTTATTTTTCTTTAATTGTGACCTCAGATTTTTGTGATAATTATAATTTGACCCCCAAAACTTTGTTAATTTTTGCAATTAAGTCCTTGATTGTTTTAATTTCTTAAAAGTAGGTTATTTCAATTGATTCAATTTCATGTTTATTTCCATTTTTTATGATTATTTGTTAATTAAAGTGATGCCTACTTTTTCTTTGTTTTTGGAGGGTAAATAAAATAAACTTCACTTCATTAGACAACCAATTCAAGGGAGGTACACTCTATCCCTTATTTTTTAATTTGGCCCTACGTGCACTTATGTGACTTTATGTGTTTAATTGCGTGCCCCTTTGAATGTTCATTTTATTTCTTTTATTCGCTTTATTTGTTTTGATTTTTGTATATTTATTTTAATTTAATTTGTAAATATTTGGGAAGGCAATTAAATGCCACAATTGTAATAGTTAGGTTATTATATCATTTTATTTAATTCTTTCCCCCTTCAGATTGTAGTAGGGCTCCCCGAATGTAATAGTTAGGCTTTATTCGCTTTACTTGTTTTGTGTGCCTTGCATGCTTATGTGTTACGTGTTTACCGCTTTCTTAGGGTCTTACATCTAGATATCATGCTTATGTGTTATGTGTTTAGTTGCTTTATTATTCTTTACATGATTTATTTGGTTATAAATGAATGCATGACGTCACCACACTAGTCCAACGCTAGTTGTGGCCCCTTTCCCGATTCCACACTAGTCCAACGCTAGTTGTGGCCCTTGATTTCGATTTCCCACTAGTCCAACGCTAGTGAGGACTCATAGACATGGGGTAGTCCAACGCTAGACCCTTAGGAGCCCTTCGCGTTAGATCATGTTTGTGTGATAAATCACTACATTTCATGCATGTTTTCTATCTTTTAGGATTTTTTATCATTTTGCATGGCATTTCCCTTATATGTATATTCCTTATCCCATGTTCCCCCTTATATGTATATCCCTTGTCCTATATGTACCCTTATATGTATATTCCTTACCCCTTTTGAATGAAAACATAACATTAGATTTGCATTGCATTTAAGAGTTAGAATTAGGTTAGTGCATTTGCATGAGTAGATAGGAGATTACCCCTTAGATATGGATATGGACGAGTTTGGCTTTCTAACTTTAGCACGCTCGTATTCCCTCTATTAAAGGGAAAATTAAGTCACGAACATTAGTCCCTCGTACCCAACATGATGCATTCCTTTAGAACATGTATATTTGTTTAATTATGATTATTTTTATTGTTATTCTTTTTTTTCTTTTCTTAGAGTCTCATATTTTTGCACAATTCGTGACTTCTTCGAAAGTTTATTTTTGGGCGTCGTAATTAATGCGAATTGCATCAAATAACTTCGAAAAGATATTTTGACCCCCCGATACCCTCTTAGGTTTAGGGTTTGCATTCATATAGTGCCTCCAAAATGTGATAAAATTTTAGGTTAAATTAAGAAAATTCTTGACTAAATCACGCAATAGCCTTGCTAGGTTGAGAGGGTGCCTTGGATTTTATCCTTGCCTTCCCTCTTTTCAAATGTGACTCCCGAATCTTTTTCTTTGATTTACGTAGACTTGGAGTCGTTTAAAAAGGGTTTTCCACTTTTTCTTTAAAAAATTCATTTTAGGTGACTTGGTACATCAACTCAATATCAAGTGGCGACTCCGATTTTTATTCAAAAACCCTTTTTAAACTATAATTTGGGCAAAAAAAAAATCGTCGCACTTTTTAACCCCATTTAGGCCCATTTTATTTTCCTTATTTATTTTCTAACAAATCAAAAAGTTCACATTTTTCAAATCAAAATCAACCAAAAATTCATTTTCTTAAAACTCCTTTATTTTTCTTATTTTCAAAAATGGGGCGCGACAATTAGGCCACACAGTCAAGCAAAATACAATGGCTTTTGAACTAGCACCACCCCATCTAATCCTAACTACACAAGTCAAAATTTTATCACTCCTAGTCTAATTCTCAGCAGGACTATCAGGCGGGAACCTCCTCCTCAGGGTCCTCCTCCGGATCCACCTCGAAAGGTTCCTCCTCGATGCCCTCCTGAACCGGACTCTGCACAACATCCATCACCTCATCAATCAACATAGTGGTGTCAGATAGAATCCCAGAATCCTGATCCCAGACCTCCTCGCCTATCCTAGTGAGTCGAGTCCTAACCCTCTAAAGTTCATCATGAGCGGCCTTAGCCCTAGTCAACTCGTCAAGTACCATCCCCTCTAGCTCCATAATCCTAGCACCCTGAGCATCAATCATGGCGCTCAACTCCTCCACCTCCTGAAGTAAAGCTCTATTAGTATTCACCAACTGACGACGCTCATCGTCAATGGAAAGTACCAGGTCATTAGGGTACGCGTACGTCGCCTTACAGGGACAATAGGGAAACCTAGAAGAAGGCGAGAATCGAACACAAGCTCCTTCACCAAGTGCTCGATAGTAGATAGGCCTAAGGGGCTCCACGTGGCCATTAGCATGACCATTACCATTAACAGCATGTCCTCCATTACCATTCTCCATCCCTACAAAACAACTACAATTTTCGAGTTAGAAACTTAAAGTCACTAACTCGCTCAAACATTACTTAAGGTATAACTAAGTTATCTCATTCCTATTCTCGAGGGTAAAGTCTCTAATATATCTCCCAAATAGATCTCTGTAAACCAAGTGTTCTGATACCAACTGTGACGCCCCCACTTCTCTCTAAGGCTAACCAAAGAGTATCGGCGGGACGCCTGCCCAACTCTCGCCAGGACTCACCATGAGACGAATTCAACTTATGGATAATCAATCGATACTAAAAGTCAAAAATATAAAGAAAGGGTCGCTTTTTAAAAATATACAAGTCTTACATCACAAGTTAACAAAAGTACATCAGCATTCCCCAAAATATACAATCTCCAAAAGTTGTCTAAACAATTACATTCAAAACACTAATCAAAAGTCCTTCAAGTTGGCTTCTCCATAATTCTTTCCATTTCAGCTCCTGTTAAGGAAAACAAAACTAATAAGGTGAGCGAATGTTCGTGAGACCAAGAAACACACATGCAAACACGTAGTCGAATTAGCAACAACATGTATACAGGAAGTAAAGCTATAAAGTTTGAGTAATTAACATTCCAAGTAGGAAAAGTAAGTAGAAACAATTCAAAGATACTGTAGCTCTCAGGAACTAATTTTCAATCAGCCGAGTCAAGGTCTTGATCAATTCCATATTGACACTCCGTCAACCACATAAGTATCAAATCCGTAGAAACACCACTTTCCTCAAATCTCGTCACCGTTACACCTTTTACCGGGCCCCTCATCAAGGTTTTGATATTACTAGAGTATATCGTGGCAATAATACACGAGTATATCAAGTTAGATCTCTCCAATAGATTAAGTTTCGTGTTTGCTCATGGTTTACTAAGCTTCTCGACTAAACCCATGCTGGCTCGATTCTCAAAATTAGTCAACGAGTTTGGGCGTCCCCCAAATACGAATATAAGTCGATGAGACAACCCTCCAATCGACGATCACAAATATGATTCACAACCACATCATTTCACACGAGTCGAATATCAATTCACATAGCGAAATTCGATCATAATTTCATTTAAAAGAGAACGAGTGCGATAAAGTACACACTCGTTTCGACAATTTGAATTCACATAATGAACAAGAAGCAATTCACGTATTCCACAACAAATCATGCACTTGACACTCACCAAGTCAAAAAATGAGTAAGTGATCAAACAAGCTTTTAAGCATCCTCTGAGATTCTCTTGAAGATCCCTTGAGCACCTGAAGAAATAACGATTTTCTATCACTCACAACCATGCATCAACCAAGAAAGAATATACACTTGTTTAGATTAAGTCATGTCTTAAAAGAGAACCTTAACCTCACGAAAATTGGGGTTCAAAAGTGAGGGGTTAAAATCCCAAGAGAGACTTGTCTCTTCCATGAAATCGAGTTTAAAACGGTCTATTGATATCAAAAGAAAGTAACAAGTTCTTAAAACTCATTTCCTAAGACATCGAGAAATTTCAGCTTTGCACGATAATTTTTGGAAAATCAAATCTTGAGTTTGGCATGTCCAAAAATGAAAAATTTTATACCGTCAAAAACTAGGTTCGAAGTACTAAAAGTTCGTAGAAGACACTTTTCCAAGATTCTAAATGGAAAAGCACTCATTTTTCAGTTCAAAGTTTCCAGTTCCAAGAAGACAGATTTGAATCAGTCTTGGTTTTCCAGCAATCTTTGGAAATTCGGCATAATTCACAGAAAGTGAATCAGCCCTTGAAATTTGTAACACAATGAGAGTTCCAAACAAGGTTTCAAACATGACAAACGGAACTAAATTTGGAGTTTTGAGCATCAAGAGATAAAAGTTCAAAGTCGGCAAAAACTTGCAAACTGATCGGTAAATTTCCAGATTTTGAAGAGCAATTTTTGGGCATCATTTGGATATCGAAATGATATTGAATTACACCAAATTTGGTACACTTAAACTTCCATATGTGGACTACCTCTCTATAAAATTATAGGCAAAAACCACAATGGGAAAGTGGTTAACAAAATGACCAAAGTTCATGAAATTTTCAAAGCAAGTCTACCAACCACTCTTTCTTTCTTTCCAAAGGTTTTGTCCAATGAAATCAACCTCAATTCACTCTGTTTTTGAAACCAAGGTTCTTAGAAACATTTAATAAGAAATTGACATCAAATTTTCGAAACAAAACATCCCAAAATAAACCTGACCATTCGGCTAGCAAGAACGGAAAAACTTTCCAGTTTCCAGCTTTGTTGCACTTTCGAAATCTGACCACATCTCACTCAATACAAGTTCAAATTAAGAATGGTTTATGGCGTTGTATACTAGGTTCAAAATGCTACATTTCATCAGAAAGAGTCATTTCCAAAATCAGTTCACAAGTGAGAGAAAATCAAGCCACAAGATGCAGCTTCTCCATTCCTCTCAGACAGACAGTCACAACAGGACAGTCAAATTTGCTGAATCACTACGGTTCACTCATTTCGAACTAGTAGGTGATTTTTATACCGTTGGAAAGTTATGAATGTCTAGTTTTGAATGCCACTAACAGCACTCAATTTTGACTTTTGTACAGAGAGTTACGTTCAAACAAAGAAGCACTGTCCGAGATCTCTGCTATACGTTTTCCAGATTTGATTCTTGCCAAAACTCAAGTTTTATGCAACCAAATGAAACGATTTTTGGAAGGCACTTTGTACACACAATATACAACATATATCCATCAATTTCATAGTCAAATAACCAACAAAAGTTGGAAATGCAAGCAAGATAACAGCAGGATAGTTTCGGCCAGCACTAATCTCACACATTTCCTCAACTTTCTCACCATTTTCTAACCGTAATCCTCTTATATAACACATAAGCACAACAATCAAGCATTTTAATCCTCAAGTCAGCTACCAATAATCCACTTCAAGACTGCTAGCCTAGAGATAAAATAGAGAAATGAAATACCTCAAGTCCTCTAACTTATTTCGTGCTTAGGGTTTCAAACCCATGCAAAACTAACCATGATTCTTGAAGAAAATGGAAAGACTAGAAGAGTTAAAGGTTTACCTCTAACCCTAGATTGAAAAATCAGATTTTTTTTCACCATAAATCCTCCAAGAAACTCCAAAGATGTTGTCTTTCTCCAAGCTAGAACTAATCTCCAAAGGTTTTGTGAGTTGAGTGAAGATTTTCAAGTGAAATGGAACAAGATTGGAGCAAGATGAAGAGAGCTTTCTTCCTTCCTTTTCCTTTTCTGTTTCGGCCGACCAAAGAGAGGAGAGAGAGAGTGTTTGTTTGTGTGAAGCTTATCTTGGAAGATTGGAGAGAAAAAGGAACAAAAAGCTAGCCAAAGTCAACTTTGAATAGTGTTTCGTTCCACCACTTTTCTCTCTTGTTTGTTGCACTAGTACACTAATCCTCCAATGTAATTCCTTGAATACTGTAATTATTCACTCTTAGTAGTCTAGTATAAATTTCTCAAATCTCCACTTAGCTGTTCTGACGCGAAATACGCTAATTTCCGATTCGCGCGTGATAAAACGAAATTTAAAAGCAATTCATGCAATGATAATATAATTAACTACTCTAGGGTAAATAATTATAAAAATTACTATTTTAACAATAAAAACATGAGTCCTCACAACAAGAGCCTTAAGTACTTGTTTTCCCAAAAAGAACTGAATTTGAGATAACGTAGATGGATGGAATTTTTAGGGGATTATGATTGTACGATCAATTATCACCTAGGGAAGGCTAATGTGGTAGCAGATGCTTTAAGTCGTCAAGTGCAAGTGGCAAGATTAATGATCAAAGAATTGTATTGTTGGAAGAGATTAGTGTTTGGAATCCTCGTCTCGAACAGAGAAAAGTGATTCTTGGGAACATTGTAGTAAAATCCGCTCTGTTTGAACGTATCAAGAAGCTCAGAAGAAGGACACTGAAGTACAAAAGTGGTTGGAGAAAGTTAATAAGGGAGAAAAGTTGGATTTTAATCTAGAAACAAACGGTGTACTAAGATTTCGAAATCACATAGTGGTGCCAAAGGACGAAGAGCTAAAAAGGGAAATCTTAGAAGAAGTGCACCGTTCTAAGTACACGGTACATCTTGAAGGGAATAAAATGTACCAAAACTTGAAGAGTTTGTATTGGTGGGAGAACATGAAGAACGAAATTGGTCAATTCATCCAGACTTGTTTGATTTGCCAGCAGGTTAAAACTGAGCATCAGAAACCGTTTGGCCTATTGCAACCTTTAGAGATACCTGAGTTAAAATGGGAGAATATCACTATGGATTTTGTATCTGGATTACCAAGGACGCAGAGAGGTCATGACGCTGTTTGAGTGATAGTAGATAGATTGACCAAGTTTGCTCATTTTCTGCCGATTGGTATGAAATACTCATTGGAGAAATTAGCAAAGCTATACTTGGATGAGATTATAAGGTTACACGGGATACCAGTAAGTATTGTATCTGACCGAAACCCTCGATTTATTTCTCGGTTCTGGCAGAAGATGCAAGAAATGCTAGGAGCCAAGTTGAGTTTTAGCACTACTTACCACCCCCAAACTGATGGACAGTCGGAAAGGACAATTCAGACCCTTAAAGACATGTTGAGAACTTGTATTTTTGGATTTTGGAGAAAATTGGAGTAAGTACTTGACATTAGTGGAGTTTGCTTATAATAATAGTTTCTATTCATCCATTCAAATGGCTCCATATGAAGCACTTTATGGTCGGAAGTGTAGATCTCCGATTTGTTGGCATGAAGTAGGTGAAAGGAAGATTTTAGACCCAACTACAGTACCATGGTTTGAAGAGGCGCGAGAAAAAGTGAAGTTAATAAGTCAAAGGATTCAGACAGCTTAGAACCGTCAAAAGAGTTATGCAGACAATCGAAGAAAGGATTTGGAGTTTTCGATTGGAGATCAAGTTTTCCTTAAGATCACACCTCTAAAAGCGAGTCTGTCGCACCCCATTTTTTAAAAAAAATAAAAGTAAAGGGTTTTGTAAAATGATTTCGATTTAATTTTAATTGAAAATGATTTTAATTTTAAAGAAAATAAATAAGAAAATGAAAAGGGCCTAAATAGAGTTTGACAGTGCGACGATTTGGGCCCAGATTTTGATAGTTTAAAAAGGGTTTTTAAATGAAAAAATCAAAGTCGCCACTTGGTATTGAATTGAAGTATACCAAGTCACCTAAAATGAATTTTTTAAAGAAAAAGTGGAAAACCCTTTTTAAACGACTCCAAGTCTACGTAAATCAAAGAAAAAAAGGTTCGGGAGACACATTTGAAGAAAGGGAAGACAAGGGCAAAAATCCGAAGCACCCTTTCGATCTAACCAAGGCTAGTTGCGTGATTTAGTCAAAGATTTTCTTATTTTTAATCTAAAAATTTATCACATTTGGATGTACTACATGAATGCAAACCCTAGACCTAAGAGGGTATCGGAGGGTCAAAATATTCCTTCAAAACTCAATAGGTGCCAATCACATTAATTGTGATGCCCAACAAAGATTCTTTGAAGAGGTCACGAATAATGCACAAATATGAGACTCTAAGAAAGAAAAATAATCATGATTATACAAATATACATGTTCTAAAGAAATGCATCATGTCGGGTACGGGGGACTAATGTTCGTGACTCAATTTTCCCTTTAATAGAGGGAATACTAGCGCGCTAAGGCTAAAATGCCAAACTCGTCCATATCCCATATCCAGGGGGTTGTTTTCCTAATCTAATCAAGCAAATGTACTAATCTATCTCTAATTTTCCCTATATGAAATGCAAATCTAATGTTATGTCTCATGCATTAGGGCTATATATATGAGAAAATTGGAACAAGGGATATATGTTTAAGGGGAAAAATATGGGATAAGGAATATGTATAAGAGGAGAATTATGGGAGAAGGGTTATATGTATAAGGGGAACATGCAATAAGGGATAAAAGGAAAGTGTCATACAAAAATGATAAAAACCTTAAAAATAGAAAAATATGCATGAGATGAAATGATTTTATCATTCAATCATGATCTAATACGCGAAGAGCTCCTAAGGGTCTAGTATTAGACTAACCCATGTCTATGAATTCTCACTAGCGTTGGACTAGTGAGAAATGTCGAAACAAAAGGCCACAACTAGCGTTGGACTAGTGTGGAGTCGAGAAAGGGGCCACAACTAGCGTTGGACTAGTGTGGCGACGTCACACATTTATTATAATCAAATAAATCATGTAAAACATTATAAAAAGCATGTAAACACATAAGTCCACATAAAACACATAACACATAAGCATGATATCTAGATGCAAGACCCTAGGAAAGCGAGTAACACGTAACACATAAGCCTGCAAGGCACACAAGGCAAATAAAACAAATAAAACCCTAACTGTTATACTTGGGGCCCTAACTACAATCTAAGGGGGAAATGAAATGAAATAAACCTAACTGTTACACATTCTATCTATATACTGGTCGTGAACCCCCTAACTATTACAACTTGGCATTTAAATGCCTTTGAAATAATTACAAATTGAACTAAAATAAATATACAAAAATTAAAACAAATAAAGCGAATAAATAAATAAAAAAAATGAAAACATTCAAAAGGCATGCAATTAATCACATAAAGTCACATAAGTGCACATATGGTCAAATAAAGTAAAAACAAGGGATAGAGTGTACCTCTCTTGAATTGATGCCCTAATGAAGCGAATTTACTTATTTACCCTCCAAAATAATAAAAAGGTCAGGGCATCATTTTAATTAACAAATAATCACATGAAATGGGGAATGAATATAAAATTGAATCAATCGAGGCACTTGAATGAAAGTAAACAAACCATGTCTACGAAATTAAAACAAGTAAGAACTTGATTGCAAAAATTAAAGAAATTTAAGGGGTCAATTTATTATTATGAAAATACTAGGGGTCTAAAAAGGAAGAAAATTAAGATGGATGACTTAAGATAAACCATGTCAAAATCAGATGCTAAACTTCACAAAATGATGAATGGGAACTAATTTATTAGGATCAATGACAAAATTAGCTAAAATATTAATCAAATGGAATCAAAATTATCAATTCTTCAAAATTATTAAACTTTCCCTATTTCATCCTAAAATTCATGAAAAATCTGCCCAAAATCAAATCAAGCATGCCAAAGGAAAAACAACATGTTAAGGGGACAGAATTGATTAAGTTATCCAATTAGTTGGGCCATAGTAGCATTAGATAGAAGCTAAGGGGTCAAAGCAAAAATTTTGAAAATGTTTTCATGCATGCATACGAGGAGAAACTCTTCTGCAACTAAAGTTTTCATGTTTCTGCAACAAAAGGTTTCGGCAACCCCCTGAAGCTTTCTGCAATTCTAAGCCTTCAAAAGCAGTCTTCATACAAGACATTCAAACAAAAGCCAACGAAAACCATCATCCAACACCGCTTAACAATTAAACACTTTAATTAACACAACCCAATCATGAACACCAAACCATTAAAGGTCAAATGAAGAACCAAATGGAAGACATAGGCAGCGACAGGAAAGCAAAAACTAGCCTTCTGAGTTTCTTAAATGGAACTTCATCATTCAACTAAGAGGTCTATGCGAAGTAACCCAACCGAAATCTACTGAATCATCAATCAAACCTCAAATACTATAGCTTCATCCCTTTCTTGTTACCATTACCCAAATGCATTTACCTCTTTCTAGCAGATGCAACCAGATATAAAAATGCAGCAACGATGCTAAGGAAGGAACTTGCAGCGAACATGCACATGGTATACCAACCAAATGACAAATGAACCACGAACTTACTTCAAGCAAACCGAAATCATCAGCAACAGACAAAATGCAAGTCCGAATACATTTATCCCAGAGATGTTTTAGCACAAGTCTTAAAATTTATTTATGCAAAGCATATTTATGCAATCTATTCATGCAAAGCATCGAAGGTGTCTTCTTTCGCACTGATTTCTGCAATTTTTTCTGGTTTTTTACCTCAAGTTTTCTTCATTAATATGACAATCATCGAGACTTTGATCTCAAATGAAAAATTCAATCGTTCAGCAAATTCTTCACAACAATTCTTCTACAACTCTCCCAGATTGGTTCCATCCAAGTATAAACCGAAAGGAAATGAAATCCAAGCCAAAATATTGCAGCTGATGCTTTTTATTTCAAAACTAATGCCCAATATACACAAGACAAGAAAAAGGAAACAATGGCAAGAGAATCATCAGAGAACAAACGTGTTAAAGCTGTGGAACAAACTCAACAAACCAGCAGCAAAAAGGTTTGACAGTTCATGCATCCTCTTAGTAAACCCTCTTTTTCTTTCGCTGGTTTCCTGAGCTACAATTTCTGAGTTTTTAAATGCAGTCTTTTCCATCTAAACATTGCTAACGACTCATCCAACAACAGCTTGGGCCCAAAGTAACAAAGTCACCAAGCATTTTGTGACAGTAAAAAACTGAAAATCTCATAAGAAAAAAGGCATGCGAAATCTGAAAATTTATACAACTTTATACCGCAACCTTGCGGTTTATCCAACTAAAAATCCACACAAAAAACCATCACACTCATTAGCCAAAACCCATAAAAACTTCATCCTAACGTTGTTAACGACACACAAATGCATTCACCTTTAAAAATATGCAGCGGAGATACAAGAGGATGAAACTTGGTTTGTACATGCATATGCTGTATTAACTGGACAACAAACCCCAGATTTTAATCAAATTAAAAGCTTCAGCAAAAAAACCAGAACAAAACTCCAACATCTGAGCAAACCAAGACAGATTCAAAAAGGAAATGGAACAGGTCACTTTTCTTCACAACCTATCCAGCATTTCAATTGGACAAGCCATGTAAATGTCCTTTCTTTTCAAAGCTAGGATCTTGCTAGTAAACTACAGCCTAGGATCGAAATATAATCAATCGCCCAAACAAATTTCAGACCCTAACATGCCCATCATACACAATAACAACGAAAAGGTGACATCTTCGAGCTACAACCATAAACCAACATCGCAACTCTTAACCACATTCACCGACTCACGATTCAGTATAGTTTTATAATTTATTGATAAAAATTATCTATAGAAAAAGGAAAGGAATCTTACAGTGCTATTTTCTGATGGATTTTTAAAAAAAGAAGACTTGAGTAGCAGCTCCTCTCCTTCTTTTTGGTTTGACCAAAAACCTCCAAGCTTTTGCCCAATCGTGACTCCCTCTTACTTAGCTTGTTGGGTTGCTCTTTTCTTCCTCAAACTCACCCGTAACCTCAGTTTCGCTTTCACTTTCTCCGTTTTTCTTTAATCACGTTCCCTTTTTCTCTTTATCTTTCCCTAACTCCAGCCGCCACCCTCTTTTTCTTTACTTGGTTTCTATCTTCCTCAACCCGTAGGTCTCTTTCCCGTAGCTTTCTTGCTGGCTTTTTTTCTTTTCTTCCAACCCTCTTCACTGCCAAACCTTTTTACTCTCTGCTATCTAGCCGCCACCCTCTTCCCACTCTCTTTCCCTTCGTTTTCTCTTTTCCAACTCACGGCCTCCCTTGCCTAGTTTCTTACAAGCTCTCTTTCTTTCTTTTTTATGCCCTCTTTTTGGCTGCGTTTCTTTTTGGATCCCTTTCATAGGAACCGGCAACTCCAAAACCCTCACCCCAAAGGTGAGGATGAAGGGTGGGTTTCTATAGAAAACTGGAGGCATCCGATGGCATTCTTCTAGAAAGATCTTGATATAAATTTGGGGCATGAGATGGTAAATGGTTGGAAAAAAAGAAAACAACAAAAAGAAGTGAAATGGGTTCACCTTGCCAGCTGCAAAATTCTGGTTCGTGGCTCGTACAAAGGAGATGATGAATAGTTTCCCTTTTTTTATAATCAATAATAACGAAATAATTTTATCAACCAAAGTGAAAATAAAATAAAATGCTAAAAAAATTCTTGATTTTGATTGATGATTTTTCTTTTTTATTTTATTATATATTTTACTAATTTTCACCTAATTTAGGTAAACAAACAACTAATTTTTATAAAATTGAATCTAAAAGAATTAAAACATATTTTTGTGAACAATGTTCTTTTTCGATAAATTTTAATACTAAAAATGTCTTAAAACAAAAATTAAGAGACCAATGAGCAAAAATGAATAATAATTATCATTTAATCAATAATGAATAAAGTTAAATTAAAAATTTGGTATCTAAAATGCTAAAAAATGTCTAAAAACAAAAATCATGAGATTAATAAATAAAAATAGATAATAATTATCAATAAAAATAAAAATAAATTAAAAAATTATTAAAATTTTGGTGTCTATAACTTGCCCCTCTTTGCCTAAGTTTGGAAGAAACTCGAGACAAAAACGTAGACATCAAATACTTATCTATAGTTATTCTGTCGTGAACTAAAAACATATAAGCATAGAAAGGTTAGTGGGATGAAAACCTGAACCTGCCGTGGTTGGTGGGATAAAACCTAGTCCCAATGTGATATGAAATGGTCAGCGCAAGATAAAATCTGGTCCTGTCGAGATTGGTGGGATAAAACCCAGTCCCAATGCGATATGAAATGGTCAGCGGGATAAAACCTGGTCCTGCCGAGGTTAGCGGGATAACTCTGGTCCCAACGTGATATAAAATGGTTAGCGGGATAAAATCCAGTCCTGCCGAAGTTGGCGGGATAAAATCCGGTTCCAACGTGATATAAAATTGTCAGCAGGATAAAATCCGGTCCTGCCAAGGTTGGCAGGATAAAACCCAGTTCCAACGTGATATAAAATGGTCAGCGGGATAAAATCCGATCCCAACGTGATATAAAATGGTTAGCGTGATAAAACCGGTCCTGTCGAGAAATTGAACATTGGTGGAAATTACATTGCTAAGAAAGGGGTAGAAGGGTACGCGGTGGTTGCTGAGACTCACCAAAAGAAAATTAAATTGCCAATAAGAGAAATTAAATTTGATTTTTGATTTTTAATTTTTTTTATCAGGAGAATATTTTCAAAACAATTTGCCCCAATTTTGACCAATTATTGTGCCACCGATCCTTCGATTTACATTATGGTTTCATTGCTCCTCCTTTAGACTTTGATGTACACCTCTTCCTTGGTCCGAACCCTTCACTTCTTGGGCGACATTCCATGATTATAAAAAATTTGCCCCTGTTTTGTTGTTTTTTTTTTTGTATTCGAACCTGTAAAAAATAGAAATAATCGTAATGATAGATAATGCCACCACCATCTTATCAATCTTGCTTTCAAGAAATGTGTAAACATGAGTATTTAGGCATACTTCCCTGATGTAGTGAGAACTTAATCTTTTGAGCACTGTGTCAAACTTCCTCAACTTCCAATAATAACAAGACACTTAGTATTCGGGCAATTTTAATAAATCACAGGAGTTCCCCTTTGATAAATTCTCGATATGGCGAAACTCAACTTTGTTTTGTGAACTATTTCAAATCTTCTTAACTTCCAATGCTCATCAAATATGACATTTGGTACCCAGACAACTTCAATAAATCACAGGGATTGCCATTTGATGAATCCAATGAGATAAATGAGACCATAAAACTCTTGAAAGAATATTTTATTTATACAAAATGATGAAAATCCTAGTAATCATGAAAGCAACGATCTACTTTTATTGACAAAAAATTGATTTTAGAGAAATGAACATGTGCACTCAAAAGTTTATGTTTGATAAACCAAAACACTTTGACTCGCGAATAAAATTCCACGTTTGACCCTTTGGATATCACTCTTCCAGCGTTCAATGATTGCAGAAAAATCACGATGTGAGGAGGGATTCCAAACGAACTGAATCACCAGCCTTTCAAATCCAAGCTCACTTTTCCTCATGAAACCCTACCTTAGCGCCCTTTCGGGTTTTCACTAAGACTACCCTCCACCTTTTATTTTCTTTTCCTCATTTTTCCTTTTTCCTTTTCCCTTTTCTTTTCTTTTATTCTTTTCTTTTTTCTTCTAAGGTGCCTTTTCGGATTTTCTCCTGATAAACAGATCCCGCCGATAGCCTTTATCAATTCAGAAATGTGTTTTAAGAAATGATAGCATCAGTACGACAATCCTTCCCTTGTAAACTTAGTGAAGGTGTATTGACATCATTTGCCATGTGATTAGAAAATTTCCTAAAAGAGGTGATGCAAAGAACGGAAATAAGGACTTTTAGTTTTTTGTAATGTGGTCAGGTGAGGTGCTGAAAGAAAGTTAAGGCTTGAAGGCAAATTTCAAAAGTGATTTAAATGATCTGAAATCGCATTGTCATGCCAACCCTATATTAGGGTTAAATCAAACTTGCACCAGTTTATTTTCAACCGAGAGTCCCTTTTTCCTTTAATTTCCTTGTTCCTCTTTCTTTTTCATTCCATTCATCTTTTGAAATTTTTCAAAATTTGCCCCAGTTTATTTTTAACTGAGGTTCCCTTTTGTTCATTTCCTTTCCTTTTAGCTTTCCTTCAAAGGTTGAATTTGCCCTAGTGTGGGGTTTGTGATTGTGAGGACTCACAAATTTTCTTATTTTAAACTCCTAATTCTAGCTTATTTAATTATTTATTTGGCCAATTACCCCGAATGTTATTTTCTAACCTTTTTAGACCTAATTACATGGGTCTATAGCTTAGTTATATTTTTAAAGTGACTTGTTTCAAAATTTAATTTTCAAAAGCTCGTTAAGTGTGAGTAGTGTATGCGAGTTTGGAAATAATAATCAATTCGATGATACAATAAGTTTAGAATATTGGAGACTTGTACATTAGTCCTAAAAGGGTTATTTTTAAGTTTAAATACTCAAGTGATAGTTAGTTTGTGACGACCCCACCTTACCCAGAGGCGTACCAAAGGGCTTAGCGGATCGCCTGCCTAGCTCGCGCCAGGACTCGATACTCTAAAACGAGAAATAGAGTTCACGCCAAAAGAAAATTCTATTTACACTATTACATCTTCAAAAGTTGCATAGACTACTACATCAAGCCATACAAACCATTAGTACCAAAAAGTAAACCCTGGAAAAATTGCTAACTATAACCACCACAACAAATATGTACATCTTACTGGTCAACTTATAACACGTACTAGGGCAAAACTCATTATTCTATAAACCAAAAGTCTATACACTTTCCCGAGCTTTCCCCGCATTGACCCCTGCTAAGGAAAACAAATGGAATGAGGTAAGCTATATGCTTAGTGAATAATCGGGGGTAAAAATGTAAAATCACATCCAAATAAACATGTAACTCAGGATATTTCACATCAATAACAGAAATGTAACATCGCAATGGTAGGATACGAGTGGCTTCAAAGCCAGTTCAATTCCCCGAGCTTGAACGCCTGTTGACACTCCGTCAACCAAAATACTCATAGTCCGTAGACTCCACTTAACTTTCCCCGTTCACCTTATCAACCCCCGCTGGCCAGTCAACAGCACACAGCAGCTCGAGCAAAACAAAATCACTTAGCTTTAGCAAAGCTTTAACAAAGAACGAAATCCCAAGGTTAGCATGGAACTAACTTCGACCAAGTCCTGACTGGCTCGAATAGTTCATCTACCCTTGGAACCGGGTTGGAACCAAACCCTGAGATATCCAATCTCTCATTAGATGATATCTCTCAATAAAGTACGCAACAAATTACTCACCCCAACAGCACACAGCACAAGGGGTTCAACTCAAGTCATGTTCACCCCAACAGCACACAGCAAAAGGGTGATTCTCAATACAAAGCATGTATTCTCACATATTAAATCAACAACAAGGTTGGGTTTAGGTCGAGTGAGATAAAGTATACCCTCGCCTAAGTACCCATGTAACATATACAAGGCACTTTGACAGTTTATCACATAAAACAACCCAATTACTTACTCAAACTAGATAGCACGCAAATCAAGGCACTTTATACGGGTCCACCGACTCCGTCCGGTTCGTCACTGCCTGTGACAGAAGATTATACGTAACCATCAGTCAAACAACCATCACAAATGGAAATACGGTCTAAAACGGCCAAAATGGCAAAAACGGCCAAGAAATGCATGTGCGCGTGCGCGGAAATGAAAATGGTATGAAAATGGGTTGCACGGTTTCGACCATAACCCGAGCTGTGGTTATCGGATCAAAGTGTACTAGGTAGTGTCTCGAAGCTAAGACAAAGGGTTACAACTTTTATGAAGATAACTCAACCCAGTTTTCAGTGGATCTAGGTTAAATTTGCAGATTACCGAACCAGAACTCCAAAGGCTGGTTTGTACCTTGAGTGAAAATTTGGGCGGCATGCCCCTTGTGTTTACTTATTTTCCAGCCATTTATGGCTTCATTATTTTCCTCAAATCAACTCCAATGTCACACATAAGCAAGGGTACCACAATAGCCCTTCAAATGGGCTCAAAATAATCCAATTACAACACAAATCTTAACAAGGCAATCGGAAATCAAATTTAAAGGCAAATAGCTAAATGGCAGATTTGACGTCTCTTGGCGTTTCGGTCACAACTAAAGCTAAACCTATCGGTTTGGGGTAAAATGTATACCGTTTCGAAGCTAAGCCAAAGGGTTACAACTTTGATGAAGGCCACTTAACCTAATTCACAGTTTATCTAGGTCAAATTTGCAAATCACAGATCAAAAAATTCATGATCAGTCTGGTTGTCAGCACTGACTTTAACCGGTAATAACTCAAGATACACAATTCCGTTTGAGGTGTTTTCAGAGGCATTGGAAAGATAAAATATAGGGCTACATGTTTTGTGTTTTGTCCAAAAGCTGATTGGATACGAATCAGGGTGAAAAAACGAAGCCAAACTGGTGAATTCACAAAACTGTTTACGAATTGAAGCTTGTGGCAGTCAGGGTATTTCGGTCATTTCACACCCTACCGTGCTCCGATGAAACTAAAATTTTACAGGCAGCTAAATAACATCATTTCCTACAACGTTCCTGTTTTGAGATAAGCCTAATTCGGCCTTCATCATGGCTGAATAGAATTGGGCAGAACAGGGCAACATAAGAACCCTAATCTGGAATTTTATGAATTCGTGGTGTAAACTTCACTTTTCTAGCTTGAATCACTACTACAACCTCCTACACAAGATTATAGACACCATATACCATCTAAACAACAAGATTTATGATTGAAAAATTCCAAAACCCTAACTCAAATAAACCACCATAAGCCTCAAAACCATGGAAATAACTATCATAAGCCACAAGTATAGGTTGTTATACAAACTTAAGCAAGAGTAAGGAAGAAATAAAGGAAGACAGCCATAATACCTTCCAAAACACCTTGTAAGTGAGAAAACAAACCACTTTCTCCCCAAATTTTCAGTACCCCAAGTCTTCCAATCACCAAGAGGTAAGTTTAATCGATTTAGTTTTATTGATTTCACTCAAACAAGCTTGATTCAAGGGTTGAAGTTGCAAGCTTTCTTCCTCTCTTTTCTCCCCTAAACTCACGACCAAAACTAGCAAGAAATGAAGAAAAATCAGCCAAGAAGAAAGATAAGAAGGAAGGAAAATCATTTGGTCAAAGTTCCATGGATTGCCAACAAGTGTCAACTCAAGATGGCTTCTTATTTTTTTTCTTTTCTCCCTTTTCTTTAGTCCAAAATTTCGGCTGCTTTAGGAGATATTTTAGGGCTGATTTTGCTCAATTAATAACAAGGAGATTAAGGTAATAAAGTAGTGTTCAAGTGGTGCACTCAATCGGTAACGAACGGTACACATCGGTTCAACCCGTTTCTCCTTATTTCGCACGTACTAGGGTTTTAACTTATAATTCACTCACTTATTATCATCACTTCTAATCACACTTTTTCTTATATAAACCTCACTCTTAACCACCAAATTTAGTACACACACTCTAACAAGTGGTCACACGGCCAAAATACGCAAAAACCCTAATTTACCCGAACTAGGAACCTAAAAGAAAAACCCTTGATTCTATGGTTGATTGTAGCTACTGAGGGAGTGAATGAGTAGTAAAGCTATTCTAAAGGAATAAATTCCAAATAAAAAGGAATTTTAAGAAAAATAAAAGGGATTTTACGACTCCATAGATTAAAATTAGGGTTTCGATTAAAATGTGAGAGATTTAACAAAAACCGGTTAGTCACAAGTAAAACTAGGATTTTGAGTACAAGTAGGGTTTCTAGGCTTTAAAATAAAACAATGTCTTAAAACAAAAATAAAATAAAGAAACCGTAATATCCTCGTTGAGACTAAATAAAAATATTATCCTAAAAGTTGAGGTATCACATAGTTATGCTATCGTTATAAGAATTTCTTAGAGATTTTGCGTTATCGCGCACAAATTAGAAGTTCGCATTTTCACGCGCGCGACTAATTGGAGGATTTTAGAAATTATTTCTAGACTATCGAGAATGAATCATATTACTATGAATATAAGTGCATTAGAGGTTTAGTGCACAAGTGAAACAAACACGAGAGGAATCGAGCACGAAACGCGGGCGTATGCGCGCAGGGAAAGAGTTGACTTTTGGGGCATTCTTAGCCACTCATTTTAGCTTCTTAAGGAAGCTTCATTACAACACAAAACTATCTCTCTTAAGCTCAAGAACAGCCGGCCAAAGGAGAAGAAAAACAACTCCAAAGTTCATCAAATTTCCTCTTCATTTCACCTCCAAATCTTCACCATTTCACCTCAAAATTTAACCGCACTTAGCTAATCACTTGGAGATCACATCAAGCTAGGAAAAGAGCTTGCTTTCCACGGTTTTGCTGAGCTTTAAGAGGCCAAAAATTTCTGCTTGAGTCACCAATAAAGGTAAGCAACGATCAACCTTGAAAATCTTGGTTTATGGAAGTAGTCTTGCACTTATGAGTTCATATAATCATGTGGGTAGCTTTGTTTATGTTGGAAATTGTTGTGTGGGCTCTATGAACTCCCACTTTGGCTTGATGGACTGATTTGATGAGTTTTTATGTTATTAATGTTGGTTTAGTGCTTAAAATTAGTAGAAATAAGTGAGTTTATGAAGGATAGCTCAAAGGAGGTGAAGGGGAGAATTTTTCCGTTTCTGCCCCTGTGATGTCCGTGACCCTTAGAGCAAATTTTTGTGGTTATAATGATTTGGTTATGATGTATATATGTTGTGTGAGATGTGTAGAAAGTTTCATCAAAAAATTCCATGATTTGGTTGTCCAAACGATGAGTTTTTGAAGATCAGCAAAACTGGAAAAATTTCCCGTCACTGCTCTGGCAGTGTTTTTGTTTTGGCTATAACTTTTTTCTCCGATGTCAAAATTGAGTTATTTTGTGGCACTGGAAACTAGACATTCCCATATTTTCAACGGTATAAATGTACATTCTGATTCCACCTAAGTGGTCCATACCAATCTTGTAAAGTTGACTGTCCTGTTTCTCGTCTGCACTGAAAGCCCTGTTTTGAGCAGCGAATTGATGCTCAAATATGAGTTAGTTGTGGAGAGATTTTGAAACTTATTTCTTCTAAGAAATTGTATCTTTAAGAATCTGGTTTTTAACGCCACCAACCACGCTCAATTCCAAATTGAATTGAGTGAGTTGTGGCCGAAGTTCGAAACTGACTTAGGGATTAAAAACCCTCTTTTTGGCTAGCAAATGCCTTAATCTTTATTGGGACTTGTTGTTTCGAGTTCCTTGGTGTTAATCACATACTAAATGCATCTTGGATGTTTCTTAGACTTTGTCTTAAAAAATGAACCATGATTGAGAAAATTTCAATGGCCAAATGTTTGAGAAAGGGAAAAAACAAGGTGCAAGGCAGATTGCCTTGGAAATTTTAGAAACTTTAATGGCTTTGTTAACTAGCTTTCCGAATGAATTTTTCTATAAAATTTGACATAGGAATAGCCCTTATAAGGTAGGATAATACTGCCAAATTTGGTGCCATTCCGAGTCCGTTTCCATACCCAACTAGAGTCCCTAAATTTTAAGCTTCAAATCTGGAAATTGTCCAGAGAACTTCATTTTGTGCCAACTTTGAGCTGCTATATCTTAGCGCTCAAAACTCCGATTCTTGTTCCGTTGGTTATGTTTTAAACCTTGTTGTAACTCCAATTGAGTACCAAATTTCAGAGGCTAGATTTAATTCTGTGATTTTTTCCGAATTTTCAAAGTTAGCCGAAAACCAACCCAAAACTGTCTTAGTAAGCTTAAGGCAGCAACTTTGACCTGAGTTTTGGATATCTTCCATTTGGAATCATGGAACAATTCCTTCTAGAAACTTTTAGTACTTTGGAAGAAGTTTCCAACAGTATCAAGTTTTCTAATTTTGGACTTGAAATGAGTGAGATACGATTTTTCAAAAATTTCGTATCAAAACTGAAATTTTCGAAACTTAAGGAAATGGAGTTTTTCGAATTCTCCTTTTCCCTTCGATATCACTTGAACAGTTTACACTTCATTTCAAGGGTGAAAACTCGATTTCTCTTGTGCCTTAAAACCTCACCTTGGGTCTTGATTTACGAATAAATAGGGCTCATTTTCATGAGAATTCTCTTAGATTGTACAAGTGTACAATCTTCCTTGATAATTAGGGTTATAAGTGATGGATTATTATTTAATTGCTCAGGCACCTACGAGGACCTTCAAGAGAATCCCACGGTGAACGCTTGAATTTCGAGTGACATTTCTTCTTGTTTACTTGGTGAGTGTCAAGTGCATGTTTACTTGAACTCCTATGAACTTGATACATGCTTACTTGTTATCCATGACTTAAGATTTTGAAAATGGAGCCGAGTGTGTATTTTATCGCACTCGTTCTCATTCGAAATGAATAACTCATGTTTGAAATACTGGAATATATATCAAATGCTTGAATGACATGAATTTGTATGCTATGGCTGCATACGTCGCTGGAGTGAATCTCCTCGATAAACACATCTTACATGGGGGACGCCCAAACTCATAGGCCGACCTTGGGACTCGAGCCGGCAAGGGCTTGGTCGGGAATCTCGGTGAGCCATGAGAATCACATGATAAGCTTGACCTATCGGAGAGGTCTTGCTTGGCATACTCGTGGAGTATCGCCTTATAAATGTCGTGCGGCCCTGGTGCGGTGTACGGTGGACGGACATGAGAAGTAAGTGGAGATCTACGGATTGAAAATACCGACCCGGTTGATGGAGAGTCATCGCGGGAAGGTATACGAACGACCCTACCAAAGCAAGTGGAACTTAACTCGTGAGAGCTACCATATCCTTGAATTGTTTCTGTTCAATTTTCTCGCTCGAATTGTTATTTATTGAAATATTATTGCTCTACTTGTTAAATTGGGATTGCTACTTGGACTATGTAGTGTTCTTGGCCTCACGAGCGTTTTGCTCACCCTGTAGATTTGTTTTCCTTAACAGGAATTGATTGGAGTGAACTCGGAGAAATCCCTTTTAAATGTACTTTTGTATTAGGGTTTCAATGTACCCGGTTAGACTCCTGATTTTTGTAATTTGGGATTTGATGTAACTTTTGGGAATCTAATGTAAGATTTGGACGAGAGATGCATGTTGTACTCGTGGTGTACTATTGAATATTGGTTATGGAAGTGACTTTCTTTATTAGACTTGTATTATTGGTTATTTATAATTAAGTTTGAATCGTATTGCATTTGAGTCCTGGCGAGAGTTAGGCAGACGTCCCGCGGATACCCTTTGGTTCGCCTTAGGGAGAAGTGGGGGCGCTACAGTGATTCTCAGGGGTTGCGAAACGAAATAATTTTTTGAAGGCTCAAAAGGGATAACTAAGGCTAAAATGTCTCAAGGGGAAAGGAAGAGGGCCTGACTTTCATTTCATTCTTCACATTAATCCTGAAAGGAAATTTTCATTTATCAGCTGAAGAATGTTTTACACATATCCAAATTGATCAGCTAAGGGAAACTTGTCCATTCCATTTCTGCAAGAATAAGTGCTCCACCAGACAATATCTCCTCGACGATAAAAGGGCCCTACTAGTTTGTTGCCCATTTGCTCTTAGCCTCCTCTTTGCACTGGCCGAATCTATTTCAACACTTTATCCTCTTTTTTTTGAATAGTCGTGGCTTGCCCTTCTTATTGTAACACTTTTTCTGATTTTCATTCAAATGAATGCTAATTTTATTTCCTTGACATTGACTCTCCAGTACCAATATCAATGATTTCTGCTCTTTCTAAATCCGGTTTGGATTTCTTTTCATATTGTTCAAAATTCTTCATCAAAGACTCAGATTCTTCCTCGTTATCGCTCTCGTTTTGAATTTTCAATTCCAAGACTCGTGAGAGATATCGAGATTACAGTCACCAAATTTCGAAACGATGATATCCAAGGGATTAATGTATTTTATTTTTGGCCATCTGAAAAGAATGAGTAAGTAACACAGTATATATAAAACTATACAGTTTATTAAATTTCAAATGAAGGACAAAACGTCATAATACTCTATTTAACAAAAGATACGCTATTTAACATAAAATTGGTATTGAAAAGGCATTTGAGTCAAAACTATTTACAAAAATGGAAATGCAGAAGATGGACAATACGAATGATTTCTTTCATGGTTCACAACAAAAGGCAATCCCTTAGATTTACCAAAATTCCCTTTGGGAGGGAATGTGATTTGCAGTCCAGTTTTAGATGGCTCCTTCGAGCACAAAAGGCTTCTGGACTCTTTCAATTATTCCATTCTCCCCCACAGCGTATTTGGCAAGCTACTCAAACTCCTCATCAGTAGTAACGGCCCCTACAGCATCTTTGTGCGCAGGGAAAAGGGTTTTTGGTAACACTTGGCCCTTGTTCTTCTCTCCTTCTTAAAATTATGTCCCCGGCCTCAATCATGTCTTGAATTTTATGTTTAAGTACCCAACAATTGGCAGTAGAATGTCCAGGAGCTCTCGAATGATACGCACAAAAAGATTGGGGATCATAACCAGGGGGAACTCCTTTAGTATAGACTTTAGGAGGTATCGTACCAAATTTTCATGCGGCTTTGAGCTGTGCATATAATTGATTAAGGGGCCGACCTAGATTGGTAAAAGTTCTATATCGGGTTGGGTTTCGGGTGTCATTAGTTTGTTGATAGTTATAGTTCTGGTTGGCGGGTGAATTGGCTCTTGGATTATAAGGAGGGCGAGATCTAATCTGAAAATTAGGTAGGGGAATATGAAAGGGTGTTGTGGGTGTATTTGGATAATTTGGTTGGGGTTGAGGATGGTTAATAGTGGTATAATAAACAGGTCGATGGCGTGGTTGGTATGGGTAATGTGGGTAGGGTGATGAATAAGTGGGGCGGTTTGAAAATCTAGGTCTAGTCGAGAGGCCCTAATCCCAAACAAAAGAAGCTTCCCCTTCTTTTTCCTTAAACTGGGACTTCTTCCCATTGTTATTCTGGCCTTACAGAGCTTCTAGTTGCATCTTTAATGTTGACACATTAACAATTTTTTCAGCCTTCGCAAACTCAACAAATTCTTCCAATTTGTTAACAATGTCAGCAAAGGAACACCTAGTCATTCGAAAAATTTTCTCAAAATAGGGCGGGTCATGAGTTTTGATGAACGCACGAACAATCTCATCTTCATTCATGGGAGGCTCCACCTTGGCGGCCATTTTCCTCCATCTCTTCGTATACTTCTTATGGTCCTCAGATGGTTTCCTCTTGGTCCCCTCCAATGTGGTCCTCATCGAAGCGAGCTCACAATTGTATTCGTACTGCCTCACAAAAGTGGTTGACAGATCAAGCCAAGATCTCATATCCTCAAGCTTCAAGTTGGAATACCAATCCAATGCGTCGCCTTCTAAACTCTCGGGAAATAGGCGCACAGGCAGATTCTCATCATCTATCGGCCTCCTTAGTTTGTTTGCAAACATCCCAAAGTGTGTCTTAGGATTGCCAGTTCCGTCGTACTTGCTAAATTTGGGCACTTTGAAACCCACTGGCAACTGCATATCTGGAAATAGGCACAACTCATTGTAGTCCAAACCTCCTTGCTTGTTTAAACCTTGGCTTTTCTTTATGAACTCATCGAACCGATCCAATCTCTTTAGCAAATTCTTATCCACCGGCGCGGAGGATTCCCCAACTTCAACTTTCCTTTGGGCAGTGGTGTCCAGTGTGAATGGTTCAGCGGTGGAGTAATAATGTGGTCCTTGAGGTTCGAAGGGCATATTCATACTAACTAGCGGATAATTTTGGGGAATTTGAGCGTGAGAAGGATTGGTTTGGATGTTAGGTACATAGGTGGATGGTGGGCCATGAGTGGGATAGGTGAAAGCTTCCTCAGGTGGTGGTGGAGCAGAAAGGGTTTGAGTGTGGGATACGAATAGCGATTGGGGTTCAGTTTGACTAGCGGGTAAGGGCTCATGTTGCTCACCACTATCGCCACCAGCGACCAATTAATTGATCACGTGCCGTTGTGCCATCATTTCTGTGACGACCCCACGGTACCCAGAGGCGTACCAAAGGGCTTAGCGGATCGCCTACCTAACTCGCGCCAGGACTCGATACTCTAAAACAAGAAAATAGATTTCACGCGACAAGAAAGTTCTATGTACACTATTACATGTTCAAAAGTTGTATAAACTATTACATCAAGTCATACATACTACTAGTACTAGAAAATAAACTCTAGAAAAGTCGCTAACTATAACCACCACAACAAATATATATATTTTACTAGTCAACTTATAACAAGTACTAGGGCAACATCAACTATTCTATAAACCAAAAGTCTATACACCTTCCCGAGCTTTCCCCGCGTCGGCCCCTGCTAAGGAAAACAAATGGAATGAGGTAAGCTATATACTTAGTGAGTAATCGGGGTAAAAACGTAAAATCACATCCAAATAAACATGTAACCAGGATATTTCACATCAATAACAGAAATGTAAGATCACAATAGTAGGATACGGGTGGCTTCAAAACCAATTCAATTCCTCGAGGTTGTCCACTTGTTGACACTCCATCAACTAAAACCTCATATTCCGTAGACTCCACTTACTTCCCCGTTCACCTTATCAACCCCTGCTGGCCAGTCAACAGCACACAGCAGCTCGAGCAAAACAAAATCACTTAGCTTTAATCAAAGCTTTAACAAAGAATGAAATCCCAAGGTTAGCATGGAACTAACTTCGACCAAGCCCCGGTTAGCTCGAATAGTTCGTCTACCCTTGGAACCGGGCTGGAACTAAGCCCTGAAATATCCAGTATCTCAATAGAGGATATTTCTCAACAAAGTACTCATGTCATTTAATCACCCCAACAGCACACAGCACAAGGAGTTCAACTCAAGTCATGTAATCACCCCCAACAGCACATAGCAAAAGGGTGATACTCAACACAAGGCATGTCTTCTAACATATTAAATCAAGACAGAGAATGGGCTTAGGACGAGTGAGATAAAGTACACTCTCGCCTAAGTACCTGTTTAACATATACAAAGCACTTTGACAATTTCTCACATAAACAAGCCCAATTACTCACTCAAAATAGTTTGCACGCAAATCAAGGCACTTTATACTGGTCCACCGACTCCGTCCAGTACGTCACTGCTTGTGACAGAAGATTATACTCAACTATCAGTCAATAGACCATCACCATTGGAAATAAGGACTAAAACGAGCAAAACGGCAAAGAAATGCATGTGCGCGTGTGCGGAAATGAAAACAGTATAAAATGGGTTACACGGTTTTAACCATAACCAGAGCTATGATTATCGGATCAAGGTGTACTAGGTAGCGTCTCGAAGCTAAGACAAAGGGTTACAACTTTCATGAAGACAACTCAACCCAGGTTTCAGTGGATCTAGGTTGAATTTGCAAATTACCGAACCAGAACTCCAAAGGCTGGTTTATAGCTCTAGTAAAACTTTGGGCGGCATGCCCCTTGTATTTACCTATTTTCCAGCCATTTATGGCTTCATTATCTTCCTCAAATTAGCCCCAATATCACACATAGGCAATGTTACCACAATAGCCCTTCAACAATAATCCAATTACAACACAAGTCTTACCAAGGCAACCGGAAATCAAGTTTAAAGGCAAATAGCTAAATGGCAGATTTGACGTCTCTTGGAATTTCGGTCACAACTAAAGTTACGACTATCGGTTTGGGGTAAACTTTATATCGTTTCGAAGCTAAGATAGAGAAATACAAGTCTCATGAAGACATCAACAACCAATTCATGCATATTCAATATCAAAATGTGACATCTCAGAGGAAAACATAAAACTATCTGTAAAACTGTACATTTGGCAGTCAGGGGTATTTTGATCATTTCATATATTAAACTACTTCGATTGAGTTGGAATTTTGTAGGAAGCTATATAACATCATTTCCTACAACTTTCATGTTTTTACCTAAGCCTAATTAGGCCTCTAGAATGGACAAATTAAACAGGTCAGAAGCTAAACAAGTTAGTTTCAATTTCTGGAATTTGACATTTTCCTCTAGAATTTCATATCCAATAAGCATTCAATCATCAAAACCAACAATTACTAACTCTATAACATCCATTAATAGATAAATAACCATAATCAAGGCTGAAAATGTAAACCCTAGCTGCATACTCCAACATCTCACTCCAAACTAATAAATTTACAGTCATAAGGCAAGATTAAGAGCTTCTAACTAAACTTTAACAAGATTAAATGCAAGAAAAGGATAGGAAACCATAATACCTCACCAAGGCTTCTTGCAAGAGAGGATCACAACCTTTCCCTCCAAAGTTTCACTACACAAAACTTCTTAAGAACTAAAGGGGGAGTTTAATCAGTTTAAATTTTAGAATTTTTACTCAAATTAAGCTAAAAATCAAGATGGAAATTGAATGGTTTCTTCCCTTTTTCTCTCTCAACCTCATGGCAGAATGTGTAGAAATGGTGGCTGAAATGAAGCTTCAAGAAGGTTAAGATGATAGGAATTCATTTGGGTCAAAATTGGACAAGTGTCACCTTTTGATTGGAAGTCAATTTTTTTCTTTTCTTTCTTGTTTTTAGTCCAAAATTTCGGCTGCATTAGGAAGATATTTAGGTCTGATTTTGGTCAATTAATAACAAGGAGATTAAGGTAATAAACTAATGTTCAAATGGTGCACTCAATCAGTAACGAACGGTACACATCGGTTCAACCTGTTTTTCCTTATTTCGCACGTACTAGGGTTTTAACTTATAATTTACTAACTTATTATTATTACTTCTAATCACACATATTTTCTTATCCAAAACTCACTCTTGATCACCAAATTTAGTACACACACCTCACCAAATGATCACACGGCCAAAATACACAAAAATCCCTAATTTACCCGAACTAGGAACCTAAAGGAAAAATCCTTGATTCTATTGTTGATTGTAGCTACTGAGAGAATGAATGAGTAGTACAACTATTCTAAGGTAATAGATTCCAAATAAAAGGAAATTTTAGGAAAATTATGAGGGATTTTACAACTCCATAGAGTAAAATTAGGGTTTTGAGTAAAATATGAGGGATTTAAGGAAACCTATTAGTCATAAGTAAAACTAGGGTTTTGAGTATAAGTAGGGTTTCTAGTCTTTAAAATAAAACAATGTTTTAAAACAAACATAAAATAAAGAAATCGTAATATCCTCTTTGAGACTAAAAAAAACATTATCGTAAAATTCGGGGTATCACAATTTCCATACTTAACTCATTGAATCGGTTTAGCACTTCGCTCAATTGAGCTCCCAGATTTACCAAATCAGCTGATGATGTCATTACAGGCCTATCAGATGATTCCAGATGCGTACTTATGTTTACAATATTTCTCGAAACTCGGCTACGCGATCGTGTAATGATGGGGCTTTTTCATATAGCTATGTTTGCAGTTACCTAAAAATTGAGAAAAAACCCTATTTAGATTCCCATCTTGATTAACTGCTGTCAAAAAGAAAGAAAAAGACCCGAGTTAGTAAAAATTAAAGTAATTCGGATGCATGTCCTATTGGGGAGCCCTTTTGTGCCAAGAGTTGACCGAGCATGAAAATGCAATCCTTTAGGGTAGGCACTATACAATACCTGAACGGTCCGATCAACTTATTGGGTAGAATAATTTGAAAATTTTGGCCAATTGAATAGCGGGAGACTTATAACAAAATAAGGACAAATCCAAATGAAAGAATGGTTTTGGTTGGCACAGGAATTCATACAAATCGATTTAACTTTGACGAACTTGATATTGGAGAGATTGCAATTTCTTAACATGGATAGAAACCTTAATCAATCCAACTGGAATGAACGCAATGGATAATTTTCTCAAAAACAACTAGCCATTCCATCTCTAAATTTGACATCGAAACCCTAAGTTGTCAAACAGATCGGGTGAAATTGATGAACTTTGCTGGATCACCTTAAAAATGGGTAAACCGGTCAAATGGATTGAATGAATTTGAAAATTTATTCACGAATGACTAGATCACCCTGAAAAAAGGTAAACTGGTCAAATGAATGGAATTGATAATTTATTCAAAATTGATTAGATTGTCCTAAAAATGGATTAACTGACAAAATGGATTGGATGAATTTGATGGTTTATTTGAAAATTGATTGAATTGAATGTCCATTAGTAGTTTCAAAAATTCATTACAATACATCAGTCTATGAGTATTTTAAAATCAAGATTTGGCCTCAATATTTACCATCTCAACAACAAGGAATTATTTGTGAACTTCTTCAAATTAATGTCCTTTACGCAAGGGAATTTTACCAACTATGTTAAAATGGCCAAAAGATGATTGTTAGATACTCATATTCTAATGTGCAAAAGTTGCTTTATTATTATGAAAAAAGATCGGATCCTACCTTACCTCGTGTACTATCCCTTTGGATGGTACAAGAAATATAGACGTGCAAGTCTCATTGGATTACATATCTGAGACGCGAGGTGGCTTATTCCTAGCATGGGATCCCCTAAATGGCATTCCCTCTAAGGTTTATGCATGATCCAATTTATCAAAACAATTAAATATGCAATTTAAATGATCAAATGACCTAAAGAAACCCTTTATACGCCAGGGTAGGCCTAGAATGATATTAATCTATGAATGCAATATACAAAAATCTTTAAACATGCAATAGTCTATCTAAAAGGGTAGGTTCTAAAAGAGGATCATGCCAGACCTCTTATTTCCTAGCATTTGTGCATGCAAAAGATGAGAAAACAAAGAAATGTTAGTTCAACACATAACACGTTGTGGCAATTAAATGATACAAAAAGTAAAAAGAAAATTAAAGAAAAAGGGGTGGGATCCCTCCCTTCATGCCTGGTGTTCCTAGTTGGGTAGGTTGACTCTAACCTAGGTAATCTAATCATGGATGCATGAGGTTGGGGCTCGCTAATGCACCTAGACTTTGACGAGGCTTTGAGGCTCCCAAATGTTCAAACCAAAGGCAAAGGGTCATCAATCCCAATGCCCAAGAGCTGGTGGTTCGGGTGATCCCTCGGACATTGCTACGTGCACGTTGTGCCACGACCACTTGTCAAAGTGGATCGATCTAATCCTAATAAGGGAAGAGTGATATGACAACCATTAAAAGTAAAAAGAAATGAAAGATATAAAATAAAGCCTATGCACGTATGAAGTGCCCCTAGTGAAGAGAAAGATCAAATACCATCAAACGCGGGCGAAAGTTCTAGGTTAACTATTTCCCCCACCCAAAATGTAAGCGCGATATACAAACACAAATGAAAAGTAAACACATAAACAATCGCATACGTGGATATTTGAGACGATTGTGTGTTAGATACAAGAAAATCCTAAAAAGGAAAAATACAACCCTAAACCTCCAAATGTGATATATAAAAATGTTAGAAGAAGAAAAAAAATTGACTAAATCAAATTTGCTCGGACTCTCTAGTCCCCAGTGGAGTCGCCAACAGTCGCACCCCATTTTTTTTTGAAAAAAAATAAAAGTAAAGGGTTTTATAAAATGATTTCGATTTAATTTTAATTGAAAATGATTTTTATTTTAAAGAAAAGAAATAAGAAAATGAAAAGGGCCTAAATGGGGTTGGAAAGTGCGACGATTTGGGCCCAGATTTTAATAGTTTAAAAAGGGTTTTTAAATGAAAAAATCGGAGTCACCACTTGATATTGAGTTGAGGTGTACCAAGTCACCTAAAATGAATATTTTAAAGAAAAGGTAGAAAATCCTTTTTAAATGACTCCAAGTCTACGTATATCAAACAAAAAGGGTTCCGGAGTCGCATTTGAAGAAAGGGAAGGTAAGGATTAAAATGTGAGGTACCCTTTCGACCTAGTCAAGGCTAGTTCGTGATTTAGTCAAGGATTTTCTTATTTTTAACTTAAAGATTTATCACATTTGGATGTACTATATGAATGCAAACCCTAGATCTAAAAGGGTATCAGGGGGTCAAAATATTCCTTCAAAGCTTAATAGGTGCCAATCACATTAATTGTGATGCCCAACAAAGACTCTTTGAAGAGGTCACGAATAATGCAAAAATATAAGACTCTAAGAAAAAAAAATCATGATTATACAAATATACATGTCCTAAAGGAATGCATCATGTCAGGTACGGGGGACTAATGTTCGTGACTCAATTTTTCCTTTAATAGAGGGAATACGAGCGCGCTAAGGTTAGAAAGCCAAACTTGTCCATATCCCATATTCAAGGGGTTGTTTTCCTAATCTAATCAAACAAATGTACTAACCTATCTCTAATTTTCCCTATATGAAATGCAAATCTAATGTCATGTCTCATTTATAGGGCTATATATATGAGAAAATTTGGGATAAGGGATATATGTATTCGGGGAAAATATGGGATGAGGAATATATGTATAAGGGGAGAATTATGGGAGAAGGGTTATATGTATAAGGGGAACATGCAATTAGGGATAAAAGGAAAGTGTCATACAAAAATGATAAAAATCCTAAAAAATAGAAAAAATATGCATGAGATGAAGTGATTTTTCATGCAATCATGATCTAACGCGCGAAGGGCTCCTGAGGGTCTAGCGTTGGACTAACCCATATCTATGAATTCTCACTAGCGTTGGATTAGTGAGAAAAGTCGGAACAAAAGGCCACAACTAGCGTTGGACCAGTGTGGAGTCGAGAAAGGGACCACAACTAGCATTGGACTAGTGTGGTGACGTCACACATTTATTATAGCCAAATAAATCATGTAAAACATAATAAAAGCATGTAAACACATAAATCACATAAAACATATAACACATAAGCATGATATCTAGATGCAAGATTCTAAAAAAGCGAGTAACACGTAACACATAAGCATGCAAGGCACACAAGGCAAATAAAGTAAATAAAACCCTAACTGTTACACTTAGGGCTCTAACTACAATCTAAGGGGGAAATGAAATAAAATAAACCAAACTATTACACATTCTATCTATATACAGGTCGTGAACCCCCTAATTATTACAACTTGGCATTTAAATGCCTTCCAAATAATTACAAATGGAACTAAAATAAATATACAAAAATTAAAACAAATAAATCAAATAAATAAATAAATAAAATGAAAACATTCAAAGGCATGCAATTAATCACATAAAATCACATAAGTGCACATAGGGTCAAATAAAGTAAATACAAGTGGTAGAGTGTACCTCCCTTGAGTTTGATGCCCTAATGAAATGAATTTACTTATTTACCCTCCAAAATAATAAAAAGGTCAGGGCATCATTTTAATTAACAAATAATCACATGAAATGGGGAATGAATATAAAATTGAATCAATCGAGGCACTTGAATGAAAGTAAACAAACCATGTCTGAAATTAAAACAAGTAGGAACTTGATTGCGAAAATTAAAGAAATTTAAGGGGTCAATTTATTATTATGAAAATACTAGGGGTCTAAAAAGGAAGAAAATTAAGATGGATGACTTAAGATAAAACATGTCAAAATTAGATGCTAAACTTCACAAAATGATGAATGGGAACTAATTTATTAGGATCAAATGACAAAATTAGCTAAAATATTAATCAAATGGAAATCAAAATTATCAATTCTTCAAAATTATTAAATTTTCCCTATTTCATCCTAAAATTCATGAAAAATCTGCCCAAAATCAAATCAAGCATGCCAAAGGAAAAACAACATGTTAAGGGGACAGAATTGATTAAGTTTTCCAATTAGTTGGGCCATAGTAGCATTAGTTAGATGCTAAGGGGTCAAAGCGAAAATTTTGAAAATGTTTTCATGCATGCATACGTGGAGAAACTCTTTTGCAACTAAAGTTTTCATGTTTCTGCAACAAAAGGTTTCGGCAACCCCCTGAAGCTTTCTACAATTCTAAGCCTTCAAAAGCAATCTTCATACAAGACATTCAAACAAAAGCCAACGAAAACCATCATCCAACACCCCTTAACAACTAAACACTTTAATTAACACAACCCAATCATGAACACCTAACCATTAAAGGTCAAATGAAGAACCAAATGGAAGACATAGGCAGCGACAGGAAAGCAAAAACTAGCCTTCTGAGTTTCTTAAATGGAACTTCATCATTCAACTAAGAGGTCTATGCGAAGTAACCCAACCGAAATCTACTGAATCATCAATCAAACCTCAAATACTATAGCTTCATCCCTTTCTTGTTACCATTACCCAAATGCATTTACCTCTTTCTAGCAGATGCAACCAGATATAAAAATGCAGCAACGATGCTAAGGAAGGAACTTGCAGCGAACATGCACATGGTATACCAACCAAATGACAAACGAACCACAGACTTAGTTCAAGCAAACCGAAATCATCGGCAACAGACAAAATGCAAGTCTGAATACATTTATCCCAGAGATGTTTTAGCGCAAGTCCTGAAATTTATTTATGCAAAGCATATTTCTGCAATCTATTCATGGAAAGCATCGAAGGTGTCTTCTTTCGCGCTGATTTCTGCAATTTGTCTGGTTTTTTACCTCAAGTTTTCTTCATTAATATGACAATCATCGAGACTTTGATCTCAAACGACAAATTCAATCGTTCAACAAATTCTTCACAACAATTCTTCTACAACTCTCCCAGATTGGTTCCATCCAAGTATAAACCGAAAGGAAATGAAATCCAAGCCAAATTGTTTCAGCTGATGCTTTTTATTTCAAAACTAACGTCCAATATACACAAGACAAGAAAAAGGAAACAATGGCAAGAGAATCATCAGAGAACAAACATGTTAAAGCTGTGGAACAAACTCAACAAACCAGCGGCAAAAAGGTTTGACAGTTCATGCATCCTCTTAGTAAAACCCTCTTTTTCTTTCGCTGGTTTCTTAAGCTACAATTTCTGAGTTTTTAAATGCAGTCTTTTCCATCTAAACATTGCTAACGACTCATCCAACAAGGTCTCTTTCTTTCTTTTTTTATCCCCCTTTTTGGCTGCATTTCTTTTTGGATCCCTTTTATAGGAACCGGCAACTCCAAAACCCTCACCCCAAAAGTGAGGATGAAGGGTGGGTTTCTATAGAAAACTGGAGCCATCCGATGGCATTCTTCTAGAAAGATCTTGATATAGATTAGGGGCATGAGATGGTAAATGGTTGGGGAAAAAGAAAACAACAAAAAGAAGTGAAATGGGTTCACCTTGTCAGCTGCAAAATTCTAGTTCGTGGCTCATATGAAGGAGATGATGAATAGTTTCCTTTTTTTTTATAATCAATAATAACGAAATAATTTTATCAACCAAAAATCATGAGATTAATAAATAAAAATAGGTAATAATTATCAATAAAAAATAAAAATAAAAATAAATTAAAAATTATTAAAAATTTGGTGTCTACTGTGAGGATTCACAAATTTACTTGTTTCAAATTACTATTTCGAGCTTATTTAAATATGTAATTGCCCGTTTACCCCCAAATATTTTATTTCAACCTTTTTAGACCTAATTACATGGAATTATAACTTGCTTATATTTTTAAAATGACTCGTTTCAAAATTTAATTTCTTGAAGGCTCGTTAAGTGAGAATAGTGAATACGCATTTGGAGATAATAAGCGATTTGAAAGTGCAATGAGCTTGGAGAGTGAGGACTCATACATTAGTTCTAAAATGGTTATTTTTAGGTTTCAATACTCAAGTGATAGTTAGTTATACTATCGTTATAAGAATTTCTTAGAAATTTCGCGTTATCGCGCACAAGTTGGAAGTTCGCGTTTTCGCGGCGCGCGACTAATTGGAGGATTTTAGAAATTATTTCTAGACTATTAAGAGTGAATAATATTAGTGTTAAAGTAAGTGCATTAGATGTATAATACACAAGTGAAACAAACTCGAGAGGAATCGAGCACGAAACGCGAGCGTGCGCGCACACGCGAAAGTTGACTTTTTGCACCTTTTGGCCAACAACTTAAGCTTCTCAAGGAAGCTTCATTTCAGCCAAAAGACTCTCTCTCTCTTGCTCAAGCTGGCCGGCCATCCAAGGAGAAAAGAAGACCAAGAGCTCTTCAAATCTTTGCACCATTTCTTCACCAAATCACCTTAAACTTTCACCCCACCTTGCAAATAACTTGAAGATTCACTTAAGCTAGAAGAGGGCTTCATTCTCACAGTTTTTCTTGGAGTTCAAAGGGCCAAAAATTCTGTTTTAGTCATCCAAAGAGGTAACCAACGATCAACCCCTTGAATCTTTGATTATATACGTTAGATTGCACTTATACGGTTGTAGATTTATGTGGGTAGCTTTATATTGTTGAAAATCTTGTGAGTGGGCTCTATGAAATCCCACAATGGACTTGGTGATCTGATTTGTTGATATTGGGTGTTATTTGTGTTGAATTAGTGCTTAATCTAGTAGATATAAGTTGTATTGTGAAAGAAAGTTCAAAGGGAGTGAAATGAGAAAAGGGACCGTTCTGCCCTTGTGATTGCCGAGCCCCTCTAGTATAATTTTTGTGGTCCAATTGACTTGTTTTTGATGTAAATATGTTGTATGGGTTGTGTAGAAAGTTTCCTCAAAATATTACTTGATTTGGTTGAGTAAAAGTGGAGATTTCGAAATTGTAGCAAAACTGGAACTCTGTCCCGTAATGCTCTGGCAGTGATTTGTTTAGACCATAACGCTTTCCTCCGACGTCGAAATTGAGTTCTGTTTGTGGCATTGGAAACTAGACACTTCAAGGTTTCCAACGGTATAAAATGAACCTCTTGATTCTACCTGAATGAACCATACCAATCGTTTAAAGATGACTGCCCTGTTTCTCGGATGAACTGGGAGCCCTGTTATGAACTGCAACTTGAAGCTCGAATATGAGCTAGTTGTAGACAGAATTTTAAAATGATTCCTTCTGTTAAATTGTAGCCTTATGAATTTAGTTTTGAAATTCACCAACCACGCTCAATTCCAAGTTGAATTGAGTGAGTTATGGCCAAATTACAAAACTGTCTTGGTGGAAGAAAACCCTAATTTTGGACTGATTTGTGACCAATCTTCATTCGGGACTTGTTATTTCGAATTTCTTGGTGTTAAACACCTACCAAATGAAATTTGGATGTTTCTTAGACCTTTTATTCATAAATGAATCATGTTTGAGAAATTTCATTGGCCAAATGTTTGAGAAAAGGAAAAACAAAAGTGCAAGGCAGATTTGCCTTGGAAATTTGGAAACTTTAGTGACTTTGTTAACTAGCTTCCCGAACGAATTTTGATATGAAATTTGATAGAGGAATATAGCTTATATGGTAGGATAATACTACTAAATTTGGTGCCATTCCGAGTCTGTTTCGATACCCAACTAAAGTCCCGAAGTCCAAGCTTCAAATCTGGAATTTGTCCAGTGAACTTCATTTTTGTAGCAACTTTGAACTGCTATATCTTAGCGTTCAAAACTCCGATTTTTGTTCTGTTTATTGTGTTTTAAACCTCATTTACAACTACAATTGGGTTCCAAATTTTAGAGGCTAGATCTAATTCTGTGAATTTTTCCAAATTTTCAAAGTTGGCCAAAAACCAACCTGAAACTGTCTTGGTAAGCTTAAAGCAGCAACTTTGAGCTGAATTTCGAATATCTTCCATTTGGAATCGTGGAAAAGTGTCTTCTAGGAACTTTTAGTACTTTGGAATTAGTTTCCAACAGTACTAAGTTTTCCAATTTTGGACCTATGAAGAGTGAGTTATGATTTTTCCAAAAGTGCACCTCAAATCTGGAAATTTTCAAACTTGACGGGAATTGAGTCTTCGAGACTCTTCCCTATCATTCAATACTACTTGACCATTTTGGACTTGTTTTCAAGAAGGAAACTAGTTTTTCCTTGTGCGTTTAAACACCACCTTTGAACCTTGAATTTGATCAAGTTAAGGCCCATTTTCATACGATTTCCCTAGATTGCACAAGTGTGCAAACTTTTGTGATAATTGGGGGTTCTAAGTGGTGGTTCATTATTAATTGCTCAGGCACTCACGAAGACCTTCAAGAGGATTCCACGGTGGACGCCTGAACCCAAGTGTGCTTTACTACTTGAACTACTTGGTGAGTGTCAAGTGCATGACTAATTGAAATTATGTGAATTTGCAAGTTATGTATAGCACGACTATAACTATGGAGTCGAGTGTGTACTTTATCGCACTCGTTCTCATTTGAAATAAATGGAATGAATTATATTAAATGATTGAATGAATGAAATGAATGATTGAATGAAATTGAATGATGGTATGAATTAAATGCTATGCTATGGCTGCATACGTTGGTGGAGTGAATCTCCTCGACACCCAAGTGAACATGGGGACGCCCAACTCTCAATGGCCAACCTTGGACTCGAGCTGGCATGGGTTTGGTCGAGAACCTTGGCTAACCATGAGATAAAATAAGCTTGATGTGAGGACCCGTAAATTCCCTTATTTTATGTCATTTAATTCTATTTCTTTTCATGCATTTTCTTTATTTTATTTTACTACCTTAATTTTCTAGACATTTTATAAGTGAATATAGTTTTCTAAAGCATTTTTCTAGTATAAGTTAGTTCGGGTTAGTTTGGAAGTGTATTAAGGACGTGGGACCCGCTAGTGCGATATAATTCTGTCGATTAGGTGATGAAGTATTAAGTGATATTATTTTACAAGGTGCTAGGATATAATTAGAGGTTAGCTAGATAGATTAACCATTGGAGGAAAGAAGATAAGCTTGAACCCTAAAAGGTGCCAAGTGTCGCGACCCGATTGGATGTTGGACTTGACTAAATTTCTCACCTTTACTAAAATCAGATTTTGACCCAAAATTTCCTCACTTTCTTACCCTTCTTGGCCGAAATTAAGGAGAGGAGAGAAGAGAGAAAACCTTCATCTTTTTCTTCAATTTCTTGCTCCAATCTTGAGTTTTAACTGATAGAGTTGCAAGTTACTCCATAAAAGTTGTTTACTAAGTAGTTTCTAAGGTGGTTGTGGAGTTATTTTGGGAGGAAGAAGCTTAAGCTATCATTTTTCTTAAGGTTCCAAGGTAACTTGCTAAGAAAATCCCTCTTTGTTCTTAATAATTCCAAATTTGTGGTTTAAGGTTGTAGTTTTGGTAGTTTTATGAGAATATTTCATGGTTTGAAGTAGCTTAGTGGCAAATTTCAGTTTTGTGGTGAAAATTCTGGTCACATGTGATGCTTGAGGGTTGTTCATGTTATGATAGCTTTGCTATATGGATTATTGAGGTATTATGTGTTAGATGGACTTGCCTAAAGAAATTTTCAGTTTGTGTGCCTAAATTTCAGATTAGGGTTTTTAATTTTGAGCATGATTAGGGTTAGTTTTAGAGCTATCAATTGGTTGTAATTGAAGGGTATTGTGACCCTAATTAAGTGTGTTAAATGGTTTATGATTTGAATGTGAAAGTGTGGCTGAATTGAGGTGAGATGGGGTGGATGTTAGGTTGGAAAAGTAAAGAGAAACAAGGGAAGTGCTGCTGAAATTTCGTAGGACCCTTGAGCAGTTTTGGGAAATTTGCTATATCTTGTGGTAGAAATATCGGAATTAAGTTCCGTTTGTTGCCTTTTAAACTAGATTCATAGAGTGATAAACCGTGAAAATTTCAGACCCTGTTTCTATTTGTACGAGTTATGGTGATTTTTCAAAGTTGACTGAAATTACCTAACTGTTCTGTCTTTTACTGGATGAAGCTGCGACTTGGGGCTCGAATTCGACCAACTTGTGATCTGAATCTTATAAATATATCTTCTGAGAAATTGTACCTCTTTGAGTCTATTTTCCAACGGTATAAATTTTATCAATTTTGGACTTAAGAATCGTGAGATATGATTTTTCAAGTGATGGTGCGCAAAACTGGAAAATCCTGTTTTCCTCGAATTATTCTTACTTTCATTTTACACCTTAAGTTTGGAGTTAGTAGATCATTGTAGGTATGGTTTTGGGTAGAAGCGAAGGGTTTTTGGATCGTTCATGTCTTTAGGACCAATTACTACCTTTTCACTCCAAAACTATACTTTTGTATTGCTTTGGTAAATTACTTGGTTAGGCATATGACTTGTAATCGAGTCTTAATTGTTTTACCTTGGTGGTTTAGGACGTGCCGGTGATCCAAGTACTTCGGGAGGAAACGTTTGAAGTTTTTTGGTTGAACTGGTGAGTGTACCACTCCCTTAAATTGGTGCTTATCTGATTTATTGTACTTGCAATTTGCAACCTGATTATTTGAGACTTCTGTATACTTTGTATGAAACGAGGGTGTACTTTATCACACTCGTTTCTCCCATCTGTTTATTCTGGTTCCTGTATACTGTATAAATCTGTATTTGTTCTCTGTGCCTGTTACCTGTATCTGTTCTCTGTATTTGTTGATGTCGTTTGGAGGGTTGAGTCCAACGACCATTCTATGACCTTTGAGCTCAAGACCGGGGGCTAGTTACTCGAGTCGAGCCGGCAAGGGCCTGGTCGATTAGATAACGAACCACGGTAGTCCACTTCTAGGAAATCTCTGGGTATTGAAGACTCTGGATTTCCGGTATACTCGAGTATTACCAACCACTGTTACTGTTGAGGTGTTCGGGCCCGGTGGGGGGTTGTTTGGTGGACGGAATCGGCGGTAAAGTGGTGCTCTCCTGGACGGGTTACTTTATTTGAAAGTTGACGGAGTGTCAACTACTATTTGATCAAGCTCCGGTGAAGCAATGAGAATTTTGGCTCCTGAGAGCCACCTGTATCCTTTCCATTTGAAGTGTTTATTTATTTCCTTATCTGGTGTGTATAACTGCATGATTGATACGTGAAATGCCATGATTCGTGACTACTTGTACATTTAGTGCCTCATTGAGCGTCAGTTCACCCCCTTCCCGTTATCTTGTTTTCCTTACAGGGAACAACACTTTTGAACCGTGATTTTGAAGAAAGTGTCGAGCTAGTGTAAATGGTCTTTTGTTACACTCTTTTGTAATCCAAAACCCTAGTTGCTTTTATCAAGTATCACGTTTTGATTCGTAATCTTTCTATGTATGTATGTAAGTGTTTAAGCATGTATATTAAGTGTATTCGTTTGAGATGCTACTTGTAATCATTGGACGGTCGGACTAGCGCGGTATTTGAACGAGGAAAGAAAATTTCTGGTAGGAACTGTTCATCGGAATCCCGCCGAGTATCTGGCCAGTTCTTGGCCGGATATCTGGCCGGATTTGCAGGGGATTTTGGAAGAATTTTGGGTTGCTCTCTGCCAGGAATCCGGCCGGATTGTGACGTGGCAGTCACTGTTCATTTTCAGTTTCATTTTCGTTTTCGTTATCGTGGTCGTCGATACATTTAATCGTTATATTTCATTCGGAACATTTTAGTGGTGTGTGATCGGCTTAGTAGTCTCCGAGTGTTTGTTTTCTTTGGGTTTTATCGTGCGAAATCTAGGGTTTGTGTGATTCGACATCGTAGTCCTGGCGAGAGCTGGGCAGGCGGTCCGCCAAACCCTTTGGTTCGTCTTAGGGGAAGGTGGGGCTGTCACACTTGACCTAGTGAGAGGTCTTGCTTGGCATACTCGAAGCAGTATCGACCAAAACAAACGACAAGACGGACCCGATACAGGGGTATGTAACGGTGATAGTGGACATGATAAGTGGAGTTCTACGGACTAAACCTACCTGATTGACGGAGTGTCAATTCGAGGAGGTTCTGGATCGTGCAAGTGGAAAATAACTCCTGAGAGCTCCTATATCCTTGAATTGTTTCTGTTTACTTTTCTTACTTGAATATTATTGTTTACTCATTGATTGGGATTGTTATTTTGAACAATGTGCTTGCGTGTGTGTTTTTTGGCCCCACGAGCGATTGCTCACCCCGTAGATTTGTTTTCCTTAACAGGAATAGATCTGAGGTGAAACTCGGAGAAATCTTTGGGAAGGACTTTTGTAATAGGGATCCGATTGTAATCGAATGAATATCTTTTGGGAAGTTGTATGATTATTGAACAATTGATGTATTTTGTACTCGTGGTGTACTATTGAATATTGGTTATAGAAGCGACTTTCTTTATTAGACATGTATTATTGGTTTTATTGGTTATTTATAGTTAAGCTTGAATCGAATCGCATTGAGTCCTGGCGAGAGCTAGACAGGCGTCCCGCAGATACCCTTTGGTTCGCCTTAGGGAGAAGTGGGAGCGTCACATCTACAGAGTCTGATGGCAGGAAAAGGAAAGAAGTTGCAACCTAAATTTGCAGGACCTTATAAGATTTTTCAACGTGTGGGAAACGTGGCCTATAAGTTGAAACTGCCACCAAATTTATCTCGAATTCATAATGTTTTCCATGTGTCTATACTCAAGAAATATCATCCAGACCCGTCTCATGTACCGCAACCGGAAAATATTGAGATCGACGAGGCACTGACCTATGAGGAGAAACCCATGAAACTTCTGGATCGTAAGGTGAAGGAACTGAGGAATAAGCGAATCCCTTTGGTAAAAGTCCTATGGAGGAATCACGGAGAAGAGAAAGCCACTTGGGAAGTAGAGGAGGATATTCGAAAGAAGTACCCAGACCTATTTCCAAATCAAGGTATGAATTTCATGGATGAAATTCTCTTAAGGGGGAGAGGATGTGAGGACTCATGTTTTATTTCTTAAAATAGTCATTTTTATATTTATTTGCCCTAGAATTAGTTAATTATATTTTAGTTGCATGAATTGACCTTAAATTTCGCTTTATCGCGTGCGAGTCGAAAGTTCGCGTAAATCGTGTCGGAACGACTACGTGGAGATTTCAGAAATTAATATTAGACTAGTAAGAGTGAGAAATTACAGTGTTAAAGGAATTACCTTGGAGGATTAGTGCATAAGTGTATCAAACCTGAGAGAAAGTGGTAGTACGAAACCCTATTCCGACAACTATTCAAAGTTGACTTTTGGCAAGCTTTATGGCTACTTTTCCCTCCAATCTTCCAACACAAGCTAAACACACAACTCACTCATCTCTCTCTCCTCTCTCTCGGCCGAAACACCAAGGAAGGAAAGGAAGAAAAAACTCCATCTCTTTTGCTTCAACTTCACTTGCAAATCTTCATCCAACTTCATAGATTCTTGGGTTTTCATTCCATCTAAGAGAAAGGAACAATCTTGTGGATTTTCTTGGAGAAATTTTGGTGGAAGAATCTGGTCTTCATCGAGGGTTTAAATGGTAATCACTTCATCTCTTTAATCTTTCCAATTATCCAAAGTTTGACGGTTAATCTTCATGGGTTTGAAACCCTAATCGCATTTATAGGCTAGCGGACTTGAGGAACTTTATTTCTCGCTTTAAATCATAGGCTAGCTGTCTTGATGAGGCCTCTAGGTAGCTGACTTGAGGCTTTAGTTTTTTATTATGGTTGGTTATGTGATGAATGAGATGATTATCGTTAGAAAGTGGAGAGAAATCGAAGGAAAGTTGCGAAAGGAAGCTGGCCGAAATTCTGGTCATGTTGTTCTATTTTAGTTTCCAAATTTTGATGCTTGGTTGACTGTTAAATTGATGGGTATATGTTGCATATTGTGTGTACAAAGTGCCTTTTCAAAAATAATCGTATCGAATGGTTGCACAAAACTTGGGTTTTGGTAAAGATTCAAATCTGGAAAATGCCTAGCAGGGTACTCGGGCAGTGGTCTTTTGTCTGAACGTAACTCTTTGTACAAACGTCAAAATTGAGTGCCATTTATGGCATTCAAAACTAGACATTCATAGCTTTTAAATAGTATAAAATCCCCTGCTAGTTCATTTTGAGTGATCCGTAGTGAATCAGTAAAGTCGGCTGTTCTGTTTTGACTGTCTATTCGAATGAAACTGAGAAGCTGCATCTTGTGGCTCAATTTTGTCCCATTTGTGAAACGATTTTCAAATTGATGTCTTCTAATAAATTGTATCATTTTAAACCTAGTTTCCAACGCCATAAACCATTCTCAATTTGGACTTGTATAGAACTAGATATGGTTTGAATTAAAAAATGCAACAAAGCTGGAAACTGGGAACTTTTCCCTTCCTTGTTGACCGAATGGTCAAATCTAATTTTGGGATGTTATATTTCAAAAAGTTTAGTGTCAATTACCATCAATTTCTCATTAAATGTTTTTGGGATCTTGGTTTAAAAAATGGAGCGAATTGGGGCTGATTTCGTTGGACAAAACTTTTGAAAAAGAAAGAGAAATAGGATGGAAGATTTGCTTTGAAAGACTTCACAAACTTTGATTGTTTTGTTAACTGCCTTCCCGTGTGAGTTTTTATCTAAATTTTGATAGAAATGTAGTCCATATATGGAAGTTTAAGTGTACGAAATTTGGAGTAATTTCGATGCCCAATAATGCCCAAACATTGCTCTTCAAATCTGGAAATTCTCTAGTCAGGTTGTGAAAATCCACCAACTTCAAACTATTATATCTTGTTGCTCAAAACTCCAAATTTAGTTTCGCTTATTGTGTTTAAAACTTGGTTTGGGACTCTTATTATGTTATAAATTCCAGTGACGGATTCATTTCCTACAAATTTTGCCGAATTTCCAAACATCGCTGAAAATCAAGACTGGTTCTGTCTTGCCTTCTTGAATCAGCAATTTTGAACTAAACTATGAATGCTTTCCATTTGGAATCTTGGAAAAGTGTCTCCTAGGAACTTTTACTGCCCTGAATCTAGTTTCCAATGGTAAAAGTTTTCCAATTTTGAACCTCCCAAACTCAAGATCTGATTTTACTAAATTTGTCGCGCAAAAGCTGAAATTCTTGATTTCTTAGGAAATGTAATAATTGAATGATATTTTATGTTATTTTTAGTCACTTTGATTATATTATTGGAAGAAAATGAATCATTTTGGTTATAATTGGGGAAAAATGTCTTAAGTGAATAAATGAGGTTTTATCACTTCTTACTTGTAGTTTGTGCATTTTGACAGTTTTGACATATTTTTGTATTTTTGCTATAACTTGAGCTACATTGCTCGGATTGAGATGATTCTTGAACCAATTTGAAGATAAGAGATAGACCTAAAACTTTACTGAAGACATCGAAATCCAGTTCTAAGGTTTTCTAGGTCAAAAAGCCGAATTACAGTAGCTAATTTCTATTGGTCGAAACTGAAACAGGGCATTGAGCAGTCAAGGGTATTTCAGTCATTTCTCAGCCTACACAAATCCAAATGAGGTGATTCTTGATGTATTGGAAATCTAACTCAACGAGTTATAAGTTTTATGTTTTGGTCAAGAGTTAAATCAGCTTCTATCATTAAGAAATGTTCAGTTGAAGTTAAGGCAAAATCTGAGCAGAGCTGGAAATTGAATAGAAATTGCACAAAGGTCCACTGTAGCAATCCGGCCGGAACTTGGCCGGATTTCTGGCTGGATTGTGGTCAGAAAAAGCTACTCTCTACACGGACAAGTTTTTTTCACTTCCAACAAGTCACATGTAATGCTAGACATGTGACAACCACTTTGCAGCGGTAAAAAGGAGGTGTAAACCTCATTCCTTGACCACCTTTTACCTTTATATAGCCAAAACAATTGCAAAACATAGAGAGATATATGGGAGAAACTTGGAGTCTACAGAAATGTAGTTCTTCCATTTTCTTAGTATAGGTTAGTTTAGCTAGTTACTTCATCCTTCTTGTTTATTAGCTAGATGAAGAAGATGTTGGAGGATGAAGAAGGTAAGGAGATGAACTCATGTGACAAGGGTTACATTCCTTTTCAATTCTTTATCTTTTGTATTTGATTCCAAGTTTAGTTAATATACAAGTTCTGGATTTTATGTTATTATGTGTCTCTAAAGTTTATTCCTTGGGTTTGTTTGAACTTTCTATGATTGTTAGTGTTTATTACTTGGGTATTTGATACTATTACTTGAGCAAGTTATTTAGCACTTTAGATCTCTAAATCATGATTAATCTGGTACCATTAATTGTGATTATCTAAAGTGTTGTTTCTGCAATGAAAATTGAGATTTAACACTGGTTCAATAAGTGCTAAACATAGGGAGTACACTCACGAGAGTAGAGGCGCCACCTATGTGGTTTTAAGTGATTCATTTCATGTAATTTCATTGAAAAAATGAACTTGTAGCTAATTTCATAACCATGAGAATAGGTATGGATTAGTTATAAGTGTAGTTGATTCACTACAAAAGTAGGAACTCATATGCATAAGGAAATTACACCATAACTAACCTAGATAGTAGTACTCAATAATCCAAATATAGCACTTACATGAGTAGTTAGGGATACCATAACCTAAGGAGCTTTCATTTGTTATTATTTTGCATAAGTTCAGTAGGTTTCATTCCTTATAATTCATTGATAGTTTAAATAATAGAGAAGCTTTAGTAATGCCGGTAATTGTTCAATCTTCCTCGTGGGATTGACCCGATATATACCCTAAACTACTAGTTGACCTGTATACTTGCAGTGAAACGGGTGTATTTCGATATTTTTTTAACTTGTACGTATAACAAAAACCCATCAAAATGAGTTTTTAAGAACTTTTCATTTCCTTTTGATATTGATAGTTCGTTTTAAACTCAATTTCATGGAGGATACTAGTTTCCTTGTGACTTTAAATCCTCACTTTTGAATCTCGATTTTCAAGAAATTAAAGCTCTTTTAAGACGTTGTCTTAAGTTTTAAACGAATGTACTTTCATCCTCAATTGATAGTGGTTGTGGGTATATGTGAGTGATAGTTAATCGTTATTTCTTCAGGCGCTCAAGAGTATCTTGAAGAGAATCTCGGAGCAGACCACCAAAGATCTTATTTTGCACTTACTCATTGTTTTGAATTGGTGAATGTCAAGTGCATGAATAGTTGCCAATTACTTGAATTGTTTCTTATTGATTAAGTGATTTTGAATTGTCGAGTCGAGCGCGTACTTTAATCGTACCCGTTCTCTTTTACTTGATTATATAATTGAATTGCTCCTAATTGAATTTATAAATTGTGGTTGACTAAATGTCGATTGGAGTGAACCTCATCGACTTATAATTGTAATTATCGATTGGAATGAATCTCATCGATTTATAATAGTAATTGGGGGATGCCCAAATCTCAATTGGCCGACCTTGCAACTCGAGCCAGCATGGGCTTGGTCGAGAAGTTCGGTAAACCATGAGATAATCAAAAGCTTGATCTATTGAAAGATCTCGCTTGGCATATTCGAGTAGTAGTGCCTTTTATAGAAGAAGTGCGGGTCCGGGACAGGGGATGTAACGGTGAACAGGAATTGTGAAGTAAGTGGAGTTCTATGGACCTAATACCTACCCGGTTGACAGAGTGTCATCACGGGGAGGTATTCGATCGAGCCCTAGCGATGCAAATGGAATCTAGCTCCTAAGAGCTCCTGTATCCTTATTGAGTGTGTGGCGCCCCCACTTCTCCCTAAGGTGAACCAGAGGGTATCCGCGGGACGCCTGCCCAACTCTCGCCAGGACTCAAGGCAATATGATTCAAGCTTAACTATAAATAACCAATAATACAAGTCTAATAAAGAAGGTTGCTTCCATAACCAATATTCAATAGTACACCACGAGTACAAAATGCATCAATCGTCCAAATCTTACATCAGATTTCCAAAAGTTACACCAACCCAATTTATACAATAATTCAAAATCTAGTCATATACATTGAGAACCCTAATACAAAAGTACGTCACAAGGGGGTTTTCTTCAAGTTCACTCCAATCCATTCCTATTAAGGAAAACAAATCTACAGGGTGAGCAAAACGCTCGTGAGGCCAAGAAACACACATGCAAGCACATTGTCCAAATAACAATCCCATTTAACGGATAAAGCAGTAATATGCAAGAAATTAGTAATTTGAGCAATAATATGTAAACAGAAACAATTCAAGGATATAGGAACTCTTAAGAGCTATTTTTCACTTGCGCGATCCAGAACCTCCACGAATTGACACTCCGTCAATCGGGTAGGTTTAGTCCGTTAGAACTTCACTTATCCTATCCCCTTTCACCTTACATACCCCTGTATCGGGCCCGCCTGTCATTTGTTTGAGGCGATACTGTTCGAGTATGCCAAGCAAGACCTCTTAATAGGTCAAGCTTTTGTTTTCTCATGGTTCGCCAAGGAGCCCGACCAAGCCCATGCCGGCTCAAGTCCAAGGTTAGCTAGTGAGATTTGGGCGTCCCTCATGTAACATTTGTATGTCGAGGAGATTCACTCCAGCGACGTAATGCAGCCATAGCATACAAATTCATGTCATTCAAGCATTTGATATATTCAAAACATTTGATATATTCTAGCATTTCAAACATGAGTTATTCATTTTAAATGAGAACGAGTGCGATAAAGTACACACTCGACTCCATTTTCAAAAATCTCAAGTCATGGTCAACAAGTAAGCATGTATCAAGTTCACAAGAGTTCAAATAAACATACACTTGACACTCACCAAGTAGTTCAAGTAGTAAAGCACACTTGGGGTTCCGGTGTCCACCGTGGGATCTTCTTGAAGGTCCTCATGAGTGTCTGAGCAATTAATAATAATCTATCACTCATAAACCCTGATTATCAAGGAAGATTGTACACTTGTACAATCTAAGAGAGTTCTCATGAAAATGAGCCCTATTTATTCGTAAATCAAGGATCAAAGGCGGGGTTTCAAGGCACAAGAGAAATCGAGTTTTCACCTTTGAAATCAAGTGTAAAACGTCCAAGTGATATCGAGGAAAGAAGGAAAATTCGAGAAACTTCATTTCCTCAAGTTTCGAAAATTTCAGATTTGATATGAAATCTTTGAAAAATCGTATCTCACTCATTTCAAGTCCAAAATTGGAAACCTTGGTACCTTTGGAAACTTCTTCCAAAGTACTAAAAGTTCCTAGAAGAAACTTTTCCATGATTCCAAATGGAAGATATTCAAAAATTAGCTCCAAGTTGCTGTTTTAAGCTTGCGAGACAGTTTTGAGGTTGGATTTTCGCCAACTTTGAAAATTCGGAAAAAATCACAGGATTCGATCTAGCCTCTGTAATTGGTGCTCAATTAGAGTTGTAAGTAAGGTTTAAAACGCCACAAACAGAATAAGAATCGGAGTTTTGAGCACCATGATATAGCAGTTGGTGCAAAAATGAAGCTCACTGGACAAATTTCCAGATTTAAAGCTGGAACTTTGTGACTCTAGTTGGGAATTGAAACGGACTCGGAATGGTACCAAATTTGGTAGTATCATCCTAACATATAAGGGCTATTCTTCTGTCAAATTTCATGGAAAATTCATTCGGGAAGCTAGTTAACAAAGTCACTAAAGTTTCTAAAATTTCCAAGGCAATCTGCCTTGCATTTTGTTCTTCCCTTTTCCAAACATTTGGCCAATGAAATTTCCTCAACATGGTTCATTTTTGAAGACAAAGTCTAAGAAACATCCAAGATGCATTTAGTAGGTGATTAACACCAAGGAACTCGAAATAACAAGTCCCAATAAAGATTAAGGCATCAACTAGCCAAAAGAGGGTTTTTAATCCCTGAGTCAGATTTGCACTTCCGCCACAACTCACTCAATTCAACTTGGAATTGAGCATGGTTGGTGGCGTTGAAAACTAGATTCATAAATTTACAATGTCTTAGAAGAAATCGTTTTCAAAATCTGTCCACAACTAGCTCATATTTGAGCATCAATTCGCTGCTCAAAACAGGGCTTTCAGTGCAGACGAGAAACAGAACAGTCAACTTTACAAGGTTGGTACGGATTACTCAGGTGGAATCAGAACGTGCATTTTATACCGTTAGAAATCTGGATCATCTAGTTTCCATTTCGGCAAACAGAACTCGATTTTGACATCGGAGCAAAAAGTTATAGCCAAAACAAAAACACTGCCAGAGCAGTGACGGGAAATTTTTCCAGTTTTGCTGATCTTCGAAAACTCATCGTTTGGACAACCAAATCATGGAATTTTTTGATGAAACTTTCTACACATCTCATAAAACATATAAGCATCATAACTAAGCCATTGGAACCACAAAAATTCGCCCTAAGGGCCACGGACATCACAGGGGCAGAATCAGAAAAATTCCTCCTTCACTTCCTTTGAACTTTCCTTCAACAATACAACCTATTTCCACTAGTTTAACCTCTAATCCAACATTATCAACATTAAAACTCATCAAATCAGTCGAAAAATCCATAGTGAGAATTCATAGAGCCCACACAACAATTTCCAACATAAACCAAGCTACCCACATGATCATATGAACTTATAAGTGCAAGACTACTTCCATAAACCAAGATTTTCAAGGTTGATCGTTGCTTACCTTTGTTGGTGACTCAAGCAGAAATTTTTGGCTTCTTAAATCTCAGCAAAACCATGGAAAGCAAGCTCTTTTCCTAGCTTGATGTGATCTCCAAGTGATTAGCTAAGTGCGGTTAAATTTTGAGGTGAAATGGTGAAGATTTGGAGGTGAAATGAAGAGGAAATTTGATGAACTTTGGAGTTGTTTTTTTCTTCTCCTTTGGCCGGCTGTTCTTGAGCTTAAGAGAGAAAGTTTTTTGTTGTAATGAAGCTTCCTTAAGAAGCTAAAATGAGTGGCTAAGAATGCCCCAAAAGTCAACTCTTTCCCCGCGCGCATACACGCGCGTTTTGTGCTCGATTCCTCTCGAATTCGATTCACTTGTGCATTATACCTCTAATGCACTTATTTTAACACTAATATTATTCACTCTTAATAGTTTAGAAATAATTTCTAAAATCCTCCAATAAGTCGCGCGCGCGAAAACGCGAACGTCCAACTTATACGCGATAACGCGAACTCTCTAAGAAATTCTTATAACGATAGTATAACTAACTATCACTTGAGTATTTAAACTTAAAAATAACCATTTTAAAGACTAATGTACAAGTCTCCAATTTTCCAACCTTATTGTATTCTCGAATCGATTTTTATTTCCAAACGCACATTCACTATTCACACTTAACGAGTTTCAAACATTAAATTTTGAAACAAGTCACTTTAAAAATATAACCAAGCTATAGATCCATACAACTAGGTCTAAAAAGGTTAGAAAATAATATTCGGGGTAGTTGGCCAAATAAATAATTAAATAAACTAGAATTAGGAGTTTAAAATAAGAAAATTTACGAGTCCTCACAGAGTGTGTATTATTGTTATTTATGAAATACTTGAACTTTCCTGCCTTATTTCTCGTGCGAATGCTATTGTTACATGAACTATGTGTTTGCATGTTTTCTTGGCCCCACTGAGCGTTCGCTCATCCTATTAGTTTGTTTTCCTTAACAGGAGTTCGGAATGGAAAGAATTTTGGGGAAAGCTGACTTGTTTACTTTTGACTAGAATTTTGGAATGTAATTGATTAGTCGACTTCTAGTGGTTGTATTTTGGGTAAAGTTATGTACTTTTGAGAACTTGTGATGTAAGATTTGAATGTTTCATTAAAGAAGCGACTTTCCTTTACTTCGACTGTTATTATTGGTTGTTTATCTTTAAATTTGATTTGGATTCGTATCGAGTCTTGGCGAGAGTTAGGCAGGCGTCCCGCCAATACCCTTTGGTTCGCCTTAAGGAGAAGTGGGGGCGTCACAAGTTAAGAGTGAGTTTTAGATAAGAGGAAGTGTGTGATTAGAAGTGCTATTAATAAACTAGTGAACCATAAGTAAAAACACAAGTATGCGCGAATTAAGGAAAATTGGCTTGAACCGCCGTGTACCGTTTGGCTACCGATTGAGTACACCACTTCAACACTAGTTTATTACCTTAATCTTCTTGCTTTTATTTCAGCTAATCACCCCTAAAATATCCTATAAAGCAGCCACCATTTTTTACCAAAGGAAAGGAAAGAAAAAAAAAAAAAGAAGGGAAATCTTGACTTGACAAGTGTAAAGGATCCAAGCAACCTTTGACCAAAAACATTTCCTTTCTTCTAATCTTTCATTTGAGCTAAATTTCCTTCATTCTTTCTTGCTTGGTGGCCGAAACTAAGAGAGGAAAAAAAAGAGAGAAAAACAACTTCAACTCCAACCTTGATTCTTCCTTGTTGAAACTAAACCGATTAAAGTTTCATCTTGGTGCTTAGGAAGTTAGGAGTGGTGGAAATCTTGAGGAAAAGAGCTTGGTTCTTCACTTAGTAACAAGTATTGGAAGGTATAAGATGATTCACTTCATTTTCTCTTACTTTATCTTGCTAAGAGTGGTATAGAATCTTTTAATCTTGGTTTGCTATGGCTGATTGTTTAGTTTTTGATAGTGTAGTGGAATGTTTAGCTAGGGTTTGCATTTTTCAGCTTTGATTATTGTTGCATACCTAGTAAATGATGTTATTAAGCTAGAATATGGAATGGATGAAGTGATTAATGGCTTGATGTTACTTTTTAGAGTTAAAAGTTGAATTTCCAGCTTTTGGTAGGGAATGTCATTTCTACCCTGTTTTTGGAATCAACTTGGGCTGCTAATTTCTCCATGTTGTAGATTGAATCAACTTTTGGACAAAACATGAAAGTTATAGGGATTTGAGTTAAATTTCTACCTGAAACATTTCAGATCAATTGGATCATTTTAGCTTATATTTTGGCCAGAACACTCCTGACTGCGCAAAAACTCCAATTTTCCTGACCTGTTTTTTATGTGCTTCTGACTATCATTTTTGACCTTGAAAATGCAAGAACTGGATGTCAATGTCTTCATAGGAAATGTAGGTCTATGTCTTAGTTTCGAAATGCCAGAATTTACCTCAATCCGATATACGTAGCTGCAGTTGTGACCAAAACACCAAAGAATGACAAATTTGCCATTTATAAGTTCTTCGTTAAGCTGGTTTCCAGCTTTGGTCCATGGTGATAAGTTATTATTTGGTTTGTTTAGTTTGGTTTTGAGGCCTTGAATAGATGTATGTTGTTGGTTATCACTTGTGGTTGAATTGGAGGTTTGTTGGCTTGTGAATCCAAGTTATACTTGGATAGGAATGGAAAAATACAAAGGGCATGCTGCCCAAATTTTCGCTCGAGGATTAGGCGAGTGAACTCGAGACTTGAGCGACGACTCGAGGTTGAAGCGAACTCCGAATGTTTATGGTATTCGAGTTTTCTTTAGTAAAAGGTACATAAACTGAAAATTTTGCCGAAACTCGTACCCTTTAAAAAGTGAAAGTAGCGACCCTTAAAAATATGATTTTCTTGATTTTTAATACCAAATGTGACTTCCAAAGGATAAATCACTTCTTTATCGAAACTAAAAGAGTGAGCATGAATTTTTGAGAGTTTGAGAAGTCATATAACTACTACTAAAACAAGCTTCATTTACTTGATTTTCTTGAAGCGAAACTCCTATGTTTCGAACCCTAGTGGATTTTAAACTCGTAAATGATATTTTATCGTAGATTTGGACTCCAACCAAGGAGTTGTACCTGAGCATGATTTTGACAAGCACTAAGTCTTTGGTGAGTGCTTCCAACTACATGATTGAACTTTATCGGATAATATTTACTTGGTTTGGTCGGGCCATGGTGTACTTTATCGCACTTGCCCTAATGTGATATATACTTGTTTATTTGTTGTAATTGACTTGATATACTTGTGTATGATGTGCGCACTCTCTGGAATTCCAGAAACCCTGTGGCTAGTTACTCGAGTCGAGCCAGTAAGGGCTTGGTCGATAGGTAACAACCCTGGGTCTCTTGTTTTGTCGAGTGGAGTGTTATCTTCTCGACTAATCAGTATGCTCGAATATTACCACCCGTGTTTTATTGAGAATTTTGGGAGCGGTAGGGAGTTAGAATGGTGGACGGAGATTGTAGTTTAGTGGTGCTCTACTGAACTGGTTACTTTACTTGAAAGTTGATGGAGTGTCAACTACTACTTGATCAAGATCCGGTTAAGCAACGGGGAATTTGGCTCTTGAGAGCCATCCGTATCCTTTTACTTTGAAATGATTATTACTTGTCGTGTTATTGTTTCTTTTTATGAACTTTTACACTCGCTCATTTTAAGAGTTCAAGTTTTAAATAAGGGTCAACTTGCTAATTGGAACCTCACTGAGTTTTAGTTTACTCTATTTCGTTAAATTTGTTTTCTATACAGGGGGTACGAGCGAGGGCATGAGACTGGTATAGGCTAGCATAGTCTAGTTTTTGAACTTTTGCGATTGTACTCGCGCTAGTGCTCGGTTAGAGTTGAATGTATCTGGGATTCATATCTTTTGTTATATTTGGAATTATATGAATGTTTGGAATAGAAATGAATGTACATGTACGTTCCAAATTTGGGAACTGTTATTCCCATTTATTCTTGAGGTTGGGAACTATTTTATTTGAAATGAGTGAGTGAGTCTTGGCGAGAGTTGGGCAGGCGGTCCGCTAAACCCTGGAGTACGCCCTAGGGGAAGTGGGGTTGTCACAGGTAGTATCAGAGTCTAGATTTGAATTGGTTCGGGTAGATTGCGAAACTTATACCTAATATAGCTTGGTTATGATTGCCTAAGTGTGAAATCCTAGCAAATAGGGTGCTTAGTATAGTTTTAATTGTCTAAATTGCTTACACTTACGATGTTACTTATAATATAGGCTATGGAGGGTAATGGTCCGAGTGGAAGTGCCGAACCATCTCGACCAGTACCTACCTGCCAGGATCACTTTGAGGGGTCTGTATGTCACGTACTTACCTACCAGGAGTATCCCGATCGGGCCGTATGTTGGTGGTCTCTAACACGTAAGATCTGACACTACGACTGCTGAAAGACTTACTGCAACCCCGATAGGGTATTACTCGCTATTGCCGACGAGAGGAGACGATTGGGAAGCGCTAATCGTAGGTGGCAGATGGAGATAGAGCATCAGCAGGCAGTTCTACAAGTACAGGGTGCTAGGATCCAAGAGCTTGACGTTTCGGTTCTCGAGGAACATGAGCGAACCAATGCCTTCCGAGAGCAGGCTTAGGAGACTAATGGTCGCCTTATTCAGGTAGTCAGGGACGTGAAAGACCGGACCTACAATATTTTGACGGAGTGTGGGGTCTTGGTAGAGGAGGTGGTGCAGAACTTGGCCGAGGAGGGTCAAGGGAATGCAGTCCCTAGTGATCCTGAGGAGGATCCTGAACAGGACCCCGAGGAGGAACCGGTTACACTCGCGGAGGAGACGGATTTGGTCGGATCAGTGACTGACTAGACTAGGGACCTAGGATTTCGAGGGATTTTGTGAGGTAGTTAGGGAAATAATGGAGTGACACGTCATCTTTTATTTTTTATATTGACGTGTTAAGGTTGATGTCTATAGTGCTTGCGTTTTCTTCTATGTCCCTTGGCTGTTATAAGCTTTTGACTTTGTTAGGTTAGCATGTATGTGACGACCCCACCTCCCCCTAAGGCGAACCAAAGGGTTCAGTGGACCGTCTGCCCAACTCTCACCGAGACTCACTACAATCGTTAAATGAAAAACAGATCAATTCCAATGACTACATCTAAATATGCCAAAATAATAACACGACTATAATATTTCATTGCACAAGTACATCCAAGGATACAAATCTCAAGTCAACTACACCGAGTTCCAAATCTTAAAATTCCCCGAAAGGTCAGTTACAAAATATCAAACTATACAAAAGACTAGCATTCACTAGTATCTTCCAATCACTTCCTTCACGTCACTCTTCTGTTAAGGAATAACAAATAGAATGGGATGAGCTAAACGTTCAGTGAGGCCAAGAAAATCATGCAACCACATAGTTCAAGTAACAATAACACTTGTACAAGAAATAAAGCTAGAAAGTTCAGGTAAGTCATAAATAACAATAAAACATTCTCAAAAGGATACGGGAGCTCTTAGGAGCTATATCCCAATTGCTTTGCCAAGGTTCGATCCGATACCTCCACGTGATGACACTCCGTCAACCGGGTAGGTATTAAGTTCGTAGAATTTCACTTATTTCACAATTCCGTTCACCGTTACACCCCTGTTTCGGGCCCGTACTTCAGTTAGAAAAGGCAATACTATTCGAGTATGCCAAGCGAGATTTCAAAAGATCAAACTTTATAATTTCCCATGGTTCACCAAGCTCTTGCCGGCTCGAGTTACAAGGTTGGCCAATAGGTTGGGGTGCTCCCCAGAAGTATAAGTGGTCGATGAGACATCGCTCCAATCGACATAGAATTATCTATGGTTCTGAGTCGACATGAGAGGTACCTCCCACCAGAATTGGTATGGTACATGCTACTGCTCTGAGAACCAATTATCACTCTTCTGTTAAGGAATAACAAATAGAATGGGATGAGCTAACGTTCAGTGAGGCCAAGAAAAGCATGCAACCACATAGTTCAAGTAACAATAACACTTGTACAAGAAATAAAGATAGAAAGTTCAGGTAAGTCATAAATAACAATAAAACATTCTCAAAAAGGATACGGGAGCTCTTAGGAGCTATATCCCAATTGCTTTGCCAAGGTTTGATCCGATACCTCCACGTGATGACACTCCGTCAACCGGGTAGGTATTAAGTTCGTAGAATTTCACTTATTTCACAATTCCGTTCACCGTTACACCCCCTGTTTCGGGCCCGTACTTCAGTTAGAAAAGGCAATACTATTCGAGTATGCCAAGCGAGATTTCAAAAGATCAACTTTATAATTTCCCATGGTTCACCAAGCTCTTGCCGGCTCGAGTTACAAGGTTGGCCAATAGGTTGGGGTGCTCCCCAAAAGTATAAGTGGTCGATGAGACATCGCTCCAATCGACATAGAATTATCTATGGTTCTGAGTCGACATGAGAGGTACCTCCCACCAGAATTGGTATGGTACATGCTACTGCTCTGAGAACCAATTATAACACTGAGACGGTATGAGAGGTACCTCCCACCCGAATTGGTGTGGTATATGCAGCCGTTCAGAGCTCATGAGTTAAACATATTCATGTACAATTACCAATCATACGTATTCATGTACTAAGTATCACGTAATTAAAAAGAGAGAGGGCGAGGGCGATAAAGTACACCCTCGACTCGGCAAGTTTACGTATCATGTATAACGCTTGTACAATTAACATTTCAATCACATAAGTATTTAACATGCACTTGACACTCACCACTAGCCAAGGGAAAAATAAGAGTGAAGCGAGAAGTCAAACGAACTCTTCGAAATCCTCGTGACCACCTGAGACATATACAATCATAGTTACCTAGGTGCTCGACCAAGGTTAAAAGAAAGACATTTTCTCACCACTCATTCTCAAGATCACAAGTTCGAGCTAAATTAAGGAAGCTTTTCTAACTAAAAATCGTTAAAATAATGCTCAATAGATCTCGAAGGTAGTTTTTGATTCAAGTTGTGATAAGTAATCTCATATCCAAGAGAAAGTACTATTTTCACTTTCAACACGAAAATCGAGGAAAAGGGTAAATGGTTTTCATTTCCCAAAACTTTAAGTCTCATGTCCGAACCTTAAAAAGCAAAGAGCATGTACATTATCCAAACTAATGGAGTTAAAAATCATTTAAAACTCCACTCATTTTCATTGAAAAATATCAAAGTTAAGGTTCCAAGGTTCAAGTATGAAACTAGTGAAATTCACCAAGAATTACTCTAGTCAAAAAGCTCCCTTTTTTGTTTCAAACTCATGGAAATTGAGGCCATAAGAATAGGGTTGAAATCTATAATTCAGGTATGAAGAGAAGTGTTATAAATAAGGTGATGCGGTTGAGCACGAGCCCCATGGTGCTCAGGTAGACCCTGTGAAGGTGCCCCAAGACCCAGTGACACGAGCACGAATTAAGAGATTCAAGGAGTCGTTTCAAGCCTTGGTTCATGCCGTCCAAACCCAAGAGAAACCGCCCATTGAAGGAATTGAGTTGGAAGATCCTTGCAAGACTACTGAAGGATTACTTACAATTGAAGATGCAAGTGTTCAAACTCCAAACGGCGGATGGGGCCGCTGAGCTTACGATATATGTATTGTTGGGCTAATTTTCGGCCAAGTAAAAGAAATGGGTTGGCCGAATTTCCTTAATGTTTTTCAAGCTTTATTAGGGTTTAGTCAAGGCTATAAATAGGCTTAAGTGATGTTTTACACGGCATTTTCGATATTATTCAATAAAAATTCCAGAATTTCGTCCATTGATTGTGGCAAATTCGTTTAACTTGTGAAAACTAGTTTGAACATCCTAGAGTTGATCCTAGATTGTTTATTGATTTATCAATCAAGCAAACACACTTGATTGTGGCGTCCTCTACTGTTGAATCCGTTCTTGAGTGGTCCAAATTTGGGTTCGACTTCATTCGTCTTGCAATATGTCTTCTAAGATCCTAAGATAGCTTCCGCGCTCACATCATCTGGTATCAGAGTTTCGGCTCTTGATTCAGGTTAATATCCTTTTCTTTTCTTGTTTTTTCCTTTATTCTTCTACCAAACCCTTCCCAATTCCAAAAAAAAAAATTGTCACCTTAGGGTTTGAATTTCCACCGTTTTATTTGTTCCAGTTGATTCCTTAGTTCGTTGTTGAGTCTCCAATCGTGTCTTGTTTATGTTGCATCTTGTTTCGTTGTTTGTCAAAATCTGTCGTAGTAACTTGTATTGAGCCATCAAAAAAAAATTCAAAGCACTGTTCATCGATACTGTTCACGCTGTGTAGCAGTTACTATTCATCGTCGCTACTGAAGTTGTACTGTTCATCATACTGTGCAGTACTGTTCATCCGAAATTTTTTTTCATACCTTGTGTTTGTTTCTTGTTGTTCTTGAGCCTTGTAGTTGGCTTGGTAATTTCTTGAAATTTTTGGATTGCATAGTGGGTTCTTGAAAAAAATCTTGATACTTTGAAAACCCTAAATGTCATCCTTTTGAATCTTAAAGTGTGGCTACCTTAATTGGTTTCCAAATCTTGATTGGTTCCGAAATCTTGATTAGTTTCCAAATCTTGATTAGTTCTCAAATCTTGATTGGTTTCCAAATATTGATTGATTTCCAATCAAAGACCCATTCCTACATTTTAGCCACCACCTCTTCTACTTTTTAGGACTTTCCTTAGCCCATTCATCTTATCCTCACTTTCGGTCATCTCTTCCTATATTTTAGGGAGTTAGCCGCCACTTGTCACCCCTTTTTAGGGGAACAATTCGGACACACAAAGACAAGAAAAGGCAGCCTTGCGCTGGATTTGAAAATTGAGAGGGATTTGAAATCTTATTTCCACATTCTTGAATTCTAATTCTTGTTAGACTTGGTTCATATTATCAGCTGCCAAAATCCAAAAATACACTTAGGAAACCTTCACAAAATAGCAATTTACTTTTCAAAAGTGAATCCAAGAATCAAGCAAACTGAACTTCCAAATTCCAACCAAGTACAATTGGATTGACAAATGGAGCATGTGCAATGGTTCGTATTCATAATCAAGTTTAGATAGCGACATGTTACTTGGATTGCATATATCAAGACATTCTCCGAGTTACTCCTTTGTAAGCAAGCACTCGATTTGAGGACAAATCGTCTTTCAAGAGGAGGGGAATAATGAGAACATGAAGATTTGGATCCCTTTCAAATTCAAGGAAATTTGTTTGATGGTTGATGGTGCAATCGGGGTCAAGAATCATTGAAGATTAGTCATGCTTATTTTCTTGTTATTTATTTAATTAAGTTTTCAGTAAATATTGTTAGTTAATTAGGGTTAGTCTTGAGTTATTTTTGAGTCCTTAATAAGGGGAATAAAGGTTAAGGTCATGTTGACCATAGTTAAGCCTATTTGAGTTAGTTTCCTATTCTAGTTAAATTAGAGTTTTAGAAAAGTAGTTAATTGTTTCCAAATTTATTTAGGAAGTTGTGTCAAATTTAGAAGTTAAGTCAAATAAGGAAACTTGTATTGTTTCGAATTTAGATTAGGTTTTTGAGTCTTGTAAGGCTATAAATAGCCAAGTTTATGATATTTTTAAGGGGGGAAGACAATTATGAATAAAAATTGAGAGTTTTCTCTTGTTCCTTGGGGAGCATCCCTTGATACAAAGTGAGTCGAATCTCCTTTGTTCAAGTTTTGGCTTATCAATTCAAGATCATGTTGAATTATGGCGCCATTTCTACCGTTCTAAACAATCTTGAGCTGTTCTTGATTGTCTAGAATCCATCCAATTTATCCATAACCTAATCAAGATAGATCCTTCCGCTGCCTGATCGATTTGATTTCTTATCGAGTGGTCCTTGGAGAATCAATTAATTGAAGTAGAGAGAAAGTTCTTGGCAAGATGCCTTAAAACCTCAAGAAAATTGGTAGCTTAGTGCTTTCCCTTCCAAAACCACTCCACCAACCTCTTTAATCCTTCCTAGCAAGGAGTTTTTATGGAGTGATTTGCAAAATATACGGTTGAAACTCAAGATTGTAGCAAGAAATTGAAGTGCAAGGTGAAGTCTCCTCTCTCTTCTCTCCTCTCTATGGTTCGGCCAAGCAAGAAAGAAAAATAGAGGAATTTTGGTCAAATTTTGAGTTTTAGTAAAGGTAGGAAAGACTTGGTCAAGTCCAACATCCAATGGTTTTGCGACACTTGGCCTTTCTAGAGTTTTCTCTAACCCTTTGCCTTCCAATGGTTAATTAATCTAACTAACCTCTAATTATCTCCTAACACCTTGTAAAATAATATCACTTAACACAAAACTCCAACTAGTGGTCAAAATATATCGCACTTACTGTACTAGCGGGTCCCACGTCCATAATACATTTTAAACTTAACATGACTATCTTATACTCGAAAATGATTCAAAAACAATATTCACTTATAAAATTTCTGGCAAATAAATATAATAAAGTAAAATAAAGAAAATGCATGCGAAGATATAAAATAAATATAACCAAGTTTTCCGGGTCCTCACACTTTCTCCTCCTTAAAAGAATTTCGTCCTCGAAATTCTCTCTTTGGCTCACAAAAATAATTCTACAGTGAATTCTTCTACCTTTCAAGAGTTTCTCCTCATTCATGCCCTAATCAAGTCAGGATAGTTCTCAAAAGTCACTTAGGCACTAAGGGCCACTCTAATCAAAATTTAAAAATATACACGAGATCTCCCATCCCGTCACACTAACAAGTTAATACAAGTGCTTCCTTTGCCTCGAGCCCTGTGGAGAGGAAATAAATATTTTGAGGTGAGCTAAAAGCTCAACGAGTATCCAGAAAACTCAATAATCAAATAAGTTTCGCAATCGTGCATTTAGCTGGTGTCATGAATTAGCAATCAAATGTACGTTTATTGCTCTTGTGAGTCAGGGAAATCGTGGTACTTAAACATCCAACTCTCCAATAAAATCCAGTAATAGTCAAGCGGTACAAGAGAGCCATCAGTGCTCCCATATTCAAATCAAGTGCCATTAAAATGAAGACGTTGGTTTTAAACACAAGACTTCCAAACACTCATCTGAGTCAAATCATTGCATGGCACACACGCAAGAAAACAGTGCAGGAAATAGTTTGAAAATAATTTTAAAAACAATTTTGGAATCATTTACCAACCACAGCTCATGATCCTCATCCATCATAGATCGTTTCCTATCTCTAGTCCAATTCCCTAGATCACGAATATCATATCAAGCAAAGAAAATTCTAATATCATCAAGTTCCTCTCACATTTTGACATTTCAATTACAACTGAAGCTACACCTTTCGGATTGAAATAAATCTTATGGCGTTTCAAATCTAAGATATAGGCCTACACTACTTGGTCTCTTATCTCGGCCCTAGGTCTCAATTTGGTCAGTCACAGATTTCCAATGACCTTTCCTTAATCCCGAGATTATCTAAATCTACACAGATACCGAAATATCATTTCTTAGTTTTCTTTTCTATTATCTATATATACCTCAGAGGATAGGATTCAGTTGGGCATATAGACATAGGTAGTCAATCAAGAATCCAAAATATATTTATCTGATATATCACAAAATAATTACATATGTAGTTTAAAGTAGTCCATAGTAAAAGCAAGTAAACACATAACAATTCGCACATTCATAGGAGAAACAAAATAGATTTTCAAAATTAACACGTTAAACATCCACAACAACTATTAAAGTCCAAATCTAACCACAATCTATTAAAACCCTAGCTAAACTTTTATTGGACAAGTCTAAGATAGCATTCCTCATTCCAATCTCCTCAATCGGGTCAATGTCAAGTCCAATACAAGAATCCTCTGTGCTTTGACCTTTGTCATCAGGACTTATCTCAAAATCACTTATGATTTCTAGTCAACTCATAATACACAAGACTATACTCCTTCCGAATTCGCAAGTATTCCCTTAGGAAAAGTATTTGGTACTCAAGTACAAGAATCCCAAACTAAGAAAATTTACAACTCAAACCGTACACTCCCAAGTGCAAATTAACAAGGTTTAAGATTCCTACCTGATGTACACATCTATCCACCTCAAGTAGCATGGCACAGACTTTACACTTACCACTGTCATAAGTCACAACTTTTCCTCAAGAAAAACACTTAGTCCTTTACTCTTATTCACATGATCGGGACAATATCACCACTTGGCCCAAGCTCACTCCGCACAGAGACCACGTGAAACTGCTCTGATACCACCTATGACAGCCCCACCTCCCCTAGGGCGTAGCCAAGGGTTTGGTGGACTGCCTGTCCAACTCTCATCAGGACTACGAAGTCGAAACACACAAACCCTGGATTTCGAGCGATAGAACCCCAAGAAAATTAAACACTCGGAGACTACTCAGTTGAAAACATGATTTCTAAACCACATGGTGACATGGTACTTCGATTAAACGTTCAACAAAAATGAAACGAAAACGAACATGGAAATGAAAACTGGAAAGAAAAGCTGCCACGTCACAATCCGACCGGAAGTTGGCCGAATATTCGGTTGGATTCAAGGCAGTAGCTAATCCAAATTTTTTTTTCAACTTGCCCTGCCAATCTGGCCAAGAACTGACCGGATATGCGGCCGGATTCTCTGCAAGAATTTCCCACCAGAAATTTTCTTTCCACGTTCAAACTCTGCACTCGTCCGAATCCCAAGCAAGTACAAACAAACTATACATATAACACTAGAGAATGTAGATTCCCAAACAAATGAGCCACATAGACAAGATTCACCACTTTTATATACACACGTTGGTAAATGTACAATTCGAAAGGGAACATTTGATTAAGATACAATTAGGGTTTTCCAATTTCAGAGGAGCTACAAAAAAGAATATTTAAACTAGCTCCACTCTTATCTTCAAAGTCACAGTTCCAAAATTTGACCCCTGTAAGAAAAACAAAGGTAACGGGAAAGAGGTGAGTTTAAGCTCAATGAGGTACCAAAAGTACAAGTAGTCACGAATCATGGCATTTTACTTTTCAATCATGCAATTATACACACCAGATAGGGAAATGAATAAACACTTCAAATGGAAAGGATACAGGTGGCTCTCAAGAGCCAAATTCCCTTTTCTTCACCAGAGCTTAATCAAATAGTAGTTGACACTCCGTCAACTTTCAAATAAGTAACCAATCCAGTAGAACACCACTTATCACCAAATTTCGTCCACCAAACATACCCCTTACTGAGCCCGAACACCTCAACAGGAATAGGAATGGTAATACTCGAGTATACCAGAATTTCAGAATATAACTTAGCCCTAAGTCGAGAATTTCATCCCTGGAGGTGCTGGACAACACAACAGGCTAGCACAATGGCTATACCCCACCAGAGGGTCTCGATTCAGGATTTAGTCCCTGATGGTGCTGGACAACACAACAAGCTAGCACAACTGCTATACCCCACCAGAGGGTCTCGATTCAAATGCACATAAACATGCAAGTCCGTATACAGGAACAACTAATTCAAGTTCATAGAATAACCTAGTCACACAGGACAGAGAACGAGTTTGATAAAGTACAGCCTCGTCTCATATAGAATAAACAGATGATACAGTCATTTAAATCACAATTTACAAGTACAGATAACCCATTTAAGTAACGAATCATGGGAATGATACACTCACCAGTTCAAGCAAAAAACTTCAAAAGTTTTCACCCAAAGCATGGCTTTAATCACCGAGAAACCCTAGAATAACCAAGGTAAAACAATTATAGTTCCCACATTCACGAATCCAATAAACGGAATGCACAAATGAGCCTCAACTACGAGTCATATACTTATCCAAGTGAACTACTAATACAAAGAGATAAAAGGTGGCTTTGGAGTAAAAGGTAACGGTTGGTCCTAAGAACGTGAATGACCCCAAAACCCTTCACTTCTACCAAAACCATACCTACAATGATTGACCGACTCCAAACTTAAAGTGGGAAAAGAAAGTAAGCATTGTTCTTAAGAAAATAGAATTTTCCAGTTTTTCGCACCACCATTTGAAAAATCATATCTCAAAATTCTTAAGTCCAAAATTGATAAATTTTATACCGCCAAAAAATAGATTCAAAGGGGTACAATTTCTGAGAAGACACATTTATAAGATTCAGATCACAAGTCAGTCAACTTCGAGCCTCAAATTTCTGTTTTATCCAGTAGAAGACAAAACAGGTATGCAATTTCATTCAACTTTGAAAAATCACCTTAAATAGCACAGACAGAACCAGGGTCTGAAATTTCATGGTTTATAACTCTATGAATCTAGTTTAAAATGCAACAAATGGAACTTAATTATGATATTTCTATAACAAGATATAGCAAAATTCCCAAAACTGCTCAAGGGTTCCTGCGAAAATTTTGACAGCACTTCCCTTGTTTTCCTTTACTTTTCCATCCAAACATCAACACCAAATCTCACCTCAATTCATCCACAAATTCACATACAAATCATAAACCATTTAACACACTTAATTAGGGTCACAACACCCTTCAATTACAACCAATTGGTAGCTCTAAAACTAACCCTAATCATGCTCAAAATTAAAAACCCTAATCTGAAATTTCGGTACCCAAGCTGAAAATTTCCTTAGGCAAGTAAAACTAGCACATATAAGCTCAATATTACACATAACAAAACTATCAATCCATGGCTAACCTTCAATCATCACATGAGGGCAGAAATTCCACTCTCAAATCTGAAATTTACCATAAACCTACTTCAACCCATGAACTTTCTCACAAAACCACATATTTAACAACTTTACTCCACTAATTAGCAATTAATTGAAGTAGAGAGAAAGTTCTTGGCAAGATACCTTAAAACCTCAAGAAAATTGGTAGTTTAGTGCTTTCCCTTCCAAAACCACTCCACCAATCTCTTTAATCCTTCGTAGCAAGGAGTTTTTATGGAGTGATTTGCAAAATATACGGTTGAAACTCAAGATTGTAGCAAGAAATTGAAGTGCAAGGTGAAGTATCCTCTCTCTTCTCTCCTCTCTATGGTTCGGCCAAGCAAGAAAGAAAAATAGAGGAATTTTGGTCAAATTTTGAATTTTAGTAAAGGTAGGAAAGACTTGGTCAAGTCCAACATCCAATGGTTTTGCGACACTTGGCCTTTCTAGAGTTTTCTCTAACCCTTTGCCTTCCAATGGTTAATTAATCTAACTAATCTCTAATTATCTCCTAGCACCTTGTAAAATAATATCACTTAGCACAAAACTCTAACTAGTGGTCAAAATATATCGCACTTACCGTACTAGCGGGTCCCACGTCCATAATACATTTGAAACTTAACATGACTATCTTATACTCGAAAATGATTCAAAAACGATATTCACTTATAAAATTTCTGGCAAATAAATATAATAAAGTAAATTAAAAAAAATGCATGCGAAGATATAAAATAAATATAACCAAGTTTTGCGGGTTCTACAGGGAAGAATCGGCCAAGGCAAGAGTGGAGAGGAAGAAAGGTTTTGGTAGTAGGTGGTGATGTGATATTGTGGAAGAAGAAGAGACATAAAGTGCTCTTGTGCTCCAATAGTCAACGCTCTTGTGCCCCAATAGTCAACGATTGGTTAGTGTGCAATTTGTGCTCCTAATTGAGCTTAACTTAACTCACTCACTCTAATTTCTCAGTTAACTTTTCTTAGTCTACTACTAATCACCCTTAATACTCCAAGATTATTGCACTCTCGGATCGAATTTATCTCGAAAAACGTGCATGTGCTATTTCTCGCTAAACGAGATGCAGAAAAAATTACATTCGCTAGTGAAACGTTTTAAAATATAAATGAGACATTTTTGCGTACAAATGGGTTTAAAATGAATGAAATAAATTATTCGGAGTAAACAAGTGAATAAATAATTAAATGAGCCAGTAAAATGAAATGAAAGTAAGAAAAAATGAAATTTCGAATCCTCACAATATACAGTACTTTCTAACTTGTTATGTGACTTATTTTGCTTTGTATATAAAGGAAATGTTTATTGGAAAGGTGTTTCATTGCCTTTGCCTTATGTGTGAGAACTCGAAAAAAAAAATCCGATTTTAGGGTTTTAGGGTTTTATCGATTTTCGTGCACACATTTTTTTTATTTTCTTTATTATATTCATTTTACATATATTTTATAAGTAAATATAGTTTTTAAACCATTTTTCTAGTATAAGTGAGTTCACGAGAGATTTGGAGCGAATAGCGGATGTGGGACCCGCTAGTGCGTTAAGTGAGAGAAATTCGGCCAATTAGGTTAAGTTGTGCAGTAAGGCATTAAATTACTAGGTGCTAAGCGATAATTAGAGGTTGGTTAGATATTTGGTCATTAGTAAGCTAAAGGATAAGAAAGAAATCCAAAAGTGCCACGTGTCGCGACGGGATTGGGCCAAGTTTTGCCTAACTTTTCCTTAACTTTACCAAAAGCTAATTTTGACCAAAATCATCTTCATTTTAGCATCCTCTTGGCTGAAACTTGAAGGGAAAGAAAAGAGAGAGAGTTTCAACCATTGGCTTCAATTTCTTATCCAAATCTTGAAAACTAACCGATAAAAATCCGAATTCCTCCGTAGAAATCGCTTATTAAGTGAGATTGAAGGTGCTTGTGGAGTGATTTTGCAAAGGAAAGCTCTAAGTTGCTATCTTTCTTGAGGTTAAGGTATTTTTGCTTGGAACTTAACTTTTGTTCATAATAAATGGTGAATTAGTGGCTTGTAGTAGTTAAATAGCTTGTTTTGTAGATGATTTCATGGATTGAAGTAAAGTTAGGTGAATTTCTTATTTTCTTGGAAATTTTTCTGTTTTCATGTGATGATCATAGTTGGCTTGAATTGATGGCTTAATATGGTATAGAATTGGAGCTAGTGTGTGTTAATTGTGGTTACTTGCGGAAAATTTCAGCTTTGTACACAAGATTCCAGCTTAGGGTTACATGTGGTAGTAATCTGCCCTGTTTTTGCACTGTATTTTCGTCCTTGAGGAAGACCGAATCAGCCCTTACTCAAAACATGAAAGTTGTAGGTATTTGAGATGGATAGCTACTGGTAAAATGTCAGCTCAATCAGAGCATGGTAGGATGTGAAATGACCGAAATACCCTGACTGCCACAAGCTGCAATTCGTAAACAGTTTTGTGAATTCACCAGTTTGGGCTGCATTTTTCACCCTGATTCGTATCCAATTAGCTTTTGGCCAAAACACAAATCCTGTAGCCCTATAATTTAGCTTTCCAAAGCCTCTGAAAACACCCCAAACGGAGTTGTGTAGCCTGATTTATTGCCGGTTAAAGTCAGTGCTGACAACCAGACTGATCATAAACTTTTGGATCTGTGATTGGCAAATTCCACTTAGATAAACTATAAATTAGGTTAGGTGGCCTTCATGAAAGTTGTTCCCCCCTGTATTAGCTTCGAAATGGTATAAGGGTCACCCCGATTCGATAACCATAGCTCCGGTTATGACTAAAATACTACGAGATGCCAAATCTGCCATTTAGCTTTTGTCTTCAAAATTGATATTTGCTTGTACTATTGCACTTGTGTTGTACTTGGATGATTTTGGAGCCTAATGGAAGGGCTATTGTGGTAACCTTACTTGTGTGTATTGTGGGGCTGAATTAAGGAAAAGAATGAAGCCATAAATGGCTGGAAATTTGGTAAACACAAAGGGCGTGCTGCCCAAATTTGCACTCAAGGGTTAAGTAGAATTACACTTGTCTTGAGTACGGTTTTGAGGACGAGTCTAACTCGATTTGTCTAGGTTATTCGAGTTTCCTTTTGTGGAGATATATAAGTTGAATTTCGGGCCGAAACTTGTACCCTTGGAATTTACAACTGATAGAAATACGTTTCTTTCATTTCTTCGACCCAAACGGCATTTTTCACATATAATGGCTTCAAAATTTCACCGTTTGAAAAGTGATCAAGGGTTTTACGAATAGTCTCTAAATAAGTCCTCAATTACTTGATTCTCCTTAAACGAAATGTTTAAGTTTCGAGCCTTAGTTACTTTTCAATGCTCTTAAACAATATTTCCTCGCAGATTTGAACTCCAAGAGCGGAGTAATACCCAAAACCAACGTGTAAAGGCACTACATCTGTTGTGAGTGTACCATCCCCTTAAATTGGTGCTTATCTGATTCATCTGTACTTGCAACTTGCAACTTGATTATCTGTGACTTTTGTATGCTTCGTATGAAACGAGGGTGTACTTTATCACACTCGTTTCTCTCACATGGTTATTCTGGTTCCTGTATACTGTATAAATCTGTATTTGTTCTCTGTATCTGTTATCTGTACCTGTTTTCTGTATTTGTTGATGTCGTTTGGAAAATTAAATCCAACGACCTTTCTGTTACCTCTGAGCTCAAATCCTGTGGCTAGTTATTCGAGTCGAGCCGGTAAAGGCCTGGTCGATTAGATAACGAACCACAGTAGTCTGTTTCTGAGAAATCTTTGGGTATTGAGACTCTGGATTTTTGGTATACTCGAGTATTACCACCTTCTGTTCGGTTGAGGTGTTCGGGCCCGGTAAGGGGTATGTTTGGTGGACGGAATTCGGTGTAAAGTGGGGTCTACGGACATGTTGGTTCTATCTATGTTGACGGAGAGTCAACGAGTTTGGATCAAGTATCGCAATTGGGCATTTTGGCTCCTGAGAGCCACCTGTATCCTTTCTCTTTGAAATGTTTATTTATTTCCCTATCTGGTGTGTATAACTGCATGATTGATACGTGAAATGCCATGATTCATGACTACTTGTACTTCTGGTACCTCATTGAGCGTAAGCCCACCCCTTCCCGTTATCTTTGTTTTCCTTACAGGGAACAACACTTTTGAACCATGATTTTGAAGAAAGTGTCAAACTAGTGTAAATGTTATTTTGTTACGCTCTTTTGTAATCAAAACCCTAGTTACTTTTATCAAGTATCACGTTTTGACTTGTACAATTTTCTATGTATGTACTTAAGTGTTTAAGCATTTATATTAGGTGTATTCGTTTGAGATACTACTTGTAATCATTCGGAACATTTTAGTTGTGTGTAATCGGCGTAGTAGTCTCCGAGTGTTTGTTTTCTTTGGTTTCGATCGCGCGTAATCTAGGGTTTGTGTGATTCGATTTCGTAGTCCTGGCGAGAGCTGGGCAGGCGGTCCCGCCAAATCCTTTGGTTCGCCTTAGGGGAAGGTGGGGCTGTCACATTATGATTTAGAAACGTTTCTATTGCGCTTTCTAGCTACTTTAGTTTGCTGCTATAGTTTGCTTATACCTATATAGTTTGTTGTTCAAGAGAAACATAGAAGGTAAGAGAATTCAAGGGCGTGAAACTAGTCGAGGACACGGTTCTAGCCATGGCCGTGGGGCTAGACAAGCACAAGAACCAGTACGGGAACCGAAAGAGGAGAGAGGCGAAACGATTGAACCAGAACCTGGACCCCGAGCCGAAGGAGGGATAGAGTGGCAACGGAAATTCAGCAAATGACCAATATTCTTACTCGACTGGTAGAGCAGCAAGGTCAAACCCCTGTTAATCAACCTAGGGACCCTGACATGGGGCAAGATAGGGCCCTAGAGAGATTTCAAAAGTTTTCTCCTCCTAAATTTTTTAGAGAACCGGACCCTGAGGTAGCTAAGAGGTAGTTAGACACGATGATCAATATTTTCGCTGGCTTAAAACTATACGGAAGATAGGCAGGTGAATTTTGCTATATTTCAATTTGAGGGACCGGTTAGAGCTTGGTGGGACGTAGTTAGGGCTAAGTGGGAGAGAGAAGGGATAGCATGGACATGGTTGAATTTTGTACGAGAATTTAATGAGAAGTATTTTCCACCGATAGTCCAGGAGAAGAGGGAGGATGATTTTATTAAGCTCCGTCAGGGAACCCTTAGTGTCTCTGAGTATGAGACTCAGTTCACTAAACTATCTAAGTTTGTTCCCGAATTGATAGCTACGGAGCAAAGGAGGGTAAGGAGATTTTTACAGGAACTCAATGTGGAAATACAGGAGGCCTTGGCAGTGGTACAAATTAATACGTTTACGGAGGTTTTGGAGAAAGCCCAGAGAATAGAAATTGCCAGTGCACAAGTAAAGGTTTTTCATGCAAAAACGAGGGGTGCGCCTGCTGGAGGTCAGGGACAGTTACAAGGTGATCTAGGTATGCCACCCTCTAAGGTGAGTCGAGGAGCTGGTGGTGTACGAATTTCGGGGATACCTAAGGAAGTTACTCTGAGAGGTGCCTCACAAGTAGATTAAATCTCAACCCCTCACTTATCTTGTGGATATTGTGGGAAGACCAATCATACTCAGGATAATTGTTGGCAAAAGGCATGAAAATGTTTATGGTGTGGTAGTGCAGAGCACCAGCTTGCAACCTGCCTCCGCAGGTCACACCTCAAACTTAAACCAGCAAATGTAGGAGGAAATAAACCCAGAGTGCCTGCCAGAGCATATACCTTAAACCGCTAGCCAGTGCTTAACTCATCTATGATGGTAGAAGGTACGATTCGTATTTTTCACTGTTTAGCTAAATTTTGGCATGGTGAGACTTAGGAGTTAGAAATGGACATGCAAGAAGAATACCCTGAGCTATTTATGAATAAATTTATGAATTTCAAGGTCAAAATTCTTTTAAGGGGGAGAGAATGTGACGACTGAAAATTTTGCTCATATTTTCTTTAAAATTTCATCTTATTTTGATTAAATTACTTTATAATATCTTTACTACTTATTTACTCCCTCAATAATTGTAATAAATCAGAGAATTAAGAGTTTTACCCTTAGTTTTATAGTTAGGGTAAAATAGGATTTTTGCGTCTTTTGCTAGTGTGATTAATTGTGGAGGTGTGTACTAAATTTGGTGGTTAAGAGTGAGTTTTAGATAAGAGAAAGTGAGTGATTAGAAGTGCTAGTAATAAGCTAGTGAACCGTAAATAAAAACACAAGTACGCAGCGAGTTAAGGAAAATCGGCTTGAACCGTCGTGCACCGTTTGCTACCGATTGAGTACACCACTTGAACGCTACTTTATTACCTTAATCTTCTTACTTTTATTTCAGCTAATCACCCCTAAAATATCGTATAAAGCAGCCACCATTTTTTACTAAAGGAAAGGAAAGAAAAGAAAAAAAAGAAGAGAAATCTTTGGCTTGACAAGTGTCAAGGATCCAAGCAACCTTTGGCCAAACATTTCCTTTCTTCTTATCTTTCATTTGAGCTAAATTTCCTTCATTCTTTCTTACTTGGTGGCGAAAACTAAGAGAGGAAAAAAAAGGGAGAAAAACAACTTCAACTCCAACCTTGATTCTTCATTGTTGAGTTGAAATCACACAAACTAAACCGATTAAAGTTTCATCTTGGTGCTTAGGAAGCTAGGAGTGGTGGAAATCTTGAGGAAAAGAGCTTGGTTCTTCACTTAGTAACAAGTATTGGAAGGTATAAGATGATCCACTTCCTTTTCTCTTGCTTAATCTTGCTAAGAGTGGTATAAAATCTTTTAATCTTGGCTTGCTATGGCTGATTGCTTTGTTTTTGATGGTGTAGTGGAATGTTTAGCTAGGGTTTGCATTTTTTAGTTTTGATTATTGTTGTATACCTAGTAAATGATGTTATTAAGTTAGGATATGGAATGGATGAAGTGATTAATGGCTTGATGTTACTTTTTAGAGTTAAAAGTTGAATTTCCTGCTTTTGGTAGGGAATGTCAGTTCTGCCCTGTTTTTGGAATCAACATGGGCTGCGAATTTCTCCATGTTGTAGATTGAATCAGCTTTTTGACAAAACATGAAAGTTATAGGGACTTGAATTAAATTTCTACCTGCAACATTTCAGATCAATTGGATCATTTTAGCTTATGTTTTGGCCAGAGCACTCTTGACTGCGCAAAAACTCTAATTTTCCTGACCTATTTTTCATGTGCTTCTGACTGTCCTTTTTGATCTTGAAAATGCCAAGAATTGGGTGTCGATGTCTTCATAGAAAATATAGTTCTATGTCTTAACTTCGAAACACCATAAACTTTACCTCAATTCGATATATGTAGCTATAGTTGTGACCAAAATACTGAAGGATGACAAATCTGCCATTTATAAGTTCTTCATTAAACTAGTTCCAGCTTTGGTCTATGGTGATAAGTTATTATTTGGTTTGTTTAGTTGGTTTCGAGGCCTTGAATAGATGTATGTTGTTGGTTATCACTTGTGGTTGGATTGAAGGTTTGTTGGCTTGTGAATCCAAGTTGTACTTGGATGGAAAAATGGATAAATACAAAGGGCATGCTGCCCAAATTTTCGCTTGAGAGTTAGGCGAGTGTACTCGAGACTTGAGCGACGACTCGAGATTGAAGCGAACTCCGCTTGTTTATGGTATTTGAGTTGTCTTTAGTAAAAGGTACATAAATTGAAATTTTTACCGAAACTCGTACCCTTTAAAAAGTGAAAGTAGCGACCCTTAAAAATACGATTTTCTCGATTTTTTATACCAAGTGTGACTTTCAAAGTATAAATCACTTCTTTATCAAAACTAAAAGAGCGAGCATGAATTTTTGAGAGTTTGAGAAGTCATATCACTACTACTTAAACAAGTTTCATTTACTTGATTTTCTTAAAGCGAAACTCCTATGTTTCAAACCCTAGTTGAATTTAAACTCGTAATGATATTTTATCGCAGATTTGGACTCCAACCAAGGAGTTGTACCTGAGCGTGATTTTGACAAGTATTAAGTCTTTGGTGAGTGTTTCCAAATACATGATTGAACTTTATCGGATAATATTTGCTTGGTTTGGTCGGGCAAGGGTGTACTTTATCGCACTTGCCCTAATGTGATATATACTTGTTTATTTGTGGTAATTGACTTGATATACTTATGTATGATGTGCACACTCTCTGGAATTCCAGAAACCCTGTGGCTAGTTACTCGAGTCGAGTCGACAAGGGCTTGGTTGATAGGTAACGAATTCTGGGTCTCTTGTTTTGTCGAAAGGAATGTTATTTCCTCTGTTAATCTTAGTCCCTAGCTTTTGATGTTTATAAAACAAATGGATGTTACTAATATCTCCTTAAAGATCTTTTCAGCAATGAAGCAAATCAGGTTAAAAAATTAAGTACAATTGAAAGAAACAAAGAGTGCTGAAAGCTGTCGAACACTCGAGAAGACTGGATCGGACGTCTGATAATCATTGCGTAACTTCAGAAGCATGAAGAATTTCTACCACCGGACGTCCGAAGGAATTAAGGCATTCCTTCTAAACTCACTAACCTCGTTCGGATGCTAAGCATCAGAGCACCGCCCGTCAATAGAGTTTGTAAAACTTCGGACGCAATGCATTGTAGGTGTCGGACATCTGAAAGAACTAAAGAAGATTTCTCAAAATGATCATCTGCTGTCGGACGCAAATACCAGAGATACCGAACGTCTGATAGAATTAATGAATTGCTCTCAAGCTCACTACCTACTGTTGGATGCGATATTCAGACGGACCAAACATCCGATACACCTAACGGTTAGTTGACTTTTCAACTACCTTCTATTCGTTGGAAGCATTAATGGGACACTTTTTGGTCTCATATAAATAATGCATGGACAACAACTTTCAAAGTACTTTTGCATATTGAGACTACAAAAGATCTAGAGTGATTTTAGTGAGAAAATACTCTTCAAAAAAGATTTGTACTCTTGTTTGTGAGAAAAATACTTCAATAGTGTAGTTTGTGAGGGTTATCCGAGTGATAGTAAAACTTCCTAACTTGACCAAGTGTAGCTTGGGACAAGGAGAAAGTGATCCTTCCTTTGTATACAAAGATTGGTTGTATTTGATCAACTTGAAGAGACTTGTTCTATAAAGTAATACTCAAGCTCAAGAGGAGGTTGGAAATATTTGGTTTGCTATTCTTTCCCTTTTACTTGCTATCTTGCAAACATAAATTGATTATCTCTTCTACTGCTGAGCAATCTTGCTTTCTTGATCAATTGTTCATTGTATGGTCAAGTGTCTCATAACTTGATTAGTTTTTAATTTACCTAATTCACCCCTCTCTTAGGTTGTCTTCAATCCTTACAATTGGTATCAAAGATTGATCTCCTAGAGATTAAACTCAAACGGCTTTGGAGTAAAATGACAACAAAAAATGCCATGTTTTTGAAGGATAATCTGTCACTAGACCCCCAATGTTTAATGGATCCAATTATATGAGTTGGAAAGAGAGAATGATTATTTTCTTGCAATCTATTGATATTGAACTGTGATTTATTGTTAATGAAGGTCCATATGATGCCTTTATAATAGATAAAATCACTCATAGAACAAGACCAAAAACTAGAAATGAGTTGACTGGTGATGATAGAAGCCACCTTACTTTGAATGCCAAGGCTATGAATGTGTTATATAGTGCTTTAAATTCAAATGAATCTATTAGGGTCAAAGGTTGTAGGTTGGCTAAAGAGATTTGGGATAAACTGAGAGAAATCCATGAAGAGAGTGAGAATGTGAGAGAACAAAAGAAATCTATCCTAATTACCAAGTATGAATCATTTAAGATGGAACCTCATGAAAATATTGGCAAGATGTATTGTAGATTCAATGATCTCATTAAGGATTTAGAGGTGCTGGAAAAGGAATATTCCCTAGGTGAGAAAAACAGAAAGATCTTGAATGCCTTGATCAAAGATTGGGAGAGTAAGGTGATTGTGACGCCCCCACTTCTCCCAAGGGCGAACCCAAGGGTATCCGCGAGACGCCTACCCAACTCTCGCCAGGACTCGAGACAATTCCAATTCAAATTTAAAGTCTAGTACTAACAATGAATGTTGGAATAAAGGTACGAAATTATTTCCATACATAAATATTCAAACTTACATCACAATTTCAAACTTTCAATCACTTCCCCCAAATATACAACATCCAAAAGTGTCTAGTCGATTACAATCAAAATACTAATACAAAAGTGTCTCAAGTCGGCATTTCCTTAACTTCTTCCAATCCAACCTGTTAAGAAAAACAAACTAATGGGATGAGCCAATACTCAGTGAGGCCAAGAAAGTGATGCAAGCACGTAGTTCAAATATCAATAACATTTATGCCATAAATAAAGTGATAAAATCAAGTAATTCACAATTAACAATTTAAACACACGTGAATAGGATACAAGAACTCTCAGGAGCTAATTTCCACATGCTTTGCCAATGCTCGATCCACTACCTCCACGAGTTGACACTCCATCAACCGGTAGGTTTTGAAGTCCGTAAAAGCTCCACTTACTACCTCCAACCAACATTCCATCCTCTTGGATCCGTAACCAAACACGCACGAAAAAGGCGATACTCGACGAGTATGCCGAACAAGATCTCAAAAGATCAAGTTTTGTTTTGTTATTCTCTTGGTTTATCAATCTTCTCGACCAAACCCATGCCGACTCGAGTTGCAAGATTGGCTAAGAGAATTGGCCGTCCCCATAAGTCGAGGAGGTTCACTGCACTCGACAACACGACACGCACGATAACACGACATGCACACATAAACAAGTATATTTTGCCAACGAAATTCACTGCAATCGACTTTGGAAATCAAATTTAATGTAAGTAAAGTTCGAGTAAAGGAGAGCGAGTGCGATAAAGTACACACTCATCTCACCAAGTGATATTCACGTATATAAGCAGATAAATCAAGTAAACACAACAAGTCATGCACTTGACACTCACCGATTCAAAATAAGTGAGCAAACAAAGCTTTAGGTGTCCGCACCGAGATTCCCTTCAAAATCTCCTTGAGCGCCTGGACAATTAACAAATATCTTTCACTCACAATCACGTATTAACCAAGAAAGAAGGCACATTTAATTTGACTAGTTGATACCTCAAATACGAACCTTAACCACTCAAAATAAAGGTTCAAAAGTGAGGATTTATTAACACAAGAAAAACTAATTTCCTTCACGAAATCGAGTTTAAAATGATCATTCAATATCGAAGGATAGTGAAGAGTCTCTAAAAACTCAATTCACTTCAAGTTCAAAAATTCCAGATTTAAGGTGCAATTTTTGAAAAATCATATCTTACACTCCATAGGTCTAAAATTGAAAAACTTGGTACCGTTGGAAACTAGTTTCAAAGTAATAAAAGTTCCTAGAAGACACTTTTCTAAGATTCAAAGTGGAAGACACTCAAATTTTGGCCTAAAGGGGCTGACTTGGACTCCCAAGACAGTTTCAGCCTTAGTTTTCGGTAAAATTTGAAAATTCAGCAAAAATTCACAGAAAATGAATTAGCCTCTAAAATTTGTACCTCAATTAGAATTCCAATCAAAGTTTTAAATACAATAAGCCAAACTAAAATCGGAGTCTCAAGCATCAAGATATAGCAATCGAAAATTAACTAAAATACGGACAGATTGCAGATTTTCCAGATTTGGCAAACTACTTTGGACCATCATTTGGGTATCGAAATGGCCTTGCATTGACACCAAAATTGGTACAACTCAACTTCCATATGAGAACTACTCCTCTACCAAATTTCATTTGAAAATTCACAAGGGAAGCTAGTTAACTAAACTACCAAAGTTTAAGGGAATCCGAAGACAAAGTTTGCCTTCAAGCTTCCGTTTTTCTTTTCGAACCTTTGGCCGATGAAATCATCTCAAACATGGTCCATTTATGAATAAAGGTATAAGCAACATCCAACATACATTTGGTAGGTGATTGACACCAAAAGTTTCAAAATAGCAAGTCCCAATTCGAGCTAAGCCATTCGGCTAGCCAAAATTAGGGTTTTGTAGCACTGGTGCAGTTCTGTAATTTAGCCATAACTCAGTCAATTCAACTTGGAATTGAGCATGGTTGGTGGATTTGGAAACTACATTCATAAGGTTACATTTCATCAGAAGAAATTGTTTCTGAAATTCAGTTCCTAGCTAGCTCAAATTCAAGTAACAAGTCCCAGCACATCACTGACCCTCAAGCAGAGCAATAAAATAGAACAGGTAACTTCATCACTTCAAATCGGGGGATGAATTTTATACCGTTAGAAAACTGGAAGTTTCTAGTTTCAAATGCCGCAAACGGCACTTGATTTGGACATCTGAACAAAGAGTTATAATCGTTTAAAGATTACTGCTAGCACACCCCTGTTACGCAAATTTCCAGTTTGTTCTTGTTCAACACTCAACTTTTTCTTAACCAAATCAAGTAATTTTTGTGGAAACTTTCCACACAACCTATACAACATATCTATAACAAATTCAAGGTCATTTGATCACAAAAAAATTGAACTAAGGGCTCGGCAAAAACAGGGTAGAATTCGGCCCTTCTTAGTTTCAACTTTCCTTTGATTTTTCTTCTACTCTTTCAACTTATATCCACTTATTTAACACTTAATCAACATAAATAACAACCATAATCATCATATCCGTCCAATATGTCCATTGTGGGATTTCATAGAACCCACTCAAATGATTTTCAACCAAATAAAGATACCCACATGAAACTACAAGCTTCCAAGTCAAATTTAACTCACTAGAACCAAGTTTAAAAGGTTAGATGATTACCACCTCTTGGATGATGAAAAATCAGAAATTTTGGGTCACTAAGAGCTCCAAGAAATCGTGAGAAAATTGCTCTCTTCCTAGTCCAAGTGAGTCTCCAAGTTGTTGTGAGTTTGTATGATGAATTTGGATTGAAAAGGTGCAAGAAATGAAGTAAAATGAGATGAACTTGGCTCCTTCTTTGCCTTGAGAATTTTGGCCAGCTTGAGAGGAAGAGAGAGAGTGAAAAATCTGATGGCTAAAGCTTCTCTTGGAAGCTTGGTAGTTGTAGTTCAAATTGGCACAAAAGTCAACTCTCAATAGTGCGCGTACGCCTGTGTTTCGTGCCCGTTTCCTCTCAGGTTTGTTTCACTTGTGCCACTAAACTTGTAATGTGTGAGAACTCGAGGAAGACAAAAATCCGATTTTAGGGTTTTAGGGTTTTATCGATTTTCGTGCACACATTTTTTTTATTTTCTTTAATATATGCATTTTACATATATTTTATAAGTAAATATAGTTTTTTAAACCATTTTTCTAATATAAGTGAGTTCACGAGAGATTTGGAGCGAATAGCGGATGTGGGACCCGCTAGGGCGTTAAGTGAGAGAAATTCGGCCAATTAGGTTAAGTTGTGCAGTAAGGCATTAAATTACTGAGTGCTAAGAGATAATTAGAGGTTGGTTAGATGCTTAGTCATTAGTAAGCTAAAGGATAAGGAAAAGATCAAAAAAGGTGACACGTGTCGCATTTCTATTGGGCCAAGTTTTGCCTAACTTTCTTACAACTTTACTAAAAGTAAAATTTGACCAAAATCATCTTCATTCTTCAAGCATCTTGGCCCGAAATTTTGAGGGAAAAAAAGGTAAGAAGCTTCAACTTCTCTTCCAAATTCTTGTCCAAATCTCAAAATCCAACCGATAAAACTTCGAATCTCTCCGTAGAAACCGCTTATTAAGGAAGATCAAAGGTGCTTGTGGAGTGATTTTGCAAAGGAAAGCCCTAAGTTGCTATCTTTCTTGGTGATTAAGGTATTTTGCTTGGAACTTCATTTTTGTCCATAAGAATGGTGAATTAGTGGTTGATAACGATTAAGGAGCTTGTTTTATGGGTGATTGTGTGGATTAAAGTGAAGTTTAGTGAATTTCTTATTTTCTTGGGAATTTTTCTGATTTCATATGATAATCATAGTTGACTTGGATTGATGGCTTAAAATGGTGTAAGTTGGATTTATTATATGTTAATTGTGGTGAATTGCGGAAAATTCCAGCTTAGGGTTTCTATATGGAAGTAATCTGCCCTGTTTTTGCACTGTATGTTCGACCTTGAGAGAGACCGAATCAGCCCTTGCTCAAAACATGAAAGTTGTAGGTATTTGAGTTAGCTAGCTACTGGTAAGATTTCAGCTCAATCTGAGCACTTTAACTTGTGAAATAACCAAAATACCCTTGACTGCCCACAAGCCTTGTTTCACGGACAGTTTTCTATTTTCTCTGGAATTTCAATTTTTGACCATGAAAATGCATGATTTGGCTTTAGAGGTTTTCATAAGAAATGTAGGTATATGTCTTGGCTTCGAAACGCCATAAGATTCGTCTCAATCGGACAAGTGTAGCTTCAGTTGTGGTTGTTATGCCGAAAGGTGCGTGGAACTTGATGATTCCAGAATTTTCTTTGCTTGACCTAATATTTGTAACTTAAGGTGTGGAGTAATTGTGATTGATTTTGGAGCTATCAATTGGCTCATTTGAAGGGTATTGTGGCCCTCATTAGATGTGTTTTATTGCCTATGAATTGTATGTGCAATTGTGGTTGGGTTGAGTTGGAATTTGGTGTTGTTTGTAGGATGGAAAAGTAAGGAAAAACAAGGGAAGTGCTGTCAAAATTTTCGCAGGAACCCTTGAGCAGTTTTGGGAAATTTGCTATATCTGGTTGTAGAAATATAGGAATTGAGTTCCGTTTGTTGCGTTTTAAACTAGACTCATAGGACTATAAACTGTGAAAATTTCAGACCCTGTTTCTGTTTGTACGAATTATAGTGATTTTTCAAAGTTGACTGAAATTACCTACCTGTTCTGTCTTTTACTGGATGAAGCTGCGATTTGAGGCTCGAATTTGACTGACTTGTGATTTGAATCTTATAAACATGCCTTCTAAGAAATTGTACCCCTTTGAGTCTATTTTCCGACAGTATAAATTTTATCAATTTTGGACTTAAGAATCGTGAGATATGATTTTTCAAGTGATGCCGCGCAAAACTGGAAAATCCTGTTTTCCTCGAATTAGTCCTACTTTCATTTTGCACTTTGAATTTGGAGTTAGTAGATCATTGTAGGCATGGTTTTGGGTAGAAGTGAAGGGTTTTGGATCGTTCATGTCTTTAGGACCAACTACTACTACTTTTTCACTCCACAACTACACTTTTGTATTGCTTTGGTAATTTACTTGGTTAGGCATATGACTCGTAATCGAGTCTCAATTATTTTACCTTGGTGGTTTAGGACGTGCCGGTGATCCGAGTACTTCGGGAGGAAACGTTTGAAGTTGTTTGTGAGAAATGGTGAGTGTACCACTCCCTTAAATTGGTACTTATCTAATTGATCTGTACTCGCTATTTGCAACCTGGTTATTTGAGACTTCTGTATACTTTGCATGAAACGAGGGTGTACTTTATCACACTCGTTTCTCTCATCTGTTTATTCTGATTCCTGTATACTGTATTAGTTCTCTGTACCTGTTATCTGTATCTGTTCTCTGTATTTGTTGATGTCGTTTGGAAGGTTGAGTCCAACGACCGTTCTATGACCTTTGAGCTCAATACCGGGGGGCTAGTTACTCGAGTCGAGCCAGCAAGGGCCCGGTCGATTAGATAACGAACCACGGTAGTCCACTTCTAGGAAATCTTTGGGTATGAGAGACTCTGGATTTCCGGTATACTCGAGTATTACCAACCACTGTTACTGCTGAGGTGTTCGGGCCCGGTGAGGGGGATGTTTGGTGGACGGAATCGGCGTTAAAGGGTGTTCTACTGGACGGGTTACTTTATTTGAAAGTTGACGGAGTGTCAACTACTATTTGATCAAGCTTCGGCGAAGCAATGAGAACTTTGGCTCCTGAGAGCCACCTGTATCCTTTCCATTTGAAGTGTTTATTTATTTCCCTATCTGGTGTGTATAACTGCATGATTGATACGTGAAATGCCATGATTCATGACTACTTGTACTTCTGGTACCTCATTGAGCGTAAGCTCACCCCCTTCCCGTTATCTTTGTTTTCCTTACAGGGAACAACACTTTGGAACCATGATTTTGAAGAAAGTGTCAAGCTAGTGTAAATGTTATTTTGTTACACTCTTTTGTAATCAAAACCCTAATTTTACTTCGAACCAGTATTTCCCTTGACTTGTAAAGTTCCAACGTATGTATATAAGTAATTATTCTTGTTTTCCCCGTGTAATTGTTGAGGAATGTATGCCTATGTGTTCTTGATTTGGTAAGCTCCGATTGTTGGGTTTCTTTGGGTTCGATCGCGCGTACGTTAGGGTTTGTGTGATTCGACTTCGTAGTCCTGGCGAGAGCTGGGCAGGCGGTCCGCCAAACCCTTTGGTTCGCCTTAGGGGAAGGTGGGGCTGTCACATAATGCACTTCCTTTAACACTATTATTATTCACTCTTAGTAGTCTAAAATAAGTTTCTAAGGTCCTTCAATTAGTCACGCGTGTGAAAACGCGAATTTCCAACTCGCGCGCGATAAAGCGCAATTTCTAAGAAATTCTTGTAACGATGATATATCTACCTAATACTAGGGTAAATAATCATGAAAATAACTATTTAGAAATAAAAACATGAGTCCTCACATGAGTCTAGTATTAATTCCTCAATTCACCAATTAATTTGTACCAGGGCATCTTTCGGAAATCTATCAATGCGCAAGCGGTATAAACTTAATTTTAATTCACTCACATCTAATCTCTCAATTAACTTTTCTTGTCTACTAATGATTATTTTTAATTCTCCAAAATTATTATTACACTCTCGATTCAATTATTACCTCAAAAAAAATGTGAACTCGTTATTTCTAACTAAACGAGCTTTTGAAAAATAAATTTTCTAACGAAACGTTTTAAAAACGTAAGTGAGACATTGTTTCGTATAAATGGATTTAAAATGGTTGAAATAAATTATTTGGAGAAAACAGGTGAATAAATATTTAAATAAGCTAGTAATATATGATAAAATAAGAAAATTTCGAATCCTCACAGTGATTGCCATTAAAGAGGCTCAAGATCTGAATTCTATGCCTATTGAATCTCTTATTAATTCTCTATCGTCTTATGAGCTGAAGCTTAAGACCAAGGTACAAGAGGAAGAGGATACAAAGGTGAGAAGGAGCATTACTCTAAAAGCATCTCAAATTTTGAATTTTAGACTCAACGTTTTTATCCAAGTTTGGCCTGTCAAAACACAAAGTTTAAAGACAAATTTGAAAGTGCCAATCAACAAATATCCAAGTGCATTCTAGGCTATGATTCAAGTAGTGTGTTAGTGTGAAAAGAAAAACATTTAGACCCAAAAGACGCGAGAGACCAAAAGAGAAAAATTAGGTATTTACAACTCATAAAACTCAGCAAAATATACGGAAGATATATGCACAACTTTTAGAAGAAAAACGACCAACCACGAGATTAAAGTTGGACAAATGTAACTAGAAAACATGTGAGAAGAAATCATTACTTTCCCTCTTGTTTTATACATGGTTTTTGATAAAAATTCAACTTATACGTCATCACCAAGGTGGATTCAAGCAATCATAAGCAACCCAAGTCCAACCGACCAAAAACCACACCTCTATTGTACTCTTTCTCACTCATATCACAAGAAAGAAGGAAACAAAATTTCTGTGAGGACTCGAAAAAAATTTCTTATTTTTTAACTTATTTACTGGCGTATTTAAATATTTATTCACTCATTTTCTCCGAATTATTTATTTCAATCATTTTAAATCCATTAATATTGATACGCTCCTCGATCAACTCGTTTCGTGACACGTAGCACGTTTGCCCAAGGATCTGCCGAGGTTGTCCAACGTTTGGTTTGCGGAACGTAAAACCAAGATGGATGACACAAATTGATTGAAGGTGGTAGAGCAACGACTCCAATTGAGGTGAATACTCAAGTGGATAGGTCAGATGAATAATCAAGGAGAATCACGAGATTGTTCAAGAACCCTTGCCAATGCAAGTAATGGAATTGTACTCTTAATAATGAAAGAGAAACAAAGCCGAAATTTTATTCCATAAAGTGTCTAACCCTTAATCCGTACAATGTGACAGCCCCACCTTCCCCTAAGGTGAACCAAAGGGTTCGGTGGACCGCCTGCCCAACTCTCGCCAGGACTCGATCACTCTCTCCGAACAAAATAAAATATAATCTCGAAGAAAAAAAAATGAAACAAAACACAATACCCCAAATTGAAACATATCCTTACATTCATCCCCATCTCAAACAGAAGTACAGTTCCAAAACCAAAAGCTTTACATTATCAATACACTCCAACCCTATCCAAGCACTAGAGCGAGCACAAAAGCCAAAATATACAAAAGGGACTAC